>JAGFNQ010005078.1:0-59870 GCA_024364735.1 Boesenbergia rotunda | reverse complement strand
CTTGAGGAATACTGAATCTCCAACTTGGAATTCAAGTGGCCTACGGCGTGTGTTAGCATAACTTTTCTATCTACTCTGGCAGTCTCAATCCTCTGGCGGATCGTCTGGATAGCCTGAGTGGTTTCATCTATAAGCTCAGTCTGGCTGCCTAGTCCTGACTCCATCTCTTTCTTCTCACCAGCTTCCTGCCAACATATGGGTGATCTGCATTTTCTGCCATACAATGCCTCATAAGGCGCCATCTTGATGGTGGCCTGATAGCTATTGTTGTAGGCAAACTCAGCTAAGCACAGAAATTTGCACCAACTACCTTTAAAGTCCAACGCACAAGCCCTGAGCATGTCTTCTAAAATCTGATTTACCCTCTCTGTTTGTCCATCTGTCTGGGGATGGAAAGCTGTGCTGAACTGAAGTCTAGTGCCTAGGGCGTCCTGAACACACCTCCAAAAATGGGAGATGAACCGCCCATCTCTGTCGGAAACGATCGACTTCGGAACTCCGTGAAGCCTGATTACTTCTTTCACGTACAGCTGTGATAACTGCTCTACTGAATGCGATAACTTGATGGCTAGGAAGTGGGCAGACTTGGTCAATCTGTCTACTATCACCCAAATTGCATCGTGTCCATGGGTGGTTCTTGGAAGACCGGTGATAAAGTCCATGGATATTTCTTCCCACTTCCACTCTGGAATGGGAAGTGGCTGTAGAACTCCTCCTGGTCTCTGGTGCTCTGCTTTGACTCTCTGGCAGGTCAAGCAGGTACTGATATATCTGGCCACGTCTTGCTTGAGTCCAGACCACCAGAATCTTTGCTTTACATCTTGGTAGAACCAGGATGCATAGAGTACGAGGTACTGTGGGCTTCTTTTAAAATATTCTTTCTTAGTTCCTCATCATTGGGGACGCAAAGGCGGTCTCCAAGATAGAGGATGCCACTATCTGATACTCGAAACTCTGAATTTTCTGCCTCTTGGATCGCCTGCTTGATCTTCTGGATCTCTGGGTCTTGACTTTGCTTTCCTTGTATATCCACAAGCAGGGTTGACTCTAGAGTCAATGCAGAAAGTTGCCCAATTATTACCTCGACTCCAAAATCCTTTGTTTCTTTCTGAAGTGGTAGAGACAGTGATGATAGGGACATCAGTGCTGCACAGGATTTTCTGCTCAGTGCATCTGCCACTTTATTAGCTCTACCTGGGTGGTAGAGGATTTTACAGTCATAATCTTTGACCAACTCTAGCCACCTGCGCTGCCTCATATTCAGATCCTTCTGAGTGAAGAAGTACTTCAAACTCTGATGGTCTGTGAAGATTCTGCACTGCACTCCATACAGGTAGTGTCTCCAGAGCTTCAGTGCAAAAACCACAGCTGCTAGCTCAAGGTCATGAGTAGGGTAATTCTTCTCGTAGTCCTTGAGCTGTCTGGAGGCATATGCTATTACTTTACCGTCTTGCATGAGGACAGCTCCAAGGCCTATCTTGGATGCATCACTGTAGATGTCAAAGGCCTTGTCACTCTCTGGAACAGTCAGGATGGGAGCACTAGTCAATCTTTTCTTCAGTTCTAGGAAGCTGTGCTCGCATTTATCTGACCACTCAAACTTCTGATTCTTTCTGGTCAGGGCTGTGAGGGGAGAGGCTATTCTGGAAAAGTCCTCCACAAATTTTCTGTAATACCCCGCCAGGCCTAAGAAGCTTCTGATTTCACTGGCATTCTTGGGTCTACACCAGTTGCTGACTGCTTCTATCTTGGCTGGATCAACTTGAATGCCTTCTTTGGATACAATGTGACCTAGGAAGGTCACCTGATCTAGCCAAAACTCACATTTTGAGAATTTTGCGTACAACTCCTTCTGGTGTAAGGTTTGCAACACTATCTTCAGGTGTTCTTCATGTTCTTTCCGAGTCTTTGAATACACTAGGATATCATCAATGAAGACAATGACGAACATGTCCAGAAAATCCTTGAACACTCTATTCATTAGATCCATAAACGTCGCAGGGGCGTTTGTCACTCCAAAGGGCATGACCACAAACTCATAGTACCCATATCTTGTACTGAAAGCAGTCCTTGGCACATCACTCTCCTTCACTCTGAGCTGATGGTAACCTGATCGTAGATCTATCTTGGAGAACACTGTGGCTCCCTTCAGCTGATCAAATAAATCATCTATCCTTGGCAAAGGATATCTATTCTTGATGGTTACCTTATTCAAAGCTCGATAATCTATGCACATTCGCATAGATCCATCTTTCTTCTTGACAAACAGTACAGGAGCTCCCCAAGGTGAATGACTAGGGCGGATGAAACCCTTGTCAAGCAGCTCTTGCAATTGTTCTTGTAATTCTTTCAGTTCTGCTGGTGCCATGCGATAAGGTGCCTTCGAAATTGGGTTGGTTCCTGGGGCCAACTCAATTTCAAACTCAATTTCCCGATTGGGAGGGAGTCCTGGTAACTCTTCAGGAAACACCTCAGGATAGTCACAGACTACCCTCACTTCTTCTCTCTTCAATCCTTCTCCTTGACTTGCATCCACTATATGAGCTAGAAAACCAGAGCACCCCCTTCTCTAACATTCTCTGAGCTTGTAAGGTAGATAGGAACCTATTTATCTTTCTCCTGGGGTCTCCAATAAACTCAAATGAAGGTTCTGCTTCTGGTGTGAACTTGACTTTTCTCTTGCGGCAGTCTATAGAAGCATTATACTTGCTCAAGAAGTCCATTCCTAAAATGACATCGTAATCCTTCATCTCAAGGACTACCAAGTCACTGTAGAGCTCTCGGTTGGAAATCTAGATTGATACTGCCCTTAGCCTCTCAGTAGAGGCCATTACTTCCCCTGACGGTAAGGTTGTTAAGAACTTCATCGTTCAACCTTCCTGGTGGCCTTTATACTGTTTAAGTAGTGCTCAGTGATCAAAGCACTACTTATTAGTTCTTCGGAGGTTTGCAGCCTCTTAACACCGCTAGCCCCCTTTAACGCTATCTCAGGCCTTAACATCTTGAGCATTAGCCTAACTATCTCTTTTTCTGTGCTAACTAGCTCTGGGCACAGATGAGCTAACCGCTTAAACATCTTCACTGCTTCATCCACGGATAGTTCTCCTTGTCTGAACTCCGTGAATTCATCATAATGCTTGTTGGTTACTTGCATGTGAAAGTATTCTTCGAAGAACTCAGTCTCGAAGTCGGCCCATGTCATCTGGCTGACATTTCTCTTGGCCTTGACTCTCTTCCACTATATTCTAGCATCTCCCGTAAGGCAGAAAGATGCACACTTTATCTTCTCTACCTCATGCCAGTCCAGTAGCCCTACTATTCTTTCCAACATTTTGAACCATGCTTAAGCATCCCATGGTTTGCTTGTGCCTGGGAAGTTCCCTGGCTTCAGTTTCTTCTACTAAAAATTCGGTACGCTTCTTGCCTTACCCCCCTTGCCGGACTACAGATGTAATCGATGGGTCTTCGATCACAACTGGTGCCACTACATTCGCCACCGGCGAGGTAATAATAACGACCTGCTGGTTAGCCATCATAGTGGCAATAACTTGCTGTTGTTCTGCTAACTGTCTCTGTAACTGAGCCACCACGTCTAAGAGATTTGGTAGGGGTACCGACTCTGTTGCCTCTTGCCCTCTAGGAGCTTGCTCCTCGTTTTGGGCCTTTCTAGGACGTCCTCAAATGTATAACTTAACACTTAATGGTAATGTTCCCAAACTTGCTTTAGGATATAACAAGACCTTGGTCTTGATTCTTATCTCATTTCTTAGTCCTAGAACTCGTTCTAGGGCTTAGTAAGACCTTGGTCTTACTCAAAACTTTTATCAAGCACCTTGCGTGCCATAATCCCAAAACTTACTTTTGGGCAAATCAAGTAAGTACTTAAGCATTTCTCTAATATCCATTCTAGGGATTAAACATGGTTCCGTGATACTAAGGTATTAAACATGCTTCCTTGTTCTATGCACATATGAGTAAGTACTTAAGCATTTCTCTATACTGAAATTAGTAAAGGAGTAATAGAAAAACTGAAACTTAAAGCTTTCTTACTTGAAGACGGCAAGGTTGATGCTGATGTGTGTGTGATGCTGGAGAATGGGAACTGCTCTGATACCACCTGTAGCGACCCGCCTTCTCCTGCCTTAGACGGATCGTTACTTTTGTCTACTTCTCGACTCTAATGCACGACTAAAAATGCGGAAATCTTTTTTTTTCTTTTTAATCTATTTAAGAATGATATTCTAACTTAAATAGTCATGCATGATACCATGTCACACTTTCTTTCTCAAAAACTCGTAAGAAAATACTTATTGAAACTTGCCTCGCCCAACTCAGCTTACGGGTATCAGTCGACTGATACTGTACCAGTCGACTGATAAGTCTGAAACCTGTTTTTCAGATTCGAAGTCTTGTTTCAAAACTCCACCAAACCTATACTTTCGAGCCATATAAAATCATGACACCATTTCTATACTCTATACCAGTTTTCTAAACAATTTAGCCCATCAAAACGAATCCATAAACTTGAAATTAGGACTTTTGCGGAATTTAGCAAGTTATGAAAAATCTACATAGACTTTAAGCTAGAGTTTGTACCAAACTTAACTTCTAACCATTGAAACTCATCACACAAAATTCTGAAACATCCCTAAGGCATTATCAAATGAGAAAGCAACTTTTCTAAACATACTTAAGCAATGAAAACTGGATTCAAAGGGAAAATTAATACTATCTTGGCACAGACATCTATTTCTCTAACAAAGTATCAATATTTCAAACTACTCACACTTCTACTCATCCAATGCAATCATAAGGATATGTATGCTAAATGAAATGACATGGAATCTTTACTCTAAGAAATTGAGCATGTAAAACTATCCAAAGTTTAAATGTTCGCTAAACTCCATAAAGCAAGAACTTGAAATTTGAATAAACTAAAACATTGTAATTCAAATAACTAAATTGTCTCGTCTCAAGGATCTCTCCAAAATCAGCCACCACACACACTTTACTCAGCACCGCCTCGTCGCCTTCCTTCAGAATTGCTTGCCTTTACCTTTATCTGCAGTAAGAGGAAATGCAACTAGTAAGCAAAAAGCTTAGTAAGTACTATCTAGCTCACGAAATCTCGAAATCTGCAAACATGCTTCTTGGACAATATGAAAATCATATGAGATACTTATATGCTTGAAAGAAAACTAAGAACATGTATAACTCAAAACATGCATACTCAAGCATTAATAAATCTCAATTTACTTTTCTTGGCTCAACTTGAAACTTTAGCTATTCTTTAACTTTTTGAAAACTCTTTAAACTTTAGAAACTTTGCTAAAGCATATACTTGAAAATAATAATCACTTGGATCCACTGAAGACGTAAGTACCATCTCATGCGCGTTCCCTAAAAGGTTGGGGTAGCGAGCCACCAATCCTAATAGAGCAGACCTTGGTCTACCAGGGCCAAGACCTTGGAATTGGACACCTGGATTTCTTTAACGACGCCCTTGGACGCCGGGTACTGGCCTTAGAAAATAAAATAGCTTTTCTTTCTTTTCTTTCTTATCTGTAAATGCCTTGGCATTTTCTCGAGCACCTTGCGTGCTAAAATCCCTAAGTCTTGACTTTTGGGGATTTCTTAAGGCCTTGGCCTTTTCTTTTCTTATCTTTATCTTCTCTTTTCTTTTCTCATAGCTTTTCTTGGACCCTAATCTCATATAGGGCACTCAATAAAATATATAAGCATATAATGAACTAAGATCACATGCAAAAATCTTAACAAGAAGTAAATATCTCTTTTAAAAACTTTTAAGGGAAATTCTTGCGGAAAAACCGCCTCTTACTGCAGGTGAGCAGTACTTACATTGATATCTTGGACTTACAACCAAGATTGACGTCTAGGACTCGGGAGAAACTTGAGATCTCGGAGAATTCTTCGCGCCTACGCGTTCTCCTCGTCGAGACGAATACAACGCTCCGCTTTCTTTGATCCCTCCTTGGCCGGCGCCCCTGGAAGAGAGGAGAAGGACTTGGGCGTGCGTGCGTGAGAGGGAGAGGCTGCTTCGCGCGGCTAGGTTGAGGAAGAGAAACCCAAAATTCTAATTTTCTCTCTTAACTTATCTATTTATACTTATGGGGCGGATTGACCTAACTACACCTTAAATATATTTCTCTCCACCCTTTGCTGTGCTTGATACCCTAGCCTGGCTGGTCGCGCGCTTGCCTGGTCTTGTGCTGGTCGCGGGTTCAAACCCCCGGCTGCACTTAAACTTTTTTCTTTTTTTTCATATACTAAACGAACTCGGAAAATTCCATAAAAATATTCTAAAAATCCCTAAAAATATCTAGAATATTTCTAAACCATTTTTAAATAATTCTAAGGACTTTAAGAACTGAAAATGGGAATTTTTTGGGGCGTTACAATTAGTTAGTTTAATTGGAAAAAAATTTCCAATTAAACTTGGATTGATTGCTATAAAATTTATATAGAATAATTCCAAAAATAATCTCATGATTAATTCCTTTATTCTATCCAAATTTTATATATGGAATAATTCCATAATTATTCTTTGATTAATTCCTTAATAAATTTTCAGATTTATTAATCCCAAATTAATTCTTTTATTAATCTTTGATTAATTCTTTAATTAATTTCGAAATTAATAATTAATTCAAAATCATTTCCTTAATTAATCCAGCCTTTTTATCTTGACTCTAATGGAGTTTATTGGGCTGGGATAGGGACCATGAGGAGGAGTTGGTTCTTGGCCCTCTAATGGATCGAAACCCGATCCTTTAAATGGAGATTAATTCCACTAAAGGATTCCATTGTACTTCCTCACCAACCCCCATATTTACATATGGGCTCCACCTATTACAAGCCGTCCATCTCCCCATGTTTAAGATATTCCATGCCCGATAATTAATTCAATTTACTGATAATCAAATTAATTATTTTTTGATCCTTGTTAGTATCACTCAACCGTTTCGGCATGCCGGACCATAGTCCACTTGCAAGATTTGGCATGACGATCCTCTTGAGCTCACCAAGGGGGCATCATCACCCTGACTCTCCAGGACATGGATTCCGTCAATAATTCCATGGCACATCATATTATTAATATTATTTCCCAACTTACCAGGTCAATCGATCTAGCAGAATAGATCTCACCCATTAGTAAATCAAAGAAAAAATAGTTAATAATATATGCCCGCCATTATTTCGGGATTCAGAGATCGTACTCCATAATAGCATACGAGGTCTAATCCAATTTACTAGGTCAGTACAAAAATTGGATGACCTCTCTTTCGGTCCTACTCAATGTACACAAAGTACACTAGTGTAATCCCATGGTTAAGATAAACCACACTCGATTACACTACAACCATTCCGATTGGTTTGTCCAATTCCATCTCGGTTGTGAGCCTCCATCTTATGCTTCGACAAGGTACCAGAAAACATGATCTTCTGTGTGACACCACGCACCATGTTATCTTCAATGTCAAGCATTAGATGTTTAGTGCACATACCAATAAACATTACCTGAACATGCACTGTGTCATTTCTGATTCTCTTTAAAATGGAGATGTATCCTTAACCAACAAGCAAGGCTTCAGTATACATCCCAACAATCTCTCACTTATACTCAAAGACTTTGCTGTTCTCAAAATGCTATGCATCTAACCTCTTGATTTGTCACAAGCCTGAAGCTCTTGCTTCTAAGGCTTTAGTGATGTAGCCTGCCAAGATCATTCTCCGATGCAAACTAGGCAACAACAGCTATTCCCGTTTTGGGTGCTCCTTGCGCTCTATGTGTTTACTTACCTTATGGATTGGTGATTCCTTTGAGTTTGCGTCTGCACCATTTTAATCACATCACATGTGATACTCCCGAGCAAACCAGATATAACATCGAAAATCCATCTTGAGGTACGAACCATGTAGCTCCACTGGCTGCCACACAGGTGTCCAGAATTTTCAGCCCACACTGTAGGGTCCATCACGCAGACGCTACGCAACACTCCACTTTACAATGGTTCTTCCTCCTAAAAGTAAAATGCAAAACCCAAGGAATATTCCTATATGCTCCTATATAGATTGGAATTGTGTATCCATATAACCTATAGGAAATTGGTCTGCCCGATATACATGCTTCTACCATATTCCAATTTCCTTAGCCTAGGTTACTCCCATATCTGTTACCCATGCCCACGGTACAACAGATATCTGGGCTCATTTCTAGCATACAATAATCTTCCTCTAGTAAATGCCAGAGAAATAGTCATTCCTTGCTCTATCTTCATATCTCCTAGATAGAGTAGCTCCAAAATCAAAAAGTTCAAAACTTCCTTTTGGAGGTATCGATGCTAGAATGAGCAAGGATAATGTTTTATATGAAGCTTGTGATAAGCACATCATCCTTGTCTTTGATCCCCAAGGATGTGTCACCCTTATCTCAAGTCCTTCATAATCCATACCCTTACGACTGACAATATTTCGTCATTGTTGCCAACTAACAAAATACTATCTACGTATAGTACAACAATACCACTTCGTTTCTATCACAAGACATCATCCGTCCTTTGAACAAATTTATATCACCGGATTTATCTTTTCAACACGGATGATCCTTGTCATAGGTCTTAGGGATCCATCTCATGTTCACTTAGGGACTAGTTTGTAGACTTCCCATGATCATGAAATTTATAGGTTGAGGAACAACCCTCCCACTGCGACAAGGTGGCCTATGCATATCTTTAGTGACACGTGGTGCTGTGTCCTGTGGTATAACTTCTTGTATAGTTGGTACTAAGATTGGAATGCCCCTTTATTTATTCAGAGTAACTATACACCTGGATTTGTGGTTTATTTCATAGTCCTCAGTCATTCGTCCCAACGAATGTCCTTTGATCCTTAGGACTATTAAACCACCTTATTGTTCCCTTAGGATATCCCACTTTGAACAATTTGCTAATCTTGGAGAGGCTTATCATCTTCTTAGTCTAATAGCTTAAGATAACTTCTTCCTTCCATGTATTGCACTATACTGTTGGGGCACACCAAGTGCAGTGAATTGGGATCAAATCTCAAATCTCTGATAAGTAATTCCTACAACCATTCCTAGAGGTATTAATCCCTCGTTTATAAAATAAACAAGGTACTTAAAGGTACCTCTATTCTGAATAGACCAAGGGTTTATACTTATCATGGTAAACCAATTTCCTACATGGTTTTGACTCTATGCCCCGAGGCTTAGGACAAGCCTCTTTGATCTTGTTACTTCCCTGGTAGGAGTCAAAAGATCCCAAAAGAAGACAAGTCTCCTATTTAACCAATTAACCCTAAGGCCTTTTGGTTAATTACTTTTGAAACCTACTAGAGTTTAACAAAGCCAATCTTTTGAGACAAAACATGTGTTTGGTTTCACTTGGAAGGGATCTTTCTCTTTTATTAGTTAACATGATAAACTATTATTTACATCATGGGATCCTTTCGGTTTCATATACTAATTGTCTAACTATGCACTTCAATAGATATTCCTTCTATTCCACTTTTAACAAATAAAAGCAATAGAAAATATCTTTATTCTAGAAACTGAACAAAGTTCTTTCCAAAAAATTAAGTACATAAAGACAATCTATAAAACCAAAACTATATCAACCTATGTTAAAGACATAAATGAAATAGTAAGAACTCCCACTGCAAAAGTCATCTCCATATCCATCCATGTAGTCAGCAATATCCTCCTCAGCTAGCCGTCGGGTTCCCTGGAACCCCTGCACAAAAATGCAGACATGATTAGTGTCATCCGTATCTACCCACCAGGTACCGTAAGATATCACCGCTAAACATGATACAACGACACAAGAAGAAAGTATACCTCCAGTTCTACTCTGATGACGAGGACAATCTGTCTTCCAATGTCCTGACTGCTTGCATACAAAGCACTTGCCTTTCGGCTTCTTTATGCATCCCTGAGGTCCTTGTAATCCTGCTACTTTCTTTGCTTCAGTATGGTTCTTCTTCTTCATTCCTTTTGGCTTAGAAGTAGGAACTACTTGAGCAATGAAAGTCTGTAGGCTGTGAAGAGAAACCGCCTCTGCTGCCTCAAGTTCTGTCAGAAGTTCTGCTAACGAATATGAACGCTTGCTCATTTTGTAGCTTAGGCGAAATTTCTCAAAACTCCCTGGTAGAGATTGGAGGATAAGATTGACTTGGGTTTCCCCATCAATCTGAGCTCCAAAATTTTCTATCTCCTTCAGCCAAGTCATCATCTTGAGGGTATGTTCCCTCACGGGCATCCCCTCAACCAAGATGGTGGTAGTCAATCTCTTTATTACCAACTGCCTAGCGGCTCGATTACTTTCGCCAAAGAGTTCATCTAATATTTTATTACTGGATATGGGAGAGGCCTGATTTTGAGGACCTTCGGTCATCTCGTCTGCCTCTAGCCATTTCCTAAAATATTCAAACTGTTCTTCGGTATTAATCTCGTCAGGCTTTTCAGTTAAGAACTCGGCAAGATCACACTTAGGTTCCTCGGCAGTAGAAACAAAATCCATATTCAATTCCCAATCCATTTTATCACTAGGGGCATTTAATTGGATTTCTCGTTGAATTAGGTCTTGTGGGTCTAGCTCCATTTTAAAATCACCTGAGAATCAGAACAATCACACGCTTTAGATTTTGAAATAAATTGACACCTCAAAACAATTTATTACAAAAATCTACCAACACCTCAAACACCGAGAATTTCCTATGCCATGATGGTGTGGACCTATATGAACTCTACATTTGTGAGAGGAGGTTTTACCCATTAATTTTACTATCTCGACATCCTATCCTTTTGACAAGTAAAATTAATAGTTAGTCCTCTTCGGCCCTACAAATAATAGCAGTGACTCCGATGGGGAGGATACTTATTATTTGTATCTAAGTGTTTACCACCACCCGACACCAAGAAAAATTATTTTTGATTATGTGTCTTCCGATGGGGAAGTACAAACGCTCACCAATAATTTCCTATAGTCTTTTCCGACCAAGTGATCCACAGAACAAGCCCATCCGATGGGGAGGAAGGCACTCAGAGCCGACCCGCAGACTTGTTCGCATCACTTTTCAGATTGTGGTGGAGGCCATGGGACCCTTAGGGTCCCTCTCCCACTTAGTAATTTGCTTTGAGGTTTTTACATGCATCCACACAACAAGCACACACAAACCAAAATAATAGAGCAATGAAAAATCCTAGATTTTTCTAACTATTATGGCCTTGGTCTTCCAATGTGCCTCCAGTCGTGTCGTCACCTTGTCCACTCCATCCCATCCATGTGCATGCCACCATGAAGGAGTCTCCGAGCCGAGATGACTAGCTAACTAATTTACATCCATTGATCCTAAACTCCACAAAGGAGTGTACATGTCATCTAGATCAAAAGTAAATAGAAAGCTTGGCTAAACAAGTGTCAAATTTAATTACAAAAATTAAATAGCTTATCTAGCCTCGTCAACCCCGAGGATTCAAATAATTACATCAAGCACAACCAATCACATACACACAACATAATTTGCCATAATAGTTGGAATCAAGTACCTGCAACACAAAGTTAGCCTATGCACATCCAAAATATTATCTAGCAAAATAACGTACATGATAATGTGCAAGAAAATTAACCGAATCCTTAAACACACAAAATCGGAAACCTTACTCTGATACCAATTGTGGGTTATCCTTGGCGGTTTCCAAGACAACCACGTGGTTGTATCCGAGAGACCTTTCTATAGCCATGGATTAAAAACTTATTCCAAATAGAGAACCGTCCCTATAACGACCGATTCATCGTCGTGTTAGTTATTCCAAGTCACAACTTAGCCATAAAGGCTTTGTAACTTTCTAGATAACTAACCGCGGAAAAGACGACGATTTGGATCGCCGATTTTTGTGTTAATCTTCGGGGTCCAGTTAATTATTATTATCTAAGATTTCAAGTCTAAATAATAATTAAACACATATGAAATGACAAGCCAAAGCATAATAGCACAATAGAACTTAGCATAACGAAAACTGAGCCCGGGAGAAATATACCTCGCAGTCTTCTATCCTATGACCCAGCCCACTTGGTCGTCGTGTGGGCGACAGTCTCCCAAGTCGTGAATTAACCAAGGCACTTGAATTAATCCTCTTTTCCTTCTTCCCTTGCGTCGAGAACCAAAAACCCTAGGGCTAGGGTTTTCTCCACTACTCGGCGGCCCTTTGAAGAAGATGTAAGGTGAAGTCGAGAGGCTGGGTTCTGCTCCTTCACCACCACCACACAAACCTCTTTACCTTCTTCCTTACTCACAGTAGCAACACCATAAAGGAAGAAAAGCTCTCTACCTTCTCCTTTTTCCGGCGACAAACACCAAAAGGAGAACTAACCTCACGCAAGCCACCCTTCTTCCTTCTTGCATCCGCATGCCACAAAAGAAGAAGGAAACTTCACCTTCGTCTTGTGTACACCGCAACAAGATGAGCCGAAGAATGGAAGAGAAGAAACTGAGAACCAAGTGTTATCTTCTCATCCTCCAACGGCGCCGACCTCCTTTCCTTGCACCGCCAATTCTTCCCTTCACTCTCCTCGCCACAAGCCACCAAGAGGAAGAGACAACTCCTCCCTTGCTCCGTGACCGAATGCGACCTTTAGGATGAGAAGAAACCAAGTGAAAAAGAAGAGGAGGTTGTCCTCTTCTTGCTTGCACCGCCGGGGCCCAAGGGTTGAGGGTGGAGAGGAGGGATTAATTCATTTATTGAGAGAGGGAGAGGGGTTGGGTTTATATAGGGAGGATTAGTTAGTTTAATTGGAAAAAAAATTCCAATTAAACTTGGATTGATTCCTATAAAATTTATATAGAATAATTCCAAAAATAATCTCATGATTAATTCCTTTATTCTATTGAAATTTTATATATGGAATAATTCAATAATTATTCTTTGAATAATTCCTTAATTAATTTTGAGATTTATTAATCCCAAATTAATTCTTTTATTAATCTTTGATTAATTCTTTAATTAATTTTGAAATTAATAATTAATTCGAAATTAATTCCTTAATTAATTCGGCCTTTTTAATCATGACTCTAATGGGGCTTTATTGGGCTAGGATAGGGACCATGAGGAGGAGTTGGTTCTTGGCCCTCTAATGGATCGAAACCCGATCCATTAAATGTAGATCCATTCCACTAAAGGATTCCATTGTACTTCCTCACCAACCCCCATATTTACATATGGGCTCCACCTATTACAAGCCGTCCATCACCCTGTGTTTAAGATATCGCATGCCCGATAATTAATTCAATTTACTGATAATCAAATTAATTATCTTCTTGATCTTTGGTTAGTACCACTCAACCTTTTCAGCGTGCCGGACAATAGTCCACTTGCAAGATTTGGCATGACGATCCTCTTGAGCTCACCAAGGGGGCATCATCACCCTGACTCACCAGGACACGGATTCCGTCAATAATTCAACAGCACATCATATTATTAATATTATTTCCCAACTTACCGGGTTTATCGATCTAGCAGAATAGATCTCGCCCATTGGTAAATCGATGAAACAATAGTTAATAATATATGCCCGCCATTATTTCGGGATTCAGAGATCGTACTCCATAATAGCATACGAGGTCTAATCCAATTTACTAGATCAGTACAAAAATTGGATGACCTCTCTTTCAGTCCTACTCAATGTACACAAAGTACACTAGTGTAATCCCATGGTTAAGATAAACGACACCCGATTACACTACAACCATTCCGATTGGTTTGTCCAATTCCATCTCGGTTGTGAGCCTCCTTCTTATGCTTCGACAAGGTAGCTGATAACATGATCTTTTGTGCGATGCCACGCACCATGTTATCATCAATGTCAAGCATTAGACGTTTAGTGCACATACCAATAAACATAAATCCGAACATGCACTGTGTGATTTCTGATTCTCTTTAAAATGGAGATGTATCCTTAACCAACAGGCAAGGCTTTCAGTATACATCCCAACAGGATCAAGCTTATGAGGAGTCTACACAATCCATTTAAAGATCAGGGCAATCTGAGCCATTCGTTGCAGATCTGAACGATCCCAGCTGAGGAGAAGCAGATCCTGACCATTGATGGAGATCTGGAACGTTTGGTTTTGATCCGAGTTAATCTGACCGTCGGATGAGGCGAGGATGATCACTGCCGTTGAAATTTAAATGGGATAAGTTTAATTGGGAATTCCCTCTTCCGCTCGAGTGGTCGTCGCAGGGTCGCATTCTTCCAGTTTCTGCTCCGTTTTTCATTATTTTTGCATCAGTTTTCTTCCCCGATCACATGCGGCCACATTAGATCCAGTTCATTCCAAGATTACAGGTCATAGAGGTAATTTCCTTGTTTAGTTTGCTAATCGATTGTGTTTTTGGAAGCTCAGGTGAGGGTTTCGCCGGAGCTCTATTTTCACTTATCGATCCATTGTTGATCACTGGATTTCTTCGTCCGGAGCTGTCGAAGTGCTTAGAGGGGTCCTCTGAAGACGTTTGAGAGTTTCTGAGTTCAATCGCCATCCAGTCGATCGATATGGAGGAGATCGCGGAGTGATTTCAGTTTCTGATTGTTCACTGCGATCGGACAGATACACCTTTGATCGCTCCCCAGTCCGGTCAGAAGTAGATCTGATCGGTCTAGTGACCGATTAGGAAGACCAATATGCGTAAGTCAATTGTGAACTGATCTTGGGAGTTCTTCTTCATTGGTTTTTGAGTTCAGAGGGTTTCTAGCTCATCCTTAGTGTGATGGCAAAGGGAAGTCTTGAGCATGAGCTGATTTAATGTTCAAAGTTAGAATAATTTTGGTTTTAAGCTCTTATTTCTTCAAGTTGCTTTAGATTGTTCCATCTACACTTCAAGTCAAGTTCTTAAGCAATGTTTTGATCTAGTTTTCATTATTCTGAAATTAGTTTCTTGTAGTTAGTTCTCTGCAATTAATTCCCTGCATTTAAGTTTAGTTCTCTAATTTCAATTCAATAGTTTGAAATCGAATTGCTTAGTTTTTCCAATAGGTTAAGAGTAGTTCTTGCAATTTCCTAATTCGCTCCATGCTTCAGCTAAGTTCATTCTATTTCATACTGTCATTTCCTTAACGTAAAAACCCCCATTATTCAAGCTTGGATTAAACTCTCTTAACTAGCCCTTGGAAAATACGACTTGAGGCCCCTTTACTACATTTTAATTTTGTGAGCTAGGGTTTTCAATTTATAAATATCTAAATTTGAGGCTCATTGGTGGCACTTGTATTGGGCACACATCAAATTTTTGGCGCCTTTGCCGGGGAACACACTAGTTGAGTTTGTTTAATTTGAGCTTATGTTTATTTTCATATTCTTTGATTCTATTTTCAATTGCTTTATCTTTCTATATACATTTGCTGTCATTTCTTGTTTGGTTTATGACCAGGACTGCAGGTGGAGATATTGTGGAATTTGATCCAGAGATGGAGAGAATATTCAGAGCTAGGAAGAAATCGAGGAAGAGTTTGAGAAGCTATTGAAAATTTTTCTATTCATTCAAGCAGTCCCATGGCAGAATATCAGTATTATCAAAATTTTCAACATCAAGTTTATCAAGGTTTTCAACAACCCTCACTCTCTTATAATTTTCAGCAGAATTTTCAACCATTCCAGCCTTATCAACATCGTCAACAACCAAATCAACAATTTCAGCAAAACCATCCTCTAAATCAGCAACAACAACAGTTTCAGCAAAATTTCCAAGATTTTCAACAACCATTTCATTATGATCGGCAAGGTTTTCAACCTTCATAGCAAGTTTTTCAATCATACAATCAGAATTTTCAGTTTCAAAGTCAACAATTTGAGCCCCAACAATTTGAGCCCTTTGGTCAACAATTTCAGCCCCAAGACCAGAATTTTCAGAGCAATAATTTCCAGCAACATCCACCTTGTTATCAATCCAATTTTCAGCAATTTCAACAATCCAATTGATCATTTGATCAACCCGAACAACTTCATTTTTAGAGTTCAGAGCTTATATAATTTTTAGCAATCTTATGCTACATTTCAAGAACAACAACAACAAATGCTTGAGAAGATTATGCGATAAATCATACAACAACAGCAAATTCTACTACAAAAAGGGCAACAAAAGGATGAATCCACTTTTCAAAACATTGAAAGACAAATTGGACCACTAGTTAGTGGAATGAATCCAATGCAAGCCCAGGAATGGAGACAATTACCTTCTCAAGCTACTCCTAATCCGAAGGGGAATGATTGTGCGATAACATTGAGGAGTGGGGAAGTTGTTTCAATTCTAAGCACTCCATGGGTTGATTGTTCTGAAAAATTTTCAGCAACTTATTTTCCATTTCAGAACAGCTCCAAAATGGCTTCTACATCAATTGGATGTGACCCTAGTTCAAGCCTAAGTCCTTCTTCTATTGATTTTGCGATTTTGGTGGAAGAAGAAGAAGAAATCAGTAAAATTAGGGCACCTACAGTAGCTATATATCTACCGAAATTTCTGCTCAAGAGCTACCTACAAAATTTTCAGCTCAAGTGGAAGAACCAAGGGACCCTTTACCCTTCCCACATCACCCCATAGAGGATCATTCTATCATTAGCATGGATATTTTAGATGAGGCTGTTGAGACAGATTTAATTACTGATGAAGTTTCAATTGATATTCAGAGAGGATGTTTTAGCTCGGATGAGGCTGAAGATGCATTAGTTATAGAGGCATTGGAGGAGATTGATAGTAAAGCTTGTGACAGTCTTGAATTCGATTCTGAAGCTCTACAGGACCCTTCTAGACTTTTATTTTGTGAAGATATAGTTGTTGTTGGTCTTAATTTTTCTAATATGGTTGTTGTAGATATTGTTGATAAAGCATGCGTTGGAGATGATTCTATAGGTGTAGGGGATTGTACTGAGCCCCAGGGATCACCTAAATTGGATGACATATCAGAAGATTCAGAGGATAAGTATGAAAGTGTAGGGACTTGCATGGTGGAAGCAAGAACCCAAGAATCACCTCTTTTAGTTGTATGTCCACCAAAACCTGAGTTTGAAGTGGAGCCTTTACCTACCCAGGAGGAGACCAAAGTTACACACACTCTTGTAGAACCTTCAGGTATTCTTCAGTATGGCAAGGTAAGTATTTCTCCTAATTTTTAAGAAAAATTCATAGAGGTACGTAAGGTTGATTTTATTGGATGTGATGCATTTCTTGATACATTCTATGTAAAGATTGTTTGTATTTCATTTCTTTCTTACCCTGCATGTGTGCGGGAGATATTTTCTTTTAAAGGCTTTGCAGGGTGTCGTCGGCTTTTAGAGTGGGTGCTCAAACTAAATAGCCTCCAACCTCCCGGAAGGACTTCCAAAGAGTATATAGTGGAAGGAGTTATGTTTACTTTGACTTATAGCAATTCACCACGAGAGTGGATTTTGCACCTTAATCGTCTCCGACCACCGGGACATACCAATGCAGAATTGATAAGGGAGAAAGTTGTGCACTATGAGATTGATTACGTGAGGATAGTTCTCCCGAGATGGATGCTCAGTGCGCTTTACCCAACTTGAAAGGCGAGTTGTTCCTTCTTACACTCTCATTACATTGTATATATTATTTTTATATTTTCTAGCAGTAAATTTTTCTTTTAATGTGAGTTCTTGTTAATAAATGCTTAGGTAGTGCAGAATGAATAAAGATTCATTATAGATACCATTTTATCCTTTATGGCATTTTGCTTCTTGCATGATTTGGAATAAATGTATCACTCTAGATTTTCTCTATATCATTTTAGAGTCCCTTGAAAGCAAATTAAATTTGGTTGTTAAAACTTAGGATTTGAGCTAATGGATGAAAATTCTTGGATGCTTGAGTACTACTTAGTTATGGACTCTAGATTGATGATTTGAGATGAATTCTTTTTACCTAGTGAGGATTTGGCCTAATTTTTGTGATACACACATGTGATTATACTCTAGAACTTGCTTAGGTTCTATCAAAACTATATTTCTATGATTGGATCACATTTATAGAGGTGAATCACTTTTTTCCTTTTTCATATCAATTTTTACAATTTTGTTGTTTATCTACTCTATTTTCCATTTTCATTCCCTAGTCTTCATGTTCATCATAATCTTTTCCATGGACTTGGGTACTTTGATGTTTCTTGATGTTACATTGCCCGAGACGGACAAAAATTTAAGTGTGGGGGAATATACAAGCATTCTATCAAATTTTGAGGTCAATCTGAAGACTTTGGCAACCTACAAGTAAATTGTATCAAGTCTAATCCCAAAAGAAGCCTGGAGTTCTCCACTACTATGTAATGCACTCAATTAGTATGCAAATGAAGAAGTGTGAAGGATGGGATTGTGATGTTGTGCGATAATTAAGTTGAGAATTCAGCTACAATTGAGGGAGAATGAAATGAAGAATTGTGCCTATAACACACGTAAAATCCACTCAATATTTTTCTATAAAATATTGATCATGCTTATATGGATTCTTGAGTAACATATGAATACTAGCATGAACCTTAGCATGATTCCTTATATGGATTAAAAAGCTAAGTACAAATGGGCCTTACATGGGCTCTTTTAGTACCATGGCAAGTAGTGGACCATAGGTAGAATTTTAACATAAAGAAATGAATTCCAATTAGGAATATTAGCATGACTCTTGGTGGGCTATTATGTGGGCCTTGCCAAAAATAAGAGTAAATGAAATAAAAATAAAGTGCATCCACCAAGGATTGAACCTTGGACCTAGAATAGAGGCAAAGTCTCATCATGCAAGTAGTAACTAATTCACTTAGCAAGGGAGTGCTATTGGGAAAGAGAGAAGAATTTAGTTGAGGCTAAAGGAAGTGGAAGAGACACCATGTGAAGAGGCACCATGCCCCCTTCACTTAGTATAAAAAGGGATGGATGAGAGGTGAAGAGGCACTTGAGTTATTTTCTCCTCTTTTCTTCCACCAAGGCTCTTCCTCTCCCCTCTTCTTCCTCCTCCTTGCTTCCTCCTTGCCGAGACTCACCAAGGGTTCAAAAGTTAAGTCTTACTTTTTGTCTAACAAGTTACTCTAGTGTGCAGGCTAAAAAGTCCTAGTGAAGGAATACTAGGCACTGGCGAAGGAATGCCAGAGCAAAAAGCCCAAGTGAAAGAATACTAGGCACTGGCGAACGAATGCCAGGGTAAAAGCCCTAGCGAAGGACTGCTAGGCACTGGCGAAGGAATGCCAGGGACTAAAAAGCCCTAGCGAAGGACTGCTAGGCAACGGGCGAAGGACAGCTCGGTATCCATGACCTGGCAAAGGACCGCCAGACAAAAGTCCAACCAAAGGAGCGGTTGGCATCAGGTACATTCTCCCGAGAGGAGTAGGTGAGGACGCGTTCCCCGTCGAGGGAGCAGTAAGCGTCGGTTCGACTTAGGGTTCCATTTTGGAGACCCAAAATCAGAACCAAGACAGCTAAGGCTATATAAACTAATATTTTATTGTTTTATTGTGTTTTGGACTAACCCTGGATGCAGAACCGAAGGAACGAGTGTCTGCAGCTCACAGAGCCTCAAAGTAATGAGGCAACAGCTGACCAGGGCGCCCGGAGTGTCCCGGGCGCCCCCAAGGTGAACACACAACACAAGTTGCAAAAACAGGCTTCGATAGCTCATCTCCCGGGCGCCCCCGTGCTCCCGGGCGCCCCCGCTGCTCCTGGGCGCCCCCATCGTCCCGAGCGCCCCCAAAGCGCAAGCCTTCGAAGCAAGCCCCAGCGAAGCGAGGCATAAGGTTTGACCCGGTCAACCCGGGCGCCCCGAGCGTCCCGAGCGTCCCGGGCGCCCCGGTCAACATTTGATCCCAAAGTTGAAGCGATCAGACGCTGATCGAGACCAAGCCGGATCGGGCGACACATGGGGGGGCGCCCCCGACATTCCGGGCGCCCCCAGGGCTATATAAAGGGCCCTCGACCCCAGGATTCACAACAACACTTTCAATTAACGCTTCTACGCTCTTCTGCTCCCGTGCTCTGCTCCGGAAACCTCCCAACACGAGACTCAAGCGCCGACGACGTCCTCCCGCTCCGAAAATACCATCTACTCCGGACGTCGGTAACGAAGAGCTATTTTAGTTTACTGTACTGAATTCTGTAAAATCTTTTGTAAACAATTTTTGCGTCATATAGAATTGCCCGTAGAAAACGGTCAACGACCGTGGGCCTTGGAGTAGGAGTTGACCTAGGCTCCGAACCAAGTAAAACCACCTGTGTCTGTGTGTTTTTAACTTTAATCTTCCGCTACACATTCTCTCTTCAAATCCGAACCATTTTCGATATTCACCCCCCCCCCTCTATCGGTTTTCTTGATCCAACAAGTGGTATCAGAGCGGGGATGTTCAAAGTTGGTGCAACCACCAGTTTGAAAATTTTTCGGATTTTTATTTTTTTTTCTTTTTCGTTCAAATTTTCTTTAAATATTACGTTCGAATTTTCTTTTTCCCGTTAATCAAGGTTGGTGCAACACCCCTCGTTATTTCAGTTTATTCATCCCACACTACTAATCCAAGACCTAGTCTTGGGAAATTTTACTTGTTATTTTTCTTATTTTTCAGATTAAATGGACATGCAAGAAGGATTTAGCACCGCAGACCTCCACTTTTCAGTGGAGAAGACTTTTCCTACTGGAAAAGTCGAATGGAGGTCCACCTGAAAACTCAGGTGGACATGTGGATCATCATCCAGTCCGGACTGGAGATTCACAAAAACGCCGAAGGAGTACCGCAGACCTACTCAGAATGGGACAACGCCCTGAAGCGCAAAATTGAAGCCGATGCAAAGGCGACCCAGACTCTCCAATGCGGATTGACAAAAGAAGAGCTGAACCGAGTGGGCCCCTTCAACAGTGCCAAGGAGCTGTGGGCAAAGTTGATCGAGCTGCGCGAAGGAACATCAAACACCAGGATCAGCAAGAGGGATCTGCTCCTGAACAAATTGTATACCATCAAGATGGCCGACAATGAAACAGCAGCCCAACTCCATGCACGAATCCAAGAATTGATGAACGATCTTCACACTATAGGTCACAAGGTCGAAAACCATGACCTAATAAGGTATGCCCTAAATGCTTTCCCTAGAAATACCTTGTGGGCATCTATGGTAGATGCATACAAGGTTTCAAGGGATCTCTCTAAAATTAAATTAGATGAATTATTTTCTGAGTTAGAACTTCATGAACAGACTAACTGCAATATGGCCGAGAAAGGAATTACCTTTGTTGCAGGAAAAATTGGAAGATCGACAAAGAAGAAACCTCAACCTGAACCCGAGTCCAACTCAGACTCAGACGCAGAAGACGAAGAAGGAGATCAATCTGAGCTGGTCCGACTGGCCCGAAGCTACTATAAAAAATTGAAAAACCAAGTCAAGACACGGAGGACAAGCCGAAGAAAGGACGAACCAGCTGAACCCGCGAATAACAAAAACAAGCCCATCGAAACAAGCTACGAGTGCAAGAAGAAGGGCCACTACAAGACGGAGTGTCCAAACCTAAAGGAGAACAAAAAGACAAGAAGAAAGAAAGTACTCCAAGCAACCTGGGATGAATCTTCATTAGAAGAAGAAGAAGAAGAAGAACCCCAATCAAACCTTCTAGCGCTGACCACTTCAGAAGAAGTCGAGATCGAGTCAGAGTCAGAAAAGGACGACGGCAGACTAACCTTTTCAGAAGACGGCGAAATCAAGGTAAGCGGTTTCAATAAAAGTCAATTGAACGAACTTATTTCCTATCTTTCTCGAGATTTGGCGAAAGCCAAACTCCGAGTCGAATCTCTCCGACAGGATGTAAAACTCCTGAAAGAAGGAGCTGACTCTAAATCCTTAGCCGAGAAAGTTCAAGAAGGAACTCCTACTCAAGTTGAAAAACTTGAGAAAGAGAACTCCTCCCTGAAAACTCAGGTTAAGGATCTTAGAGCGGCCTTAGAACGATGCACTTCTGGTTCCAAGGGTCTTGACATGATTCTTGAAAAATAGAAGTCCGTTCTAAATCGATCCGGACTTGGCTCTAGAACCAAATCCCGACAAAGATCTTACTTTGCTGTACTGAATCAATCCAGAAGTAAAGTTTAGGCTGTTGGATCGAGAGATGCGATAGAGGGGGAGTGAATGTCGCAAATCGTTCGGATTAAAAAAAGAGTAAGTGCGCGGCGGAAATAGAGACAAAGCACCACAACGCTAACAAGGTCGTCTTACTTGGTTCGGAGCCTGGGTCGACTCCTACTCCAAGGCCCACGGTCGTTGACCGTTTACTTTGGGCAATTCTATAATGCGTAGAATGAATACAGAAGAGAAATACAGTTTGCAATAAGAAAGATTACACTTCTGTATTTACCAACTCCCGGGGTAGGCTCGAGTTTCGGTGCAGCGGGAGGTCGACGACGCTTCGGACTTGAGTCGGGAAGTTCCTGGAGCAGAGCGCGGTCGTCGGAGCGTTTGGATGCGTTGAATGAAAGCTGTGTCTTGAAGAGAAGGGTCTAGGGCCCTTTTTATAGTGCCTGGGGGCGACCTGGTCGACGGGGGCGCCCCCCCACGTGGCAGCAGATCCACACAAGGCGTAGTCAACGACTTATCCCTTGAACCTCGAGATAAGGTCTTGACGGGGGCGCCCTGGACGCTGGGGGCGCCCTGGTTGACTCGGCCAACTCTTATCCGCAGCGCTGAAGTCTCCTGCATAAGAGTGGCTGGGGGCGCCCGGGACAGCGGGGGCGCCCTGGGTGCGCAGTGCAGATGCGGCAGCAGCTTAACTCTTCAGTTGGTTTGCCATGGGGGCGCCCGGGACAGCGGGGGTGCCCTCAGAATGTACTGTCGAGGTTCATTTGCTTTCTTTGTGTTTTGTGTTCACCTTGGGGGTGCCCAGGACACTCCGGGCGCCCTGGTCAGCAGTTGCCTCTTTCCTTTGAGGCATTCTGAGCTGCAGACACACGTTCCTTCGGTCCTGCTTCCAGGGTTAGTCCAAAACACAATAAAACAAATATATAATTTAATTTATACAACCTCATCTGTCTTGGTTCTGACTTTGGTCTCCAAAATGGAGCCCTAGGTCGAACCAACGCCTAATGTTCCCTCAAGGGGAACGCGTCCTCACCTACTCCTCTCGGGAGAATTTACCTGGTGCCAACCGGATTCTCCAGTTGGACTTTTGCCCGGCAGCCCTTCGCCAGGTCTTGGTTTTTGCCTAGCAGCCCTTCGCCAGGACTTGGTTTTCGCCTAGCAGCCCTTCGCCAGGACTTGGTTTTCGCCTAGCAGCGCATCGCCAGGACTTGGTTTTCGCCCAGCAACCCTTCGCCAGGACTTGGTTTCCTGACAGCCCATCGTCAGGTGCCTAGCAGTCCTTCGCTAGGACTTTGTTTCCTGCACTCTGAAGCAGCATTGTTAGACAACAAATAACCCTTAACTTTGAATCCTTTGCCAATATCAAAACAAGGTTCGATCTGGTGCTTCCTGCACCAACACAGGCATGGGTACCTAAACTGTGCCTGAACAAACCAACTGGATCAAATCAGTATTGGATCCCCAAGGACAAGATTCACATCTTGCCTAATTATTATCGTGGGTATAGTCCAGGGGGAGCCAAATTAAAAACTATTTTTATTGTTAAATAGAATTTAATTCTTGCAATTTACCTGATTGATTGTTTAATTAAACTTATGCAATTTACCATGCTTAGACATAGGTTAGTATAAGGACAGAACAAACTTAACTGAAACTTGAAAACATAGTATTGGGTAGAGGTGAGATGATAGTACGTTAGGGAAACCAATTCTAATAAGATCAAGTTCACTTGGTCTCTTTAGACTAGTGAAACTAGCCGAAGCTACCGATCTAAAATCCAAACTAGTTAGACCAGAACTTTTTCAAAGATTAATTTTGAAAATGAAACTTCATTAAACGACTTTGTCAAAGAAAGGGTTGATGATCCAATAAGGCTACGGCCAAAGAAGGCATAGTGCCTCGCCAAGACCTGGAAGCCAATTATTGAATTTCAAATTCAAATTACTTTTTGTAAAATTCAAATCTAACACAATTTTCAGTTAAGCATAGATTCAAACATCCTTTCAAAATAAACTCAACTGCTTTCAAAAATTAATTTAAGGTTTTTAAAATAAATGTTCAAATTTTTTTTAAAAACCTGTCTCACAAAACCTGTAAGGTTAACGTGATTGAAAACCCTAGATTTGGGTGAGACAAACTAGGCAGTGAAACTCAATTTAAGCTATTCCTGACTCTAATTGGATCCAAATCAATAAAACTCTTTATGTGTAGGAACATAAAGATTTGGACCAATGGATGTTGGATAACGGTTGCTCCAGACACATGACTGGAGATAAATTGAAGTTCACTAAACTCATGTTCAAGAACCTAGGCTCAGTGGCATTTGGCAACAATGCTACACTCAAGGTAATTGGGTCAGGTAATATTGAGCTTAAATCTGACATTGTTATCAAGAAAGTTCTTTTGATTGAAAACTTCAATTTTAACTTGCTTAGCATAAGTCAGTTATGTGATTCTGGTTACATAGTCACCTTCAACAATTCTAACTGCCTAATTAGAAATGTACAAGACTCAGAAATCATGCTTAAGGGCACTAGAAAAAATAATGTATACACTATAAACCTTCCCCTTGTACCCAAATGTATGTTAACTCAGAACAATCAAAACTCTGGCATAGGAGATTAGGTCATACCAATCTGAGAACTATTTCAAAAATCACCCAACTTGGCTTAATCAAAGGTATCCCCAAAATTAAAAATAATGAAAACCTAATATGTGAATCATGTAATCAAGGTAAACAAACCAAATCCAATCACAAACTAACCCAATCTGATTTAACTCAAACCACACTTGAGCTCCTGCACCTTGACCTATTTGATTCACATGGAGCCAAGTCATTAAGCGGGAATCGATACTGCTTAGTAATAGTTGATGATTACTCTAGGTTTACCTGGTTAGGTTTCTAAAAACCAAAGATGAAACCTTAAACCTATTTAATGAATTCTGTAAACTAATTGAAAATCAAAACGACACTAAAATTAAAAGACTTAGGAGTGATCACGGGGGAGAATTTGAAAATCAACGGTTCGAGAAATTCTGTAAGGTAAATGGGTATTTACATGAATTTTCATGTCCTAGAACCCCCCCCCCCCAACAAAATGGGATAGTCGAAAGAAGGAATAGAACACTACAAGAAGCCGCTAGGGCCATGCTCAACGAATTTAACATAGCAGACCAATATTGGGCAGAGGCAATTAGCACGGCCTGTTACATCCAAAATAGGGTTCTAATTAACAAACGACACAACAAAACACCCTATGAGCTGTACTAACATAGGCTCCCAAATCTACACTACCTAAGGGTCTTTGGATGCAAAGTTCATATCCTAAATAGCAAAGACTATTTAGGGAAATTTTAGTCCAAGTCAAACCCAGGTATCTTCCTAGGATACTCAACCACTAGTAGAGCCTATAGAGTCTACAACAAACAAACTAAGAAAATTGAAGAGACAACAAACTTAATATTTGATGAAGAAATCAATTCAACATCTAATAATCCAGACCTAACTTCATCAAATTCTGACCAAGAAAATAATGAACAAACTATCGAACCTTTAATTGAACCCTTAAATGAACTAACCATTGAACCAATTAATGATTCAACTGAACCGAGTATCGAACCAACAAATGAACCAGCCCAAAGAGTCGAATCAATTACTGAACCAAACCGACCAGCCGGACCTGAGGTTGAACCAAGTTCTAGAAGAACCAAGAAACCCAGACATAGTCACCCAACCGATCAAATTGTGGGTGATCCAGCTCTAGGAGTCAGGACTCGATCCTCCTATAGAAACCTTAGTCAAATAGCTATGATATCAAAAATTGAACCCAAAATAATAGAAGAAGCCCTACGTGATCCTGATTGGATCATAGCTATGCAAGAAGAGCTAGCTCAATTTAAGAGAAACCAAGTCTGGGAATTAGTACCTAAACCTGAGGGCAAATCCGTCATTAACACTAAATGGGTCTTTAGGAATAAGTTGAGTGATCAAGGAGAAATAGTTAGAAATAAAGCCCGCTTAGTAGCAAAGGGTTTCAGCCAAGTAGAGGGATTAGATTACGATGAAACATATGCCCCAGTAGCTAGACTTGAGTCCATTAGAATGTTGTTAGCCTTTGCATCCCATAAAGGATTTAAGTTATACCAAATGGATGTAAAGTCAGCCTTTTTAAATGGATTCATTAAAGAAGGAGTTTATGTAGGACAACCCCCTGGGTTTGAGGACTTAGAAAAACCTGACCACGTTTACAAACTAACTAAAGCACTATATGGGTTAAAACAAGCACCTAGGGCCTGGTATGAACGGTTATCAACTTACTTAACTTCTAAAGAATTTAAACAAGGACAAATCGACTCGACTTTATTTATTAAAACCCTAGGAAAAGATATATTTATTGCCCAAATTTACGTAGATGATATAATTTTTGGGTCCACCAACTCAAACATTCTAAAAGAATTTCTTAAAATAATGGAAAACGAATTTGAAATAAGCCTAGTTGGTGAACTTAACTTTTTCCTAGGCTTACAAATCAAGCAAACTAGGGATGGAAACTATGTCCATCAATTCAAATATGCTAAAGAGTTAATAAAGAAATTTAAAATGGATAACTCTAAAAGCATAAGTACCCCCATGGCCACTAATGTAAAAATAGATAGTGACCCTGATGGTAAGCCAGTAGACCTTAAACTCTATAGGAGTATGATAGGTAGCCTACTGTACCTTACAGCCAGTAGACCTGATATTCTTTTTGCTGTAGGGATGTGTGCTAGATACCAAACCTATGCTAAGGAAACGCACTTAGCAGCCCTAAAAAGAATACTAAGATATGTTAAGGGCACCCTAAATGTAGGGATTTGGGGTCCTAGAACCTCAACCTTTAATTTGTCAGGCTACTCAGATTCTAACTATGCTGGCTGTAAATTAGATAGAAAGAGCACAAGTGGGAGCTGCCAACTATTAGGACAGAGTCTAGTTAGTTGGTGCAGTAGAAAACAACACTGTGTAGCTCTATCCACAACTGAAGCGGAGTACGTGGCCTTAGGAGAGTGTGTAGCTCAACTTTTATGGATAATGCACACTCTTAAGGACTTCCAGCTCAACTACACCCAAACTCAAGTATTTATAGACAATATAAGTTCAATTAATTTATCTAAAAATCCAATACAACATTCCAGAACCAAATACATAGAAGTCAAACATCACTTTGTAAGAGACCATGTAGCCAGGGGTGAAATAGTACTTAAGTATATTGACTCTAAATCCAACTTAGCTGACATATTCACAAAACCTTTACCTGAATCTGAGTTCAGTTCACTAAGAAGGCAGTTAGGATTGTCCTCTGTAGAATAGATTAACTCTACTCTTGTTTTTTTTACTTTAATTTAAAATCAGTTTCTAAAAAAATTTTGAAAAACTGTTATTTTTTTAATCAGTTTTTAATCTTTTCCAACTTAGTTTTTTCTTAAAACTACCCCTTTTCAAAACTAGGGCTTTTTCACAAATGGACTTAGCCTAGGCCCTAACCCTAGAACTGTATGCACCTATAGATTTAGAAGCCAGCATCTCACAAGCACCTTAGGGTACTTTTGATTGATAACCTAGAAAGGGTTGAGATGCATAGGTCTTTGCCTTAATTCAAGATGCTTTAAGTCAGTGCATCTGCAGTAATTGGGGCACTAAATACAACTTATACAGCAATCAAGTTATGTGTCAAGTTTAGAAAATCTAACTTGAACAGAAACACTTAATGTAACACCCGCTTTTTTTTTTTTCTTTGACCATCATAAAGCGGTGTTACGTTAACATACTTAGGACATGTAGACATCATAATGCAGCGGAAAACTTTAAACTTACACCTACATGCACTTTCTAGCATTCCTAGCATCATAACATACTTAGCATCATGTCATACTTAGCATCATGCCATACTTAGCGTCATGTCATACTTTAGCATTCTGTCATACTTTAGCATCATGTCATAGAGTCATAGTCATATTCAAGTACTTAGTAGTAGAGGTAAAGTTCTATCATAAGACAAGCAAACATATGGTCTCTTGGCCAAGTCACTATCACACACATTCTGCAATGCCCTCCTGCTGCTTCCTTACTGTTCCCTTGCGTGATCTGCGGTATAAGAAAATAAGACTATCACACAGGCTTAGTAAGACTCTTTCCTACTCACGAAAACCATCCGTCACTTAATCATAAACATATGAAACATTAGCACACTTAGCGCTTTACTTAGAACATCATCCTTATCATCACTTAGCATTCATTTGACATGTCATGGACATAGCTTCATCCCATTCATAGCATGGCATAAACATAACCATAAACATTCGGGTACGACATAATACTTGACATAACATAATCATCGTAAACATTCATAGCATGGCATAATACTTGATATAGACATAAACATCGTAAACATTCATGGCATGGCATAATACTTGACATAGACATAAATAAAATCATGGCATAAATCTAATTACAATCATGGCATCCCATACTAGCATGAGCATGAACAAAATAATGGCATTCTAACGTAACATAAACATAATTAAACCATGGCATCCTAAACTAACATAAACATCAATAAACTCATGGCACCCTAACTTAGCATACACATAATTAAAGCATGGCATTCTAAACTAGCATAAAATCATGGCATCCTAAACTATCATAAACATAATTAAAGCATGGCATTCTAAACTAGCATCAAATCATGGCATAAACATAAATAACATCATAGCATAAACATAAATAATATCATGGCATAAGCTTAAATAATATCATGGCATAAACATAAATAAAATCATGGCATAAACATAAATAAAATCATGGCATGAACCTACCTTCATAACATACTTTTCGTAAACATACTTTTCATAACATAATGCATACATAGATGGATGCATGAGCAAGTGCATATATCATAAGGATGCTTAGTTTAAAATCATATTTTTCATAAACATACTTTTCATAAACATACTTTTTCATAATGAATGCATGGGCAATGCGTATATATCATACGGATGCTTAATCTTTAAAAACATACTTTTCATTTCTTAAACATAATCATCATATCATTGGGCCCTGGCTTGTACCACATACATACATCATAAGCGCGCATCCCTAGGTAAATACGAGGTAGCTAGCCTCGACCTACTAGGGTAAGGACAGCATAGTCGGTAGTCCCCGAACCGAGGCGTTCTTAAGGTGCCCATCCCTGTTGCACAGCTTCGGTAGTGCCAGAACCGTGGACATCATAGTCGGTAGTCCAGAACCGGGGCGTTCTTAAGGTGCCCATCCCTTGGACCCATACTTCGGTCCGGTACAAGCCCATTCATAAAGTAAAATACTTTATGTAACGACCCGGCCCATTTGGCGGCCCATTTGGCGGTCTCGACCGTCGACCGTCGACCGTGCCGTTACTCTACTACTGGTCTTCCCGCCCCTGGCCAGCGGGTTTTTGCCTTCCTCAGGATTCGAACTCTAGACCTCCAGGCTAAAGTACTAGAGTTTATGAATCCTGATACCAATTGAGCTGCAGCTCAATTGGTATCAGGATTCATAAACTCTAGTACTTTAGCCTGGAGGTCTAGAGTTCGAATCCTGAGGAAGGCAAAAACCGCTGGCCAGGGGCGGGAAGACCAGTAGTAGAGTAACGGCACGGTCGACGGTCGACGGTCGAGACCGCCAAATGGGCCGGGTCGTTACAATAAAAAGGCGCCTTTTTATTGTAACGACCCGGTCCATTTGGCGGCCCATTTGGCGGTCTCGACCGTCGACCGTCGACCGTGCCGTTACCAATACTAGGTCTTCCCACTCCTGGGCGTGGATTTTTGCCTTCCCAGGATTCGAACTCTAGACCCAGGCTTAAATCTAGTTCTTTGTGAATCCTGAATACCAATTGAGCTATAGCTCAATTGGTATTCAGGATTCACAAAGAACTAGATTTAAGCCTGGGTCTAGAGTTCGAATCCTGGGAAGGCAAAAATCCACGCCCAGGAGTGGGAAGACCTAGTATTCGTAACGGCACGGTCGACGGTCGACGGTCGACGACCCACAGATAGATAAGGGGTCGCCGAATGGACCGCCAAATGGGCCGCCAAATGGGCCGGGTCGTTACAATAAAAAGGCGCCTTTTTATTGTAACGACCCGGCCCATTTGGCGGCCCATTTGGCGGTCTCGACCGTCGACCGTCGACCGTGCCGTTACTCTACTACTGGTCTTCCCGCCCCTGGCCAGCGGGTTTTTGCCTTCCTCAGGATTCGAACTCTAGACCTCCAGGCTAAAGTACTAGAGTTTATGAATCCTGATACCAATTGAGCTGCAGCTCAATTGCATTAAACCATACTTACATCATTCATCAGACATGAGAGCATTCCTATGGCATTTTACTTTATTTTTTATACATTATGGCATACTTAACATAGCTTACTTGTTACGGCTCGGCCCGTCTACCGGCCCATTTACCGGTCCTTTCGACCGTCGTACCGTCAACCATCGACCGTGCCATTTAGCATATTTATGCCTTAAAGACATAAGCATCATCTTTCATTCATCATACTTGTCATTCATCATCATACTTGTCATTCATCATCGTTATGGCCTTAATGGCATGTACTTTAACCTCATTCATAATACATGGCATACATACATCTTATTCATAAAACATGGCATATCATTCATAAGACATGGCATATCATTCATAAACATAAATCACATCTTACCGTAGGGCTATTGGACCCTTACTTGAAATAAATCTTAACTTTTTCCCTATTAACCCATATTGGCCGAAACTTGTGGAGTCCCAAGGCTATGTGAAAATTCACATAATCACCATCCATCATCCTTATATCATGGCAACACATAAACATATGCTTGAAGTTAAAGACTCAACCCTTAACCCTTGGGTCCTTGGGGTTGACCGAACCATATGGGCCTCTAGGGTACTCCAAATATTCCCAAAAATTATACTTAACCTCTACACATCATAAGGGAACATTAAATAACATTATCATGATTTTTAACATATTTCTAGACATTTAAATCATGGTGTCCGAAACCCTTGAACTTAAGGTTCTGGGTTTTGCTTCTTTCTTGTTGGCCGAAACATATGGGGCCTCTAGGGTATCCCAAAAATTCCCAAAAATTATACTTAATGTCTAAACATCATAAGGAAATATTAAATAACATTATCATGATTTTTAACATATTTTTAGACATTTAAAACATGGTGGCCGAAACCCTTGAACTTAAGGTTCTGGGTTTTGCTTCTTTCATGTTGGCCGAAACTCTAGGGTGTCCTAGAGCACTCTAAAAATTCCCAAAAACTTTACTTAACTTATAAACATCATAAGGGAACACTAAATAACATTATCATGATTTTTAACATATTTTTAGACCTTTAAAACATGCTGGCCGAAACCCTTGAACTTAAAGTTCTGGGTTTTGCTTCCTTCATGCTGGCCGAAACTCTAGGGTGTCCTAGAGCACTCTAAAAATTCCCAAAAACTTTACTTAACTTCTAAAAATCATAAGGGAACACTAAATAACATTATCATGATTTTTAACATATTTTTAGACCTTTAAAACATGCTGGCCGAAACCCTTGAACTTAAAGTTCTGGGTTTTGCTTCCTTCATGTTGGCCGAAACTCTAGGGTGTCCTAGAGCACTCTAAAAATTCAAAAAAATTTTACTTAACTTCTAAACATCATAAGGGAACACTAAATAATATTATCATAATTTTTAACATAGTTTTAGACCTTTAAAACCTGCTGGCCGAAACCCTTGAACTTAAGGACCTTGGTTTTTTCTTTCCTTTCATCATCACATCCAAAAACTAACCCATATATCATGCTAAAAATCATGGAAATCATAGATAACTATTATACCACAGGTGAGGGAGTCTTACCTTAGATTTCTTGATTTTTAGACCTTGGATGGAAAGAAGGAAGAAGACTTGACCACACCTAGCCCTTGGAAACTTGAGAAGACCTTAGATCTTGGAGGATGAGACTTTTTGTGAAGTTTTCTCAAGGGAGAAGTCCTCCTTGAGTGCTCGGCAAGAATGGAGAAGGAAGAGAGAAGCAAATGCAATTTATGGCATGAAGAATGAAACTCCCAAACCCCCTTATTAATCAACCATTAAGGTGGTGAATGAAGAGTTTTCCATGGCCCTTCATCTTCTTCTACCATTTAACCACCATTCACTTCCTTTCCTCACAAGAATTCCTTGCTAGGTGAGTTGGTTAAAGCATTCATTGTTGTACAAGAGGTCCAAGGTTCAATCCTTGGCCCATGCACCTTTATTTTTATTTTATTTTTATTTTATTTAATCCTTTTTCTTATTTTCGAAAATTTCCCTTTTATTTCGAAAATTCTCCAAAAATCACCCATAATTATGCCAATATTCCCAAATAAAATCCTTTTATATTTATATAAATTTTACCCAATTAATACCCATTTTTGGAGCCTATTTAAGGCCCATTAGTACCTAATTCCTCAAATTAAATAGAAAAATTAAACTAATACTTACCCATAATCATGCTAATATATCTAATTAAATCCTATTTATCATTATACTAATTTTCACCTAAAATCCTCCGATAATTATGGAACTAGCAAGCCCATATAAGGCCCATTAGTGCCCTTTTTCCCAATTTAAATGGGAAAACATGGATTTTCTAGGCCAAAGTTTGTATTATTACCTCTATGTCCTTCGGAAAATTATCTAGACATGCTTAATATTTTAATAAAATATTAAGAGAATTTTCGGGTCGTTACACTTAACTTGACCAACCCTAGCGAAAACTACTGCTTATAACAGTTAGTGAGTACCTAAGTGGGTTAGATAGGTTCCTACAAGAAAAAAATCAACTGATTTAGTCTAAGTCCTGGTTCAGTACAGTAAAGTCATGCAAATATGTTTCTTTATAAAATTTATTTCCGTTCTGAAATTTAACTTCAGCTATATTTATCTGTTTTTTTGATATATGGCAAAGGGGGAGAGAAAGAAAGGAGAGAGTTTAAATTTTTTTTAACTCAATTTTTTTTTTAAACTCTATCCCTTATTCAAAAAGTACTAAGTTTTTCAAAACACTCATGCCTTTTCAAACTTTATTAAGTACTTAAACTTTTTCAAAACTTCATTTAAGACTCTGATACTAAGATAGGAAAGGAGAGAGCTTAAGTTTTTTCAAAGCTGTATACTTAAGTCTTTCAAAACTTAATACTTAAGCTTGTTGAAAACTTTATTAAGTACATATGATTTTTCAAAACGTTCCTAAGTACATAAGCCTTTCAAAATTATCTAAGTACTTAAGCTTTTCAAATTTCAAAATTATCTAAGTACTTAAGCTTTTCAAATTTAAAAAATTATCTAAGTACTTAAGCTCTTCAAATTACAAAAAGTTTCTAAGTACTCAAAACATTTCAAAAATTTTCTAAGTGCTTAAGCTCTTCAAAAATTTAAGTTTTTTTGGTACTTAAGTTAAAACTTTCAAAAACCTTTTGAGTACTTTAAAAACTTAAGACTTCAAAAAATTTTTCAAGTACTCTAAACTCATGCTTTCAAAAACTCTTCTATGTACTTTTAAAACCTTAAGTTGTTAAAAGATTTCCAAGTACCTACACTTAAGTTTTCAACAAGTGGCAAAAATCATCTTTGAAAATACAGAAGCTTTCTGTGAAAAAATTCTAAGTAAAAAATTTTTTCTTAAACTTAGAACCCCACAAATTTTTGAAAAATCTAGGGGGAGAATCCTTCCAGGGCGAGGGAACAAAACTTAGTGTTTTTACATGCTTTGATTAAACATAACTTTTGGAACTAGGGTTACCATAAATCAAAAAGGGAGAGATTGTTGGTGCAGAAAGCACCACAGTCAAACCTGTGTTTTGATAATGGCAACAGGGTTCAAAAGTTAAGTCTTACTTGTTGTCTAACAAGTTACTCTAGTGTGCAGGCTAAAAAGTCCTAGTGAAGGAATACTAGGCACTGGCGAAGGAATGCCAGAGCAAAAAGCCCTAGTGAAGGAATACTAGGCACTGGCGAAGGAATGCCAGGGTAAAAGCCCTAGAGAAGGACTGCTAGGCACAGGCGAAGGAATGCCAGGGACTAAAAAGCCCTAGCGAAGGACTGCTAGGCAACGGGCGAAGGACAGCTCGGTATCCAAGACCTGGCAAAGGACCGCCAGGCAAAAGTCCAACCAAAGGAGCGGTTGGCATCAGGTACATTCTCCTGAGAGGAGTAGGTGAGGACGCGTTCCCCGTCGAGGGAGCAGTAGGCGTCGATTCGACCTAGGGTTCCATTTTGGAGACCCAAAGTAAGAACCAAGACAGCTAAGGCTGTATAAACTAATATTTTATTGTTTTATTGTGTTTTGGACTAACCCTGGATGCAGAACCGAAGGAACGAGTGTCTGCAGCTCAGAGAGCCTCAAAGGAATGAGGCAACAGCTGACCAGGGCGCCCGGAGTGTCCCGGGCGCCCCCAAGGTGAACACAAAACACAAGTTGCAAAAACAGGCTTCGATAGCTCATCTCCCGGGCGCCCCCGTGCTCCTGGGCGCCCCCGTGCTCCCGGGCGCCCCCGCTGCTCCCGGGCGCCCCCAGCGTCCCGGACGCCCCCAAGCGCAAGCCTTCGAAGCAAGCCCCAGCGAAGCCGAGGGATAAGGTTTGACCCGGTCAACCCGGGCGCCCCGAGCGTCCCGGGCACCCCGGTCAACATTTGATCCCGAAGTTGAAGGGATCAGATGCTGACCGAGATAGAGCCGGATCGGGCGACATGTGGGGGGGCGCCCCCGACATTCCGGGCGCCCCCAGGGCTATATAAAGGGCCCTCGACCCCAGGCTTCACAACAACACTTTCAATCAACGCTTCTACTCTCTTCTGCTCCCGCGCTCTGCTCCGGAAACCTCCCGACACGAGGCTCAAGCGCCGACGACGTCCTCCCGCTCCGAAAATACCATCTACTCCGGACGTCGGTAACGAAGAGCTATTTTAGTTTACTATACTGAATTCTGTAAAATCTTTTGTAAACTATTTTTGTGACATATAGAATTGCCCGCAGAAAACGGTCAACGACCGTGGGCCTCGGAGTAGGAGTCGACCTAGGCTCCGAACCAAGTAAAACCACCTGTGTCTGTGTGTTTTTAACTTTAATCTTCCGCTACGCATTCTCTCTTCAAATCTGAATGATTTTCGATATTCACCCCCCCTCTATCGGTTTTCTCGATCCAACAATTTTCTCCTCTTTTCTTCCACCAAGGCTCTTCCTCTCCCCTCTTCTTCCTCCTCCTTGCCTCCTCCTTGCCGAGACTCACCAAGGGGTTTTCCCCTTGGAAAACTTCACAAGAGGACTCCCTCTTGAAGATCCATGTTTTTCTACAAGGCTACAAGGGCAAGGGGTGTTCTAAGGCTAAGAAGGTTTTCATTTTTCTTTCTCTATTCAAGGTTTATAACCAAGATAAAGAGAGGTAAGACTCCCTCACCTGTGGTATAATAGTTTTTATATTGTCTATCATGATTTAAGTTTTGTTTGGGATTTATGTTGAGAAAACTATGGATTAGGGCTTTCTAGGGTTTTCGGCCAAGCAATCTTTTGGGGTTGGGATGATGTTAAAACCTCACTTATGCTTCCTAATGCTTTCGCATGATAAATAAAGAATGAATTGTGAGTTGTGGAATTTTTGTAGCACCAAAAATACTTATGAAGTTTCGGCCCCTCTCTCAATTCCATGGTTACGATTAGATCTAACCCTCCAAGCATGCTTATTATGATTCCCTATGATATAATGGATGTTAATTGTGAATTATATGAATTTCCATGGACTTAAGACCCCTCTAGGGTTTCGACCAAGACCCAATGTTAGGGCTAGGAGTTAGGGTTAGCCCAATCATGTGTTCTAATGGCTTCCTATGGCATGTTGGATCGAGAGAACCGATAGAGGGGGGGTGAATATCGGAAAACTTTCGGATTTGTAAACTTAGAGAAGTTGCACAGCAGAAGTTAAAAACACACAACGCAAACACAGGAGGTTTTACTTGGTTCGGAGCCTAGGTTGACTCCTACTCCAAGGCCCACGGTCGTTGACCGTTTACTTTGGGCAATTCTATATAGGCGCAAAAACAATTTACAAATATTGATTATAGAGTAAGTGCAGTAAATTGAAAATCACTGTTCTTTACCGACGTCCGAAGTAGATTGACTTTTTCAGAGCAGCAGGACGTCGTCGGCTCGAGTTGGGTAGTTTCCGGAGCGAGGCGTGAGAGCAGAAGAGTGCATTGTGTTCGAGATGTTCTTTGAAGCCTGGGCGTTGGGTGCTATTTATAGCACCTCGGGGCGCCCCCCCCCCCACGTGTCACGTGATCCGAGATTCTCTCGGTCAAACTTTATCCCACTCGAATGGGGATGAGATTTGACCCTGGGGGTGCCCTGGACGCTGGGGGCGCCCTGCTTGACTCCTTCCGCGCGGGCTTCTCGGCTGGATAAGGGTGATTGGCTTCGCTGGCATAGGTGCTGGCGCCTTGGCTGCTGAGGGCGCCCTAGGCGCTGGGGGTGCCCTGGCTGCTGAGGGCGCCCCGGCCAGTAGTCAGCCGAAGCTCCTTTTTGCTTCATTTGTTTCTTGTTCACATTGGGGGCGCCCTGGACACTCAGGGCGCCCTACTCAGCTGCTGCCTCACTCCTTTGAGACTCTCTGAGCTGCAGACACACGTTGCTTTGGTCTTGCATCCAGGGTTAGTCCGAAAACAAAATAAAGCAGTAAGTGGTTAGTTTTTATACAGCCTTAGCTGTCTTGGTTCTGGCTTTGGGCCTTCCAAATGGAGCCCTAGGTCGAACCGACGCCTACTGTTCCCTCGACGGGGAACACATCCTCACCTACTCCTCTCGGGTGAATGTACCTGATGCCAACCGTTTCTCTGGTTGGACTTTTGCCTCGCGGTCCTTCGCCAGGTCTTGGATACCGAGCTGTCCTTCGCCCAGTGCGTAGCAGTCCTTCGCTAGGGCTTCATTCCCAAGCCGTCCTTCGCCTGGGGCCTAGCAGTCCTTCGCTAGGGCTTTTCACCCTGGCATTCCTTCGCCAGTGCCTAGCAGCCCTTCGCTAGGACTTTATTTCCTGGCCACTAGAGTAACATGTTAGATAACAACTAAGACTTAACTTTTGAACCCTGTTGTCATTATCAAAATACAGGTTTGACTTTGGTGCTTTCTGCACCAACAATCTCCCCCTTTTTGATTTTTGGCAACCCTAGTTCAAAAAGTTAAGTTTAATCAAAGCATAAAACCATTAACTTTTGTTCCCTCCCCCTGGAAGGAATCTCCCCCTTGATTTTTCAAAAATACATGGGGTTCTAAAACTTTACTTAGAATGATTTTCCACTTTGAAAACTTAAGTTTTAAGTACTTGAAAATCTTTTGATAACTTAAGTTTTAAAAGTACATAGAGGAGTTTTCGAAAGCATGAGTTTTGAAAACTTTAAGTTAAGTCCTTTAGTAACTCTTGAAAAACTTTAAGTACTTAGTAAATTTTGAAACCTTAAGTTTTAGAGTACTCAAAAGTTTTGAAAACTTAAAGTTAAGTACTTACTAACTTTTGAAAAACTTTAAGTACTTAGTAAATTTTGAAAAAACTTAAGTACTTAGTAAATTTTGAAAAACTTAAGTACTTAGTAAATTTTGAAAAAACTTAAAACACTTAAGTACTTCTAAAAAGTTTTTTGAGAAGCTTTGAAAAGTAGCTAACTTTTTGAAAAGAGAGAGTTTGAGATTTTGAAAACATTTGAACTTTCTCCTTTCCTATCTCTCCCCCTTTGTCATATATAAAAAAAACAGATAGATATAGCAGAAATTAAATTGCATAAAAGAATTAACTTTTGTAAGGGAAAATATTCGTATGATTTTGCTGTATTGAACCAGGACTTAGACCAAATCAGTTAGTTTTCTCTTGTATGGACCTGTCTAACCCATTTAGCTACTTACTAATGTTATAAGTAGTAGTTTTCGCTAGGGTTAGTCAAGATAAGTGTTTCTGTTCAAGTTAGATTTTCTAAACTTGACACTTAACTTGATTGCTGTGTAAGTTGTATTTAGTGCCCCAATTGCTGCAGATGTACTGACTTAAAGCATCTTGAATTAAGGCAAAGACCTAAGCATCTCAATCCTTTCTAGGTTATCAATCAAAAAGTATCCTAAAGTGCTTGTGAGTTGCTGGCTTCTAAGTCTATAGGTGCATGCAGTTTTAGGGTTAGGGCCTAGGCTAAGTCCATTTGCGAAGAAGCCCTAATTTTGAAAAGGGATAGTTTTGAAATAAAACTAAGTCGAAAAATAAAAGAATTTATTTTTAAAACTTTTTCAAAATTAAGTAAGAGCTGATTTTGAAAGCATATTGAAAAAAAAAACCAATAATGAGCTAAATCTATTCTACTAAGCACAATCCTAACTGCCTTCTTAGTAAGCTGAACTCAGACTCAGGTAAAGGTTTTGTGAATATATCAGCTAAGTTGGATTTTGAGTCTATATGTTTAAGTACTATCTCACCCCTGGCTACATGGTCTCTAACGAAGTGGTGTTTAACTTCTATGTGTTTAGTCCTGGAGTGTTGGATTGGATTTTTGGTTAAATTGATCGTGCTTATATTGTCAATGAAGACTTGGGTTTGAGTGTAGTTGAGCTGGAAATCCTTAAGAGTGTGCATCATCCATAAAAGTTGTGCTACACACTCTCCTAAGGCCACATACTTAGCTTCAGTTGTGGATAGGGCTACACAGTGTTGTTTTCTGCTGCACCAACTTACTAAACTATTTCCTAACAGTTGGCAGCTTCCACTTGTGCTCTTTCTATCTAATTTGCAACCAGCATAGTCAGAGTCTGAGTACCCTGACAGATTGAAGGTTGAGGTTCTAGGATACCAAATCCCTACATTTAGGGTGCCCTTTATATATCTTAGTATTCTTTTTAGGGCTGCTAAGTGTGAGTGTTGTTTTCTGCTGCACCAACTTACTAAACTATTTCCTAACAGTTGGCAGCTTCCACTTGTGCTCTTTCTATCTAATTTGCAACCAGCATAGTCAGAGTCTGAGTACCCTGACAGATTGAAGGTTGAGGTTCTAGGATACCAAATCCCTACATTTAGGGTGCCCTTTATATATCTTAGTATTCTTTTTAGGGCTGCTAAGTGCGTTTCCTTAGCACAGGTTTGGTATCTAGCACACATCCCTACAGCAAATAGAATGTCAGGTCTGCTGGCTGTAAGGTAAAGTAGACTACCTATCATACTTCTATATAGTTTGAGGTCTACTGGCTTGCCATCAGGGTCACTGACTATTTTTACATTAGTTGCCATGGAGGTACTTATGCTTTTAGAGTTGTCCATTTTAAATTTCTTTATTAACTCTTTAGCATATTTGGATTGATGGGCGTAGTTTTCATCTCTTGTGTAACGACCCGGAAAATTCTCTTCATATTTTCTTAGAAATATTGAGCATGTCTAGATAATGTTCCGAGAGACCTAGAAATATTAATACAAAATGTGGCCTAGAAATCCATATCTTCTCATTTAAATTGAGAAAACTAAGTACTAATGGGCCTTATATGGGCTTTTTAGTACCATAATTATTGGAGAATTTTAGGTAAAAATTTATATAAATATAAAGGGGTTTTAATGAGAAATATTAACGTAATTATGGGGGAATTCTTAGAGGATTTTCGGAATTTTGGGAAAAATCATAGAAAATAAAATAAACATAAGGTGCATTGACCAAGGATTGAACCTTGGACCTCTTGTACAACCATGCATGCTCTAACCATCTCACCTAGCAAGGGAATGTTATGAGAGAATGAAGTGGATATTGGTTAAGGCTTAGAAGAAGATGAAGGGTCATGGAGAGACTCTTCATTTACCTCCTTAATGGGTTATAAAGAGGGGGGTTTGGGAGTTACCTTCTTCCTTCCATCAATTGCACTTTCTTTCCTCCTCCTTCCTCATCCTAGACGAAACCTCAAGGAGAGGTTCTCCCTTGGAAAAGCTCCACAAGAAGGTCTCATCACCAATATCTAAAGGTTTTCCAAGGATACAAGGGCAAGGGGGTTCAAGTGTCCAAAGGATTTGCAATTTTCTTCTCTTTTAAGGTTCAAAAATCAAGATCAACCAAGGTAAGACTCCCTCACCTGTGGTATAATAGTGCCTTATGTTTTTAGCATGATATATTGGTTGGTTTTTGGTATTTGATGTTGAAAGAAAGAAAACCAAGAACCCTAGTCCTATGGGTTTCGGCCACTAGGATTTTAGGGTCCATGATGATGCTAAAAATCTTCCTAATGTTGTCTAATGTACTCTCATGATGTTTAGAGATTAAATATAATTTTTGAGATTTTTTGGGGTACCCTAGAATCCCCTAGGGTTTCGGCCAACTTCAAGAACCCATGGGTAGGGTTGGGTCTAAAACTTCAAGTATGTGTTTTATGTATTATCATGATATAAGGGAGATGGAGGATGATTTATGTGAATTTTCACATGGCCTAGAGACCCTATAAGTTTCGGCCAAGATTGCTACTAGGGTAAAAAGTTAGGACTTATTTCAAGTAAGGGCCCCAATGGCCCTATGGTAAGGTATGGTTGGTGTTTAATGATTGATTGGGGATTTTAATGGAATTTTTCCATGCCCCCATGGCCTTACATGTTTCGGCCAGCCCTAGGAAGGAGGGCTAAAGGTTAGGGTTAACCCTAATCATGGGCCCCAATGGTTCTTATGGTCTCATAGATGATGTATGGTTGTTCCTTTACCTTATGCTATCTTACATGTTTATGGAATTGATGGAACTCCTCCCTATAGGTTTCGGCCAAGCCATGTATCTAGGGTTTGGGGTGGAGTTAAGGTTCAAAGAATGATGGATTATGCTTATCATGAAGTATATATATATATATATATAGGTCCAAGCATGTGGTAGAACTCATGTTACCTATAACCCTAACTTTAAGCACCATGTTTTATGTTGTATGTTATGATTTGGATGCCATGCTTAATAGGGTTTATTATGAATGTCTTATGTGTTATGCCATGCACTTGGATAGTAGGTAGCATGTTTATGGAAGTCCTACCTATGTAGGCTTAGGTTATGTAGAGAACCATGCTATGTTATATGCTCATGTTATGTTAACAACCATGCTATGTTATTGTGTATGTTCATGATATGAATGATGCCATGATAAGTATGTTATGTTTATGTTTATGATAAGAACGATGCCATGATAAGTATGTTATGTTTATGTTCATGATAAGAACGATGCCATGATAAGTATGTTATGTTTATATTCATGATAAGAGCGATGTCATGATAAGTATGTTATGTTTATGTTATGATAAGAATGATGCATGCCATGTTTATGAAAGAAGATGCATACCATGTTTATGAATGAAGATAATGCTCATGCCTTCCAGGCATCATGATGCTATGCAGTAAGTATGAACGATGAAAGGACAAGCATGTGTTAAGTCATGCTTTATGTAACATGGTTATGCTATGAATGCCTTATAGATGATGAAACATATAAAGTATTTTACTTTATGAATGGGCTTGTACCGGACCGAAGTATGGGTCTAAGGGATGGGCACCTTAAGAATGCCCCGGTTATGGACTACCAACTATGCTGTCCACGGTTCTGGCACTACCGGAGCTGTGCAACAGGGATGGGCTCCTTAAGAACGCCTTGGTTCGGGGACTACCGACTATGCTGTCCTTACCCTAGTAGGTCGGGGCTCGCTACCTCGGACTTGCTAGGGATGTGCGCTATGATGTATGTATGTGGTACAAGCTGGGGACCCCAATGATATGATGATTATGTTTAAACATTTAAAAGTATGTTTTAAAAGTTAAGCATCCTTATGTATATGCATTCCACTCATGCATTCATTCATGTTATGCATTATGCTATGCTGATAAGATTTTTATGCTTACGCTTCATGTTAAGAAATATGCATGAGAGTAAATGATCTATGTCATGATTATGTTAAGAGGATGCTCATATGCTATGATAGGAAGTATGCCTATGTTTATGCCATACAGGTTGGTTTACACCTTATAGACATGTTTATACCATGTATTATGTCATGCTAGGAATGTTTATTATGTTATGTATATACCATGTATTATACCATGCTAGGGATGTTTATTATGTTATGTTTATGCCATGTAGCATGCCATGCTTAGAATGTTTATTATGTTTACGTTTATGCCACTTATGTTTATGTTCATGCCATGTCAAGTATATGATAAGAAGTTGTTACGTTCTAAGTAGAGCACCAAGTATGTTAATGTTTCATGTGCTCATTATGAAATGACGAATGGTTTTGTGAGTAGGAAACAGTCTTACTAAGCCTGTGTGCTTATAGTCTTATTTCCTTATACCGCAGATCATTCAAGGGGACAATGAGGAAGCAGCAGGAGGGCAAGAACACATGTGTGTGGTAGTGACTTGGCCCAGGAAATCATATGTTTATCGTTTATGCTAGAACTTTACTTTGGTCACTTATATGCTTGAATGCTTGAATAATGACTTATGGAACTCTAAGATGTGATGTTAAGTATGACATGATATGATTTTTAAGTACGAAGTCAATATGCCTAGTTTCCATGTCATTATGTTAAGAATGGTAGTAGGGCATGTATGAGTAAAGTTAAAGTTATTCCGCTGCCTTATGATGTCTACATGCCCTAAGTATGTTAACGTAACGCCGCTTATGGAGAAAAAAGCGGGCATTACATCTTGTTTGTTTGATTTGCAGTCCTAAGAAAAAGTTAAGTTCATCAACTAAGCTCATTTCAAATTCATTTTCCATTATTTTGACAAACTCTTTTAGGAAATTTGTGTTGGTGGATCCAAATATTATGTCATCTACGTAAATTTGGGCAATAAATATGTCTGTTCCTAGGATTTTAATGAATAAAGTTGAGTCAATTTGTTCTTGTTTGAATTCTTTAGAAGTTAAGTAGGTTGATAAATGTTTATACCAGGCCCTAGGTGCTTGTTTTAACCCATATAGAGCTTTAGTTAATTTGTAAACGTGGTCAGGCTTGTCTAAGTCCTAAACCCAGGGGGTTGTCCTACATAAACTTCTTCTTTAATGAATCCATTTAGAAAGGCTGACTTTACATCCATTTGGTATAGCTTAAATCCTTTATGGGATGCAAAAGCTAACAACATTCTAATGGACTCAAGTCTAGCTACTGGGGCATAAGTTTCGTCGTAATCTAATCCCTCTACTTGGCTGAATCCCTTAGCTACTAAGCGGGCTTTATTTCTAACTATTTCTCCTTGATCATTTAGCTTATTCCTAAAGACCCACTTAGTGTCGATGATGGATTTGCCTTCAGGTTTAGGCACTAGTTCCCAGACTTGGTTCCTCTCAAATTGGGCTAACTCTTCTTGCATAGCTATGATCCAATCCGGGTCAGGTAGCGCTTCATCTATAGTTTTGGGTTCTATTTTTGATATCATAGCTATTTGACTAAGATTTCTATAGGAGGATCTAGTCCTAACTCCTAGAGTTGGATCACCCATAATTTGATCGGTTGGGTGACTAAGTCTGAGTTTCTTGGTTCTTCTAGAACTTGGTTCAGTCTCAGGTCCGGCTGGTCGGTTTGGTTCACTATTTGATTCGACTCTATGGGTGGTTCATTTGTTGGTTGGATAATTGGTTCAGTTGACTCATTAATTGGTTCAATAGTTAGTTCGTTTAAGGATTCAATTAAGGGTTCACTGGTTTGTTCATTATTGTCTTGATCAGAATTTGATGAATTTAGTTCTGGATTATCAAATGTTGAGTTGACTTCTTCATCAAATATTAAGTTAGTTGTTTCTTCAATTTTCTTAGTTTGTTTGTTGTAAACTCTATAGGCTCTACTTGTGGTTGAGTATCCTAGGAAGATACCTGGGGTTGATTTGGACTGAAATTTCCCTAAGTAGTCTTTGGTGTTTAGGATATGAGCTTTACATCCAAAGACCCTTAGGTAGTGCAGATTTGGGAGCCTATGGTAGTACAGCTCATAGGGTGTTTTATTGTGTCGTTTGTTAATCAGAACCCTATTTTGGATGTAACAAGCCGTACTGATAGCTTCTGCCCAAAATTGGTTTGCTAAGTTAAATTCGTTGAGCATAGCCCTAGCGGCTTCCTGTAACGTTCTATTTCTTCTTTCCACTATCCCATTTTGTTGGGGGGTTCTAGGACATGAAAATTCATGTAAATACCCATTGATCTTACAAAATTCTTCAAACCGTTGATTTTCAAATTCTCCCTCGTGGTCACTCCTAAGTCTTTTAATTTTAGTATCGTTTTGATTTTCAACTAATTTACAAAAATCATTAAATAGTTTTAAGGTTTCATCTTTGGTTTTTAGAAACCTAACCCAGGTAAACCTAGAATAATCATCAACTATTACTAAGCAGTATCGATTTCCGCTTAGTGACTTGGCTCCATGTGAATCAAATAGGTCAAGGTGCAGGAGCTCAAGTGTGGTTTGAGTTAAGTCAGATTGAATTGATTTGTGATTAGATTTGGTTTGTTTACCTTGATTACATGATTCACATATTAGGTTTTCATTATTTTTAATTTTGGGGATATCTTTGATTAGGCCAAGTTGGGTGACTTTTGAGATAGTTCTCAAATTTGTATGACCTAATCTCCTATGCCAGAGGTTAGATTGTTCTAGCTGAGTTAACATACATTTGGGTGCTGAGGGAAGGTTTATAGTGTATACATTATTTTTCCTAGTGCCCTTAAGTATGATTTCTGAGTCTTGTACATTTCTAATCAGACAGTTAGAATTATTGAAGGTGACTATATAACCAGAATCACATAACTGACTTATGCTGAGCAAGTTAAACTTGAAGTTTTCAACCAAAAGAACTTTCTTAATAATAAAGTCAGATTTAAGCTCAATATTACCTGACCCAATTACCTTGAGTGTAGAATTGTTGCCAAATGCCACTGAGCCTAGGTTCTTGAGCTTGAGTTTGGTGAACTTCAATTTATCTCCAGTCATGTGTCTGGAGCAACCGCTATCCAGCATCCATTGGTCCAAATCTTTATGTTCCTACGCATAAAGAGTTTTATTGATTTGGATCCAATTAGATTCAGGTATAGCTTAAATTGAATTTCACTGTCTAGTCTGTCTCACCCAAATCTAGGGTTTTCAATCACGTTAGCCTTATAGGTTTCGTGAGACAGGTTTTGATACATAAAATTTATTTTTAAAAAAAAATTATTTATTTTGAAAATCTTAATTAATTTTGAAATCATTTTTAATTTATTTTGTTTGAATCTATACTTAACTGAAAAATGTGTTAGATTTGAATTTAACAAAAAGTAATTTGAATTTGAAATTCAAAAATTGGCTTCCAGGTCTTGGCGAGGCACTAGGCCTTCTTTGGCCGTAGCCTTATTGGATTATCAACTCTTTCCTGACAAAGCCGTTTAATGAAATTTCATTTTCAAAATTAATTTTTGAAAAAGTTCTGGTCTAACTAGTTTGGATTTTGGATCGGTAGCTTCGGCTAGTTTCACCAGTCTAAAGAGACCAAGTAAACTTGATCTTATTAGAATTGGTTTCCCTAACGTACTATCATCTCACCTCCACCCAATACTATGTTTTCATGTTTCAGTTAAGTTTGTTCAATCCTTAAACTAACCTAAGTCTAAGCATAATAAATTGCAGAAATTAAATAAACAAGCAAACATTCAAAGTAAAGAAAGTTGGATTTTATCTAACAATGAATATAGTTTTCAGTTTGGCTCCCCCTGGACTAAAGCCACGGTAATGATTAGGCAAGATGTGAATCTTGTCCTTGGGGATCCAATATTGATTTGATCCAGTCGGTTTGTTCAGGCACAGTTTGCGTACCCATGCCTGAATTTTACCTCTAAACTGATTCAGTATAGCAAGGTAAGATCTTTGTTGGGATTTGGTTCTATAGCCAAGTCCGGATCGATTTAGAATGGACTTCTGTTTTCAGGTGGACCTCTATACGACTTTTCCAGTAAGAAAAGTCTTCTCCACTAAAAAGTGGAGGTCTGGCGGTGATAAATCCTTCTTGCATGGCCATTTAATCTGAAATAAAATTTACTAACAAGAAGAGAAATTCCCAAGACTTGGTCTTGGATTAGTAGTGCGGGATGAATAAAATGAAATAACGAGGGGTGTTACACCAACCTCGATTAACGAAAAAGAATCGAACGAATGATAAAAAAAAATTCAAACTAGATAAAGAGAAAAAAAAATCTGAATTTTTTTTTTCAAACTGGTGGTTGCAACAAGTTTAAACTTCCCCGCTCTGATACCACTTGTTGGATCGAGAGAACCGATAGAGGGGGGGTGAATATCAGAAAACATTCGGATTTGTAAACTAAGACAAGTTGCACAGCGGAAGTTAAAAACACACAACGTAATCACGGGAGGTTTTACTTGTTTCGGAGCCTAGGTCGACTCCTACTCCAAGGCCCACGGTCGTTGACCGTTTACTTTGGGCAATTCTATATAGGCGCAAAAACAATTTACAAATATTGATTACAGAGTAAGTGCAGTAAATTGAAAATCACTCTTCTTTACCGACGTCCGAAGTAGATTGACTTTTTCGGAGCAGCAGGACGTCGTCGGCTCGAGTTGGGCAGTTTCCGGAGCGAGGCGTGAAAGCAGAAGAGCGTAGAAGCGTTGTGTTCGAGATGTTCTTTGAAGCCTGGGCGTTGGGTGCTATTTATAGCACCTCGGGGCGCCCTGGACATCGGGGGCGCCCCCCCCCCCACGTGTCACGTGATCCAAGATTCTCTCGGTCAACCTTTATCCCACTCGAATAGGGATGAGGTTTGACCCTGGGGGCGCCCTGCTTGACTCCTTCCGCGCGGGCTTCTCAGCTGGATAAGGGTGATTAGCTTCGCTGGCATAGGCGCGGGGTGCCTTGGCTGCTGAGGGCGCCCTGGCTGCTGGGGGCGCCCTGGCTGCTGGGGGCGCCCTGGCTGCTGAGAGCGCCCCACCAGTAGTCAGCCAAAGCTCCTTTTTGCTTCATTTGTTTCTTGTTCACCTTGGGGGTGCCCTGGACCCTCAGGGCACCCTACTCAGCTGCTGCCTCACTCCTTTGAGGCTCTCTGAGCTGCAGACACACGTTCCTTTGGTCCTGCATCCAAGGTTAGTCCGAAAACAACATAAAGCAGTAAGTGGTTAGTTTTTATAGAGCCTTAGCTGTCTTGGTTCTGACTTTGGGCCTTCCAAATGGAGCCCTAGGTCGAACCGACGCCTACTGTTCCCTCGACGGGGAACGCATCCTCACCTACTCCTCTCGGGAGAATGTACCTGATGCCAACCGTTCCTCTGGTTGGACTTTTGCCTCGCGGTCCTTCGCCAGTTCTTGGATACTGAGCTGTCCTTCGCCCGGTGCCTAGCAGTCCTTCGCTAGGGCTTCATTCCCAAGTCGTCCTTCGCCTGGGGCCTAGCAGTCCTTCGCTAGGGCTTTTCACCCTGGCATTCCTTCGCCAGTGCCTAGCAGCCCTTTGCTAGGACTTTGTTTCCTGGCCACTAGAGTAACATGTTAGATAACAACTAAGACTTAACTTTTGAACCTTGTTGCCATTGTCAAAACACAGGTTTGACTTTGGTGCTTTCTGCACCAACATGGCATTGTATGTATTGTATGGGCTTTACTTTAATTATGGTACCTCACATGTTGCTTGAATAATGGGACTCCAAGTTTAGGGTTGGGTTAGTCTAAGGTTTCAAGTGTACTTGTTTATGGCTCATTATGATGTAGATATATGTTCAAGCATGTTGTATGAATTTTATAATGCCTAAACCCTAACTGTATGTGCTATGCATCATGACCTTGTATGCTTATATTATGTGTCATGTTTAGTAGGTTTTATTTATGAATGTTTTAAACCATATACCATGAACCCATGTGTTGTGAAGTATATATCATGTTTATGTAGAATTATGCATGCATTAGGTTAAATGCCTTGAACATATGTATATTATGGTTATGAAGACCTACGCATGTTTTATGTTGAATGTCATGAACCTATGTACTATGTATCATATTCATATGGATCCTACCCATGCATGATTTATGATAGATACCATGATCATGTATGCTATGTGGTATGTACCACGTACGTAAAAACTTATCTATGCATGCTTACCTTATGTACCATGATCATGCAAGCTTTATGAACTAAGATGATGTTTATGCCTTAAGGCATAATTATGTATGCATGTCATGCCTTATGAATGAAGATCATGAATGAAGATGATGTTCATGCCTTTAAGGCATAATGATATTATGCATGAACTATGAAAGATGAAAAGCTAAGTATGCTTTATATCATGCTTCATGTACTAAGATCATGTTATGTTTTCAATTATGCTATGTAAGTTTTATGAATGATGAAATATGATGAAAATAAAGAAGCATGTGAAGCTATTTTACTTTATGGATGGGCTCCTTATGAAAGCCTCGATGTGGGACTACCGTAGCTGTCCAACAGGGATGTGCTCCTTATGAAAGCCTCAGTTCTAGACTACCGCAGCTGTCCCTAGGTCGAAGGTAACCTAGTACCCTAGTAGGTCGAGACTAACTATCTCGTATTTACTTAGGGATGTGCACAAATAATGGATGTATGTATGTGGTACAAGCCGGGGCCCCCCATGATGTTATGATTTATGTTTAAGTATTTATAATTATGATTTTCAAATAAGCATCCTTATGTTATGTGCATTTAACTCATGCATTCATTCATGTTATGAATCTATGCTATGTCAAGTATGTCATATGCTTACGTTTTATGTCAAGAACTTCTCTATGTCTCTATGTTAAATATTTTATGTGCTTATATTTTATGTCAAGTACTTCTTATGCCATGAGCTCTATGTACCTTCATTTCATGTTAAGCACTTTCATATGATTATGTATTTCCATGTACATCTATATGCCTCCTCATGTCAAATGCTTTATGAATACCTACTCATGATATGCTTTTGTTTTATGTTACACTCTCTATGTTATGCCTTTTCATTGACTGTATGCGACGTATGGTTTTAGTGAGTAGAAAAGAGTCTTACTAAGCCTATGTGCTTATAAGTTTTACTTTCTTATACTGCAAATCAAGCAAGAGGGTACTAAGCTAAGGAAGCAGCAGGAGGGGCAAGTGTGTGTGTGGCAGTGACTCGGCAAAAGAAAAAGAAAAAAATACTATTGCTCATAATTATCACATGTTTTATGTTTTACATTGTCATCTCTAGTTTCATGCTATACTTTATGATGGTTTTCCTAAAGAACTACTTCTTATGATTTGCATTGTCAACTCTAGTTTCATGCTATACACTATGATGGTTTTTCCTAAAGAACAACTTATGTTGATTTCCATGATGTGTTCGTTTAGAACAATATGTTGATAAGTTATGTTTAATGCAAACATATTCAAGAATGTTATGTCTCACATGCTATGTCTTATTTCTTTTATGTTATGACAATGCTAAGTTTACTAAGTAACCCTGTTTAGGAATGATAGCTAAGATATGTCAATATGAGTTGCATGGTTAAAACGCATATGTAGGAAGTTTTAAATTATTCCGCTGCATTAAGATCTCAATATGCATGTATGTATGTTCGCGTAGCGCCGCCTCTCGCTACATCGTAGGGCGGGAAGGGCGGGTGTTACAGGTTGGTATCAGAGTCAAATGCCGTCTCACTATACACACATCAAGCATTCTTCCTGCAGCTTCCAAGTAAGTACCCTTATGCATACCTTACTTTCTTCTATGATTCTAGAATATGCAATTATGAATGATACCTAGAGAGTACTTTTAGGATATGTAAATATGAACGATACCTTACCTTACTTTATGATATCGAATACTTTAGAGTTTGATATGCGAGTAGGAATAACAATAACTTATATTAGCCTAAGCAACTGTACGTAAAGTTCTCGAAATGCGAGTTCTGGCTCAACCAAGTAGCCTTTTTGGATCATATTATTTCCAAAGACGGAGTTATGGTAGACCCAACAAAGATTGAAGCCGTGAATAACTGGAGCAGGCTGAAGAACGCCAGTGAAATCAGAAGCTTCCTCGGGCTTGCAAGCTATTATCGAAAATTTGTGGAGGACTTATCGAGAATTGCAGCTCCTCTAACGGCTCTCACCCGAAAGAATAAAAAGTACGAATAGACGAAAAACTGCGAAAAGAGTTTCCTGGAACTAAAAAGAAGACTTACAAGTGCTTCGATTCTTACTCTTCCGGAATGTAACCAGAGCTTCAACATGTACAATGACGCCTCCAAATTCGGACTAGCTGTACTTATGCAGAGTGGTAAAGTCATTGCCTACGCCTCTAGGCAACTCAAAGAACATGAACAGAACTACCCCACTCACGATCTAGAACTTGTTGGATCGATAAAACCGATAGAGGGGGGTGAATATCGGAAAACTTTTGGATTTGAGTAAGAGTAGGTACGCAGCAGAAATTAAAAACAATACACAGAGACACAGTCGATTTACTTGGTTTGGAGCCTGTGTCGACTCCTACTCCAAGGCCCACAGTCGTTGACCGTTTACTTTGGGTAATTCTATATTTGGCGCAAAGACAGTTTACAAATATTGAATACAGAGTAAGTGCAGTAAACTTTAACAATTGGGAAAAAGATGCTCTTCTTTTACCGACGTCCGATTGTAGGTTCACTTGTTCGGAGCAGCGGGACATCGTCGGCTCGAGTTGGGTAGTTTTCGGAGCAAGGCGCGAGAGCAGAAGAGCGTGGAAGCGTTGAATGAATTGATTTTCTGAAGCCTTGGTCGAAGGGCCATTATATAGGGCCTGGGGGCACCCGGGACGTCGGGGGTGCCCCCCACGTGGCCTTTGATCCGTCAAAGTCTCGCTCGTGTCTGATCCTCTGGATCCGCTTTGACCGGGGCGCCCGGTGGACTCGGGGCGCCCGGATTGACCGGGTCAAATTTTATCCGCTTGGCTTCGAGGACTTCGGTTCGAGGTATACGCATGGGGGCGCCCGGGACGCTGGGGGCGCCCGGGAGCAGCGCGGGCACCCGAGAGCACGGGGGCGCCCGGCCCAGCAGCTATTCGAACCCTTTTTCTCTTTACTTGTTTTGTATGCACCTTGGGGGCGCCCGGGACACTCCGGGCGCCCTACTCAGCCTTGCCTCTCTCATTTGAGGCTATCTGAGCTGCAGACACTCCTTCATTTGGTCCTGCATCCAGGGTTAGTCCAAAACACAATAAAGCAATAAAGTATTTGTTTATACAGCCTTAGCTGTCTTGGTTCTGACTTTGGTCTTCAAAATGGAGTCCTAGGTCGAACCGACGCCTACTGTTCCCTCGACGGGGAACGCGTCCTCACCAACTCCTCTCGGGAGAATTTACCTGATGCCAACTGTTCCTCTAGTTGGACTTTTGCCTGACGGTCCTTTGTCAGGTCTTGTAAACTGGTAGTCCATCGCCAGTTGCCTAGCAGTCCTTCGCTAGGGCTTTAGTCCCAAGCTGTCCTTCGCCTGGCGCCTAGCAGTCCTTCGCTAGGGCTTGGATACTGGAAGTCCTTCGCCAGTTGCCTAGCAGTCCTTCGCTGGGGCTTGGATACTGGCAGTCCTTCTCCAGTTGCCTAACAGTCCTTCGCTAGGGCTTGGATACTGGCAGTCCTTCACCAGGTGCCTAGCAGTCCTTCGCTAGGGCTTGAATACTGGCAGTCCTTCGCCAGGTGCCTAGCTTTCCTTCACTAGGGCTTGAATACTGGCAGTCCTTCGCCAGGTGCCTAGCTTTCCTTCGCTAGGGCTTGAATACTGGCAGTCCTTCGCTAGGTGCCTAGCTTTCCTTCGCTAGGACTTTATCTCTGCACACTAGAGTAGTTTGTTAGAAACACAAGTAAGACTTAACTTTTGACCTCTGTTGCCATTATCAAAACACAGGTTTGACTTTGGTGCATTCTGCACCAACAATCTCCCCCTTTTTGATTTATGCCAACCTTAGTTCAAAAAGTTAAGTTTAAGCAAGCAAAAAAATGTTAATTTTTGTTCCTCCCCCTGGAAGGAATCTCCCCCTAGATTTTTCAAAAATTCGTGGGGTTAGAAAAACTTTACTCGTACTTTGAAAACTTAAGTTTTAGGTAGTTAGGAATCTTAAGTTAAAAGTATATAGGAAGATTTTTGAAACACAATTTTTGAGTACTTAACAAGTTTGACGTTTTAAGTTTCAAGGTACTCAAAGGTTTTGAAAATGTTAGCTTAAATAAGAATTTCAGTTTTAATACAGTTTAAAAAAAACTTAAGCTTTTGGAGTAAAAAATTTGACAAACTTAAGTAAGAACCTTTTGAAAAGCTAGAGTACTTAGGAAAATTTTGAAAGCTTGAGTAAAAATCTTGCAGCTAGAGTACTTAGCATCATTTTAAAAGCCTTTAAGAAATTTTTGAAACTAGAGTACTTTTAGGCAAAATTTTGAAAGTTTTAAGAAATTTTGAAACTGGAGTACTTAGGCAAAATTTTAAAAGTTTTAAGAAATTTTGAAACTGGAGTACTTAGGCAAAAATTTAAAAAGCTTTAAGAACTTTAGTACTTCTTCAAAAAGTTTAAGCTTTTGACGAAAGAAAAAGTATATTTTTGATCCTTTTTGAATAAAAGAAAAATTTTGAAAACATTTGAAAGCTTAAGTATTTTTCAAAAGAAATTTTTGAATAAAGAAATTTTGATAGCCTAAGTAGTAATTTTGAAGGACTTGAATACTTGAATACTTAGCAAAGTAAGCTATAGTTTTGAAGGACTTGAATACTTGAATACTTTTTGAATAAAGGATAGAGTTACGAAAATTAAATTTTGAAAACTTTTTACTTTCTCCTTTCCTATCTCTCCCCCTTTGCCATATATCAAAACAAATAAATATAGCAGAGATAATGGAAATAAGTAAGATGTTGCTGTACTGAACCAAATCATAATTAGACTTAACTAAATCAATCAATTTTCTCTGTAGGGACCTGTCTAACCCAATTAGCTACTTACTAACTGTTATAAACAGTAGTTTTTGCTAGGGTTAGTCAAGTTAAGTGTTTCTGTTCAAGTTAGATTTTCTAAACTTGACACTTAACTTGATTGCTGTATAAGTTGTATTTAGTGCCTCAATTACTGCAGATGCACTGACTTAAAGCATCTTGAATTAAGACAAAGACCTAAGCATCTCAACCCTTTCTAGGTTATCAATCAAAAGTGCCCTAAGGTGCTTGTGAGATGCTGGCTTCTAAGTCTATAGGTGTATGCAGTTCTAGGGTTAGAGCCTAGGCTAAATCCATTTTCGAAAAACACCTAGTTTTGAAAGGGGGTAGTTTTTGAAATAAAAAAATAAAACTACTTCGAAAAATGAAAACTAATTTTGAAATTAAGTAAAACAGTTTTTCAAATTCCATTTTAAAAAAAATTTTAAATCAAAAGTCTATTCTACAGAGCACAATCCTAAAAAGGAGAACAAGTACTCATAACCTGGTCAACAGAAAATAAAGCAGGTAATCATGGTTCAAATACAGTCAAACAGTCATGCTCAAGGCAACCACAAGTCAACCCTACTGAGTAGGGGTAGTCAAATAGGTACAATGATAGGTAAATCTAAGACGAAGGACCGGGATGATCGGACGGGCCAGGCTGCCATGCATCAAATCGTGCCATCATCTCTATGTATCGTGCGCCAGCCACTTCTCGATCGGCCCGACGAGCTTCCATCTGCTCTAGGTGGTAGGCTTCGACCTCCTCTCGAAGACTCTGAACCTTTGTGTCTAAATATGTCACTCTCTGGTAGAGTGTCAGTGGAGCGGGCTCGTCGATGTGTGCTCGGGCTGCTGCAGCTACATCTCCAACGCCGACTTCAACCTCCTCGTTTGAGTCGACTGGTGCTCCGGCCTGCTGTCGTCGCCAACTAAGAACCCCGGTGGCCGACACCTCTAGACCCACTAAGGAGAAGTTCCTAAATCCGATTTCGTCAAAGTCGGTCATAGTGGTTATTTCACCCAAGGTTACGTCACGACCGTGGTGATGAAGGAGGGACGTGATGATGTGGCAGTATGGTGTGCGTACTCATCCCTGGGTCGTGACACTGGACGCATGCAGAATGGTATGAAACATATGGAGTCCAATGTCTAGGTCAAGGTGATGGACTAGGGCATAAAGAAGGAAAGCATGAAAGGGTCGCATAGTCCCAAGGTCTCTGGTAGAGAGTGGTAAGATACAACAGACCAGAACTCTATACAGGGCATAGTTCTAGGCCTGAAGTTCAACAGCTTGGAAGCGTCTATTTGCTGGGAGGTCTGCCCTAAAGAAATATGAGTGAATAGTATCTAGGGTAATGTCTGAGTAGGGTGGATCAAATGGGGGTTCCTAGGAGGATAGCAACAGAATGTGGATTGAGAGGGCCGCAGTCCTAGGAATCGGTTCAACAAAGTCGGGGTTATAGTCAAAGGAATCCCTTGGACAGTGGTGTGAAACATAAGATTATCTTGTCGAATTACGTTGTTGTAAAACTCTGCACATAGGGTTTCATTTATGGTATGTGTGCAGAAGACAAGATTATCCAATTGATAGAAATTGATGATGTTCATGGCGACAGGGCACGATTGGGTAAAGAAGTGCTTATTGAGATAACTTGTTTTAATAGGCTTGTAGATTGTTTGTGCAAACCTATTACATAACTCTAGATTAGGAAATCTAGGATCGAGACTAGGTTGGGCACCGGGGTTGGCCGGGTTCGGTCGGCGTCTTTTAAGAGAGTTAAAGTAAGAATAAAGATATTGCATGAGAAATTAAATTTAAATGCAATAAAAATAAATACTAATCATACCGAACGGCTCGGGGAGGCATAGTTGATGATGAGGACTTGCAAGGTCTTATTGAAGAGAAAGAAGTGAGGAAGAAGGTTGATTTTGGTGTGGGAAGTCAAGGAAGTTCGGGTGCCTTTTATAGGCAAACCCATGGGGGCGCCCGGGAGCTTCCGGGAGCCCTGGTCAGTAGCTGCTGCCAAGGGCAGAAGCTTTTGACTGATGGGGGCGCCCGGGACAGCCCGGGCACCCTCAACAGAGCACTTTTGTAGCTTTTGCTGCGATAGAGTTGATGGGGGCGCCCGCGTGGTTCCGGGCGCCCTGGTCAAAAGCACTGGCAGCTTTTTGACTAGGGAGTAAGAACACGTATGGGAGGGGGCGCCCGCGTGGTTCCGGGCGCCCTGAATAGGGTAGGTAAAGACAAATCTTTGTCTTGTCTACTTTTGACCATGGTCTGAATAGATTTGTCGATTTTCACTGTGGTTTGACTGCGTTAATCATGTTTTGACCTCGTTTACCTTGGTTTGACTATGTTGACCATGTTTTGACTGCTTTGATCATGGTTTGACAAATACAAGATTATCTCATCGTATAGGTATTAACAGAATTTCCAATTGAATCTTTACTCCTACTGTCTCACCCAGTCTAGGGTTTTCAATCACGTTAGCCTTATGGTTTTCGTGAGACAGGTTTTGATAGTTAAGATTATTTTGAAAATTTTGATTAATTTTGAAAACAATTAAATTTTGAAAACATAATTAATTTTGAAATTTTCGAAAAGATGTTTAAATCTACACTTAACTGAAATTTTGTGTTAGATTCGAATTTGACAAAGATTAATTTGAATTTAAATTTCAAAAATTGACTTCCAGGTCTTGGCGAGGCACTAGGCCTTCTTTGGCCAAAGCCTTATGGGATCATCCACCCTTTCCATGACAAAGCCTTTTAATGAAATTTCATTTTCAAAATTATTCTTTGAAAAATTTTTGGTCTAACTAGTTTGGATTTTGGATCGGTAGCTTCGGCTGGTTTCACCAATCTAAAGAGACCAAGTAAACTTGATCTTATTAGAATTGGTTTCCCCAATGTACTATCATCTCACCTCCACCCAATACTATGTTTTCAAGTTTCAGTTAAGTTTGTTTGGTCCTTAAACTAGCCTAAGTCTAAGCATGGTAAATTGCAGAAATTAAATAAACAGGCAAACAATCATATTGCAAAAAAAATTTATTTAATAATGACTATAGTTTTCAGTTTGACTCCCCCTGGACTAAAGCCACGGTGATGGTTAGGCAAGATGTGAATCTTGTCCTTGGGGATCCAATACTGATTTGATCCAGTCGGTTTGTTCAGGTATAGTTTAGGTACCCATGCCTGAATTTTACCTCTGGACTGATTCAGTACAGCAAGGTAAGATCTTTGCCGAGATTTGGTTCTATAGCCCAATCCGGATCGATTTAGAACTGATTTCTGTTTTCCATGGATCATGTCAAGACCCTTGAAACCAGATGTAAATCGTTCTAATGCTGATCTAAGATTCTTAACCTGAGTTTTCAGGGAGGAGTTTTCCTTTTCAAGTTTTTCAACATGAGTAGGAGTTCCTTCCTGAACCTTCTCGGTTAAGGGTTTAGAGTCAGCTCCCTCTTTCAGGAGTTTTACTTCCTGTCGGAGGGTTTCGACTCGGAGTTTGGCTTTTGCCAAATCTCGAGAAAGAAATGAAATTAATTCACTTAATTGCAATCTATTAAAACCAGTTACCTTAATTTCTCCGTCTTCCGTGAAGGATAGCTCGCCGTCCTCCTGTTCTGTTTCTGATTCGGTCCCGACTTCTTCTGAAGCGGTCAGAGCTAGGAGGTTGGACTGGGGTGTCTCTTCTTCTTCTTCTGAGGAAGATTCGTCCCAGGTTGCTTGCAGTGCCTTCTTTTTTCTCGTCCTTTTTGTCTCCTTTAGGTTAGGGCATTCAGACTTGTAGTGGCCCTTTTTCTTGCACTCGTAGCAGGTCACATTATGCTTGTTCGCGGGTTCAGTTGGTTCGTCCTTTCTTCGGCCGGTTTTCCGTTTGTTGGTTTGGTTTTTCAGCTCCTTGTAGTAGCTTCGAGCGAGCTGGACCAGCTTAGTTTGATCTCGATCTTCTTCTTCTGAGTCTGAGTCAGAGTTAGACTCAGTTTCGGGTTCAGGCTTCTTCTTCGTTGTCCTTCCAGTTTTACCTGCAACGAAAGCAATACCTTTCTCGACCATATTGGTGTTAGTTTGTTCGTGCAGTTCTAGTTCGGAAAACAATTCATCTAATTTTATCTTAGAATGATTTCCAGAGACCTTGTATGCATCTACCATAGATGCCCACAAGGTGTTTCTAGGGAAGGCATTTAGGGCATACCTTATTAGGTCACGGTTTTCAACCTTGTGACCTATTGTGTGGAGACCGTTCATTACCTCTTGGATTCGTGCGTGGAGCTGGGCTGCTATTTCGTTGTCAGCCATCTTGATGGTGTAGAGTTTGTTTAGTAGCAGATCCCTCTTGCTGATCCGAGTATCTGAAGTCCCTTCGTGTAGCTCGATCAGTTTTGTCCACAGCTCCTTTGCACTGTTGAAGGGGCCCACGCGGTTCAGCTCCTCTTTCGTCAATCCGCATTGAAGAGTCTGAGTAGCTTTTGCGTCGGCTTCTATCTTTCGCTTCAGGGAGTTGTCCCAATCAAAGTAGTTCTGAGGAAGACCTTCGGCATTTCGGGGGATCTCCAGACCGGACTGGATAATGATCCACATGTCCACCTGAGTTTTCAGGTGGACCTCCATACGACTTTTCCAGTAGGAAAAGTCTTCTCCACTTAAGAGTGGAGGTCTTGCGGTGCTAAATCCTTCTTGCATGGCCATCTGAAATAGAAAGCTAAAAGAAAAACGAATTTTCCAAGACTAGGTCTTGGATTAGTAGTGCTGGATAAATTAAATAACGAGGGGTGTTGCACCAACCTCGCTTTAACAAAAAAAAATCGAATAAAATATTTAACGAAAAATTCGTAAGGGAAAAGAAATAGAAAAATAAGAATCCGAAAAAAAAATTTCAAACTGGTGGTTGCACCAGGTTTGAACTTCCCCGCTCTGATACCACTTGTTGGATCGATAAAACCGATAGAGGGGGGGTGAATATCGGAAAACTTTCGGATTTGAGTAAGAGTAGGTACGCAGCGGAAATTAAAAACAATACATAGAGACACAGTTGATTTACTTGGTTCGGAGCCTGTGTCGACTCCTACTCCAAGGGCCACGGTCGTTGACCGTTTACTTTGGGCAATTCTATATTTGGCGCAAAGACAGTTTACAAATATTGAATACAGAGTAAGTGCAGTAAACTTTAACAAATAAGAAAAAGATGCTCTTCTTTTACCGATGTCCGATTGTAGGTTCACTTGTTCGGAGCAGCGGGACGTCGTCGGCTTGAGTTGGGCAGTTTTCGGAGCAAGGCGCGAGAGCAGAAGAGCGTGGAAGCGTTGAATGAATTGATTTTCTGAAGCCTTGGTCGAAGGGCCTTTATATAGGGCCTGGGGGCGCCCGGGACGTCGGGGGCGCCCCCACGTGGACTTTGATCCGTCAAAGTCTCGGTCGCGTCTGATCCTCTGGATCCGCTTTGACCGGGGCGCCCGGAGGACTCGGGGCGCCCGGATTGACCGGGTCAAATTTTATCCGCTTGGCTTCGAGGGCTTCGGTTCGAGGTATACGCATGGGGGCTCCCGGGACGCTGGGGGCGCCCGGGAGCAGCGCGGCGCCCGGGAGCACGGGGGCCTCGACCCAGCAGCTATTCAAACCCTTTTCTCTTTACTTGTTTTGTATGCAACCATGGGGGCGCCCGGGACACTCCGGGCCCCCTACTCAGCCTTGCCTCTCTCCTTTAAGGCTATCTGAGCTATAGACACTCCTTCCTTTGGTCCTGTATCCAGGGTTAGTCCAAAACCAATAAAGCAATAAAGTATTTATTTATACAGCCTTAGCTGTCTTGGTTCTGACTTTGGTCTCCAAAATGGGAGTCCTAGGTCGAACCGACCGCCTACAGTTCCCTCGACGGGGAACGCGTCCTCACCTACTCCTCTCTGGAGAATTACCTGATACCCAACTGTCCTCTAGTTGGACTATTGCCTGACGGTCCTTTGTCAGGTCTTGGTAAACTGGCAGTCCTTCGCCAGTTGCCTAGCAGTCTTTCGCAGGCTTTACTCCCAGCTGTCCTTCGCCTGACGCCTAGCAGTCCTTCGCTAGGGCTTGGATACTGCCAGTCCTTCGCCAGTTGCCTAGCAGTCCTTCGCTAGGGCTTGGATACTGGCAGTCCTTCGCCAGTTGCCTAGCAGTCCTTCGCTAGGGCTTGGATACTGGCAGTCCTTCGCCAGGTGCCTAGCAGTCCTTCGCTAGGGCTTGAATACTGGCAGTCCTTCGCCAGGTGCCTAGCTTTCCTTCGCTAGGGCTTGAATACTGGCAGTCCTTCGCCAGGTGCCTAGCTCCTTCGCTAGGGCTTGAATACTGGCAGTCCTTCGCTAGGTGCCTAGCTTTCCTTCGCTAGAACTTTATCTCTGCACACTAGAGTAGTTTGTTAGAAACACAAGTAAGACTTAACTTTTGACCTCTGTTGCCATTATCAAAACACAGGTTTGACTTTGGTGCATTCTGCACCAACAGAACTAGCCGCCGTGGTCTTCGCTCTCAAAATATGGAGGTATTATCTATATGGAGCGCAGTGTAGGATTTGTACAGACACCAGAGTCTGCGATACTTCTTCACTCAGAAAGACCTAAATATGAGACAACGCCGATGGCTTGAGTTGGTGAAGGACTACGACTGCGAGATCTTCTACCATCCAGGGAAGGCAAAATAAAGTGGCCGATGTACTCAGCCGGAAGTCCAGTGCCACCTT
>JAGFNQ010005077.1:52006-94246 GCA_024364735.1 Boesenbergia rotunda | reverse complement strand
CTCTGGTTGTTTTGTCATGTTCAATCTCTTCCGCTGCTTGTGGAAGGACTTCCCTTAGAAGTGATAAATACTTATCAAAAATTGCGCCACACCTCAGGAGCAACTCTGAAGAATTCAAGAATCTTTTAGATAAACTACACAGATACCCTAAAGAAGCAAAAGAAACGCTGGATATGAAACTTACTTGGGCTTCGGCACTCTTTGGTCAGTTTCATCCTCAGCATCAACAAGAACACATCATACAAATGACATTTTTCATGCAAAGAGCATTCTTCTGAATCTATGCTTCCCCTCTTCTTCCAAATTTGTTCAAAACGAGCACTTATAGCAAGATCCTATCAGATTTAAGATGACTTAGCTACAGTATATTGGGAATAAAATCATCCAAATTCAATGTTGTATAATTTTAGCAATGAATTGGCAATCAAACATCTCATGATAAAACCAATATAAATGCACAAACAAACAACTAATAGCCAAAATCATTCAAATGATCTCGTAATACTCAAGCGGGTCCTATATATCAATAAGCATAAAAAAATTACGATACTAATTGAGAAAGTGGTTTGCCTGGGAGGAAATTAATCCACTAGCTTACAGAAATAACAATTAGACATATGATAATCAAATGTGAAGAGTGTACAAGAGTAAAACAGTGCTTACATTTACTCACTATAGCAAAGAAAAGCTCTTTTAATCACTAACCCATTATTGATCTTGTCGTGTGTATAACTGGTGCATCTACATAAAATTATTTAGGTTGCATACTTCCAACACATTGAATCTAAATGTGTAAAATGATAAAACCCAAGTCCAAGATATGTAAAACAAATGTTACATTAGATGACATCTAACACAAAAATTCAGATGTGCATGTTGGAGAAACTGCAATAACAATTCAATGACATGAAAGAGTAATAATCTACCTCATGCTCTTTTATAGCCTTGGACCGCAATTGATCATGTTTCTGCAGGCACAGAAAGTGTAACAAGAATGAATATATTTTTTGAGGCAAAAATGCTGAATATTCTAGGATTAAGTAAAGTTATTAAACTAGAAAAAATAATAAGGCATCAAAGTAAGCAAATCAAGAGCTATGCATTTCCCAAAAAAAAAAATTGAAAGGCCATGACCGATAATAAAAAAAGAGTCCAATTACTTGTCTTTGCAAAAGAGTAATAATCAATTCTATGTGAGAATTATGTGCTGACAAAAACAACCATTTGGAAATTTTTATGATTAAGGTAGGAATCATAATATAATACATGGCAGAATTACATAAAATTGTGTCATTTTAGCAGTGACGATAATAGTAAATATAAATTAAAGGAAAATTGCAGCAGTGAAATGGTAAACAATTGTGCAAAATTCGGTTAGAGTAACAACATCTCCAAATGTAACATAAGAAATTGAATTGATAACATTACCTTATCGGGTTTATACAAGCTTCTACGCTCCTTCGATCTCCCCTTAAATTCTTTTGAATTTCTGGAAGGTTGCTTCTGGTTGGAAAAAAAAAAGAGTGAGAGAAAGAAGATTATTAAGAAATTCAATAGATGAAGTCTAAACCAATGAATTACAATTGGAGATTAGATGTTCAAAGGAAAGATGATAGTGACTAAATAATCTTAGAAGTGCAAAGTAATATGCTTGCAGGAGATCTATGAAAATGCCATCCATTGAACAATAAATATCCTAGGTAATATTTGGCTGGCAAACAGAATAAAAGTTATTTTTTTTTAACAAAGAGAGAATAATTGTGGGAGGGAAACAACAAGACAGTAAAACCTTAAAAATTTGGGCCTTCATCGGCTATATCTGTTTCAACATCATTTTTTAGCAGACAAAATAGCATTCATATTTTTACAAAAGACAAGAAGTGATTAAAGGTTAAAATGAATTATCAGATTATCTGATTTACTACAAGTAGGAGCATCATAAACTGTGTTAATGTAAACAAGTGGAAGAAAGAGGAACATGTTAAATAAAAAATAACCACCTCTCAAATCAATTGACATAGGAGTAAACCGAGAGTAACATAGATTAGGTGTTAACCAGAAATGAATCCAGCACATCTTTGACAGATTGGGAGTGCCCAACTGTCTCTAGACGCTGAACCAACATCTTCTTACTTGCAGGCTCATTGAGAACTGCATTTTAGAAGCCTTGTTGATGAGAAATTTCAGTCATATATGTTCACAGAATAGGCAGCCAATCAAAGCTACTTATCAGAAATTACAAAGCAAAACATAGAACATGAGGGTCTATCATTTTTAAAACTTAGTCAATGACAAACTTACAAGGAACTCCTCAGGCCTTTCCAGTAGCTTTATACTTACATCATTGGACATTATACAAGAGTTTATGATTCCCTTTCACCACAACAGAAAACTCAACCTATGTGATAGATCTTCAATTTAACCTAATGAACAAAACATTCGCAAAAACCCACCTTTCTAACTGTTCTGTCTAATCGAGTTTCTGCCATTTATCTAATGTTTAAGTGTTTGAACATAGCATTACTGCACCTAATTCAAAGGTAAAAAACTACTACATATCAAGTAATTTCTAAATAAAAAGGCAACCAAACCAGTATATATAACACCAATTAGAAAACAAAATGGCCAACGAGAGTATAACATGGGACTAATATTTCGTGAAATGATAAAACATTTGATTGGCCAATGCTTAGGGTAGGTAACATGTTTGTGGTGGCAATAAACAACCATGAACTTCTTCATGAACGAGGAATGGCAAAAATAAGAGGCAACATATGACTCTATGGGATTGGAGCTTTCGGAGTTGAGGAGATCGAAATACAAGAGATGAAGAATCAACAAACTATCTATTTTGAGGAATAGGGTGTACTTGCTACAACTACGAGACTGAACACAAATTCTTACGATTGGACAAGACATGAAGCAGAAATCTTAATATGTCTATGAGGGATGTTAAATAGAAGGCTACGCAGCATCAAAATGACTCATTGAAGACTTTTCTTGTTGAATCATGACTACAAAAGCCATAATTATATTCAATATCATTTATAAATTAATATAAGCTACTAGCAGACGACTACATAATTCATCAATTAATATACGCTAATAGCAGACCATTAATACATGCAACTCCATTTCAGTTTGACTCATTCTTTCCAAGTCTCTATCATATATAGACCATATATTATATCTAGAAACCATTTTCGAGTCCCTCCATTTTCAAGTAACAACAACTCAATAAATGAATGCATTGAAATTATGATAATCCCATTAAAAACAGTAAAAGAGAAAGCGAAGGTTAGATATACCTTTTCCCGTGTCGTAATCAAATATGGAGAGATTTCCCAGACCCATGAATGCTTTTTTATGTGGCCTTTCATTAATCTCCAACCCTAAGCCAATAAAACCCAAAAAAATCCCCACCATTATCTCCCATTTTAATATTATCCAAAAGGGCAAAAGAAAACAAAAACGACTTACAGAAAGAGTCAAGTTGTGCTTGGGAAGCCTTCCGCTTAACCCTAACGATCACCGGCTTTCCGGTGATCGAACTCAGCGTTGGGGACTTTCCATTGATGGAACTCAGCGGAGGAGGCTTTCCGGTGATCGACGGAGGAGACATCACGCCCGGAGAATAATTATCGACCGGGGAACAAGAATCGCCTCCGGAGAACGAGAATAGAGCGGAGAATCGCTCGGAGAACCAGAATCGCCAGGAGAAAAGAATCGAGGTTTCGGTGAATAGGTTTGTGAGAAAAAAAGACTCCCTGATCCGCATATTTATAGGCTAGGTCACCCGTAACTGGGTCCGATTACACATGTAAATGGGCCGGAGCCGGAATTGACCTATTCACCGAGGGGGTAAATTAAAAGGTCTGGATAAGTTGTAGCAGGGCCCATTTTATTCTCTAATATCTCTCTCGTTAGTCTTCGAATGAGAGGCGAGCTGAGATTTTGTCAATTAAAATTAATTTAACAGTGATTTTCAATAAATGTAAAATAACACTTTAATTATCACGACGTATTGGAGAATAAGAGTAAATATTTTAATATTAAAACAAAAATAATTTACTTTTTGAAAATAATACACTTTTTTTTAAAAAAATAACACCTTAATTTATTTTAATTTTAAAAATTTATTACTCTATTATTATTATATTTTTTTAAAAAAATGATACAAATTAGTAATAATAATTTAAACTAAATTAAAATATTTTTATTTTATATTATAATAGCTGTTGAATCGCATCAGTTATATTTTTTTCTAAAATACGAATATTTTTAAGATGAGAAATATATTAGATTTTATTTTATTTTTAAAAAATTAAAAAATGAGTACCGTTTTAATTTTTATCTTTTTTAAATTAATTTTTATATTTATCTAAATTTATCGTTTGGTGCTTCGAAATTTCAATTCAAACATAAATCATCCATCCCTGCTCCTCTCTCTCTATCTCCTTCGTCCTTCAATTGATCTTCGACGATTCCAAGTCCCCACGGGATGGACTGATAGTTGTTACATGTGTGTTGCCAGTATGAGATCTAGGAATCAAAACTTCATAAAGTTAATATGTCCGTCGTCCCCACGCACTAACCACAGCTAGAGCTGTCAATTTGGGTTAGGCACGTCGGGTTGACCCGCCCCGCCAATCAATTTAAGCGGGTGGGGTTAGAATTTAAGCAACCCAAGCCCGCCGCGGGCCAACCCGCCTAGGCCCGCGACCCGCACGGGTCGGGCCGCGACGGGCTTAGGTTGGCCCGCGGGTTGAGAATCACGTGTTAGTTAAGTTTTATGACAATGTATTATCTTTCTTTGTTATTATTTTGAAATAAAAAATATTATTTTTCATCACATAAGTACTTGTTTGTATCCATTTATATTTAAAAAAATATATTTCTTAATAAATTTGATTGATGAAATCTAAATATATGATTTTTTTTAATTTTTTAAAAATATTTTGATGGGCCCGCGGGTTGGCCCGCCTAACCCACGACCCGCCTTGAATTGGGTTGGGTTGGGGATTTTCCAACCCGCCTAGATGACGGGTCGACCCACCCCGCTCCGCCAAATAGCTGGCCCGCCATGGGCCGACCCACTCTGCCACGGGTTGACCCGTTTGACAGCTCTAACCACAGTTTCCAGGCTAATATCCCCCGTGATTTACCTCCTCCATGTTGGCCTTGGGACGGGTTGGCGGGGCGCTAGGGCCAACGAATCACCTTTTACCAACGTGATCTCTGACGATTCCATCAAAAAGTAGCAATAGCGAGTAGGAAGAGATAACTGAAAGGGAGAAGCGGACTATATTCTTCAGTGTTGATCCGAGGTCGCGCATTCGCTTGTAAGAATCTTCCCTTAAATGGTCCGCCTAGGATTTCCCGAGTCAACAACCGACTCAAGAAATAGGCCTTCCTAGTGCCCCTAATTTATTGGGGATGATTAATTTTACAAAAATATTAAGGGGCGTTTGGTATATATTCGACAATGAGAATAGTAATGGATTTTGATTGAGTAGTTTATTGGTTAGTGATAACCTAGTGAGGATTGGGTTATAAAATTAACGATTTTATATCCATATTTTGATTCCGATTCTCGTATATCAAACATTATAAATGAGAATAAAATAGATTTCGTTCCCATTCTCACCTTCTAAATCCGCTTAACAAGCGCCCCCTAAATATCATCATTTTATAAAATCTACAATTAATATCACAATCCATTATTAACTTCCATTATCATTTATTTCCTTATTAATTATATTCCCCTCCCCAATTGAATTCTTTCATATTTAATTGAATTCTCATATCAATTAAATGCATTTAATTATATTCTCTTCCACCATTTTAAATGAAATTTTATTACTTTTTTATTTGTTTTTTTAATATTTTTAGCAACTTGATGGAACTCTAGTCGGCCAATAATTCTGTACTGTTCTCATTATGTTGCATCTTTTTCCTGATCTTCTCCTTCGGACCCTTTGATGATATTCTCAAAGAAAGACAAGACACTCTTCTTCTTTGCTGATAATATTTTTTCCTCGTTCTTTTTTTTCCTCTATAAGAAATAAGAATTTCAATAAGAACTTTTTTATCTATAAAAATGTAAAGTAAAATACTGATCTTTTAAATATCAAAATATTATAGAATTTTATATTTATTTATTTTTATTATATTTATGGAAGTAATAATTGAACTTTGAAATATCATCAAATTGAAATTATACTGTATAAATCATGTTTTTCTTTAATGTTAAGTAATTTTATTTTGTTAAAATTGTAGGGATTTATATATTTTTTATTATTATTTGAGTATAAATATGTCTACTAATAAAATATAATTCTAGATATAAAACAGTATAAAAAATAGAAAAATTTATTTAACATTCAAAATCAAAACTCAGAAAAGAATATAATTGAAAACTTAAATGAAAAATCAATTGGATTTTTAATAGAAGATTAAATAATAATAAATTTTATCATTTAAAAAAATTCTTATTAAAATTTGAATATAAAAATTTAATTAATAATTTTACATCAAATAAAGGTAGAAAACCAAATTTTATAAAAAAAATTTTAAAAAATTAATTTTTTATTTTTTAAAAAAAATTAAACCCATCGTACATGAAAAAGGATGGGTGATTTTTTAAAAAAAATATATCCAAAATTATTAATAGCGTAATTATTTTTTTCCGCCTAGGATCTCAAATAACTTTGAGACGACCATGGTCGATAGTTACCCTTATTAGTTATTAATTAATGTATTATAAAAATATTAATATATAATTTTACTATTTTTCAAATAATGTATGTTGGGACCGGTAGAAGAGCTAGAGGGGGGGGTGATTAGCTCTGATTTTTGCTCGTTGATGATTTGTTGCGGCGGAAGACTTAAGCAATGCTAACACCTCTATTTTACTTGGTATCCACCTCCTTGAGGTGACTAATCCAAGGGTCCACTCTCCTTACTCTCTCATGCACTATGAAAGATCTCCTTCTTGAGGTGGAGAAACCTCTTACAAGCTTACAAGAAGATACAATAAGAATCCAAGCAAATACAAAATGAAATCTTACAAGATTTACAATGATAAGTTCAAACTTTGCTTTCCTTGCTATATTCAAGCTTGTGAGCGCCTCTAGAACTTTGGATGTGTAGCAACACTAAGCTCCAAAGCTTCTCTTGAAATGACGTGGAAGAAGGAGGAGAAGAGCCGAAGAAGCAGTGAAGGGTCATGCTTCAATCCTGCGTGAAAACCCTAAATACCCGACGCCTAGGGTTTCTGAATCGATTACCCAATCGACTACCACGTCAGATTTAACCGTTCAACGGCTAGTTTTCGAACCGTAATCGATTAGCTAATCGATTACGGGCACCCTGAATCGATTGACCAATCGATTCAGGACCCTTCTGTGCTCTCGCGCAAACTGCAGTAATCGATCACCTGATCGATTATCGGACCCCTTAATCGATTGACCAATCGATTAAGGGAAGGCTGAATCAATTACCCAATCGATTCAACCACCTTCTGTTCTCGCAACAAAACTCTCTTAATCGATTACCCAATCGATTCACTCTCTCCTTAATCAATTACCTAATTGATTAAGATTATTCTTAATCAATTACCCAATTGATTAAGATCAAGATCCTTTCTGTTCTCGCGAGACAACAACCCAATCAGTTGAGTCCACCCAAACTTGTTGTCACAAGTCTAGGTTTTCCTACCAAGTGTCCGGTCAACCCCTTTGACAAACCTGAATTTCTTCTGTCTAGCTCCCAGCTCGGACTTAACCTGGTTCCCAACCAGATTCGTCTAACCCTCGAGTTAGGTCTAGTCTCTCGGTAGACTTCCACCTTGCCAGCGTGCGATCTCCCCGATCCACCTGGACTTCACCTAGTCCCATTAGGTGTGCCTAGTCCCACTAGGTCTTTTCCCATGCCAGCGTGCGATATCCCCGATCCACCTGGACTTCACCTAGTCCCACTAGGTGTGCCTAGTCCCACTAGGTCTTTTCCGATGCCAGCGTGCGATCTCCCCGATCCACTAGGTGTGCCTAGTCCCACTAGGTCTTTTCCCATGTCAGCGTGCGATCTCCCCGATCCACCTGGACTTCACCTAGTCCCACTAGGTGTGTCTAGTCCCACTAGGCATCATGCAATATTCTAACATCATATGACATTCAAACATCATTATCAAATATCGAAACATCTAACCTTAAGCTTACCAAGCTTATCAGACATAAGCTCACCTGAGCGTAGTCAAACTAGGTCAACCTTGACCTAACAAAGATTGCACCAACAATCTCCACCTTTTTGATGTTTGACAATATATTTGAGAAAGACTAATCCCTATTAGCCTTTCAATCTTCTCCCCCTTTGACACACATTAAAAACTCTCCTCGCAGAGTCTATATGGTCAAAGGCAAACCCTTGATAAAGATTTCCATCTTCATCCTTTCACCTAACCAAAAACCAAACAAAATTGAACACATGCTTTTAAGGAAGACCTCCCCCTCAAAACATGCTCAAACCTCTATCATTGCACTAACAATGATTTGAGAGTACCTAAATCTTTAGGAAATCTCAACTTGAGGCTTTGAGATTTTGAGATTCAAAACTTGAATCAAAACCTTTCATTAACCCTATAGTTTTCACCAAACCATCTCCCTTTGTGATTTCATACTGAAATTTACCCAAATATACTTATAAAGGCATTCCAAGGGGCTAGGGATTGGTAGGTTACTCAAAATTTGGTTAACTAACTGAAACCAGACAGTTTCAGACTTACCAATCGATTAGCGTTGGGAACCAATCGATTAAGCTATACCGTAATCGATTAACCGATCGATTACAGCTGCCCTTAATCGATCACCTGATCGATTGGGAGTTTCTGATTTCTGAAAATATATTCAGTCCGAATTTCAGAAACTCCTAAATAATTCTACAAAATTTAGAAAATTTTGTGTAGACATTATTTATAACATATACTATCAAGGAAAAATAATTTTTCAGGAAAATACCTACCTTTTTCAAAGATTGACACAAAAATGAAAATCATTGAAATATTTCAATGTTTCACTCTATTTTGTATCTAATTCATCAATGATGAGATCTATCAAAAGATAGTCTTCACCAAGGTTTTCCAAGATAGTTTTGAAATAGGTTTCAAAAACAATTTCCAACCATGTTCCTTGGGCTAAATGCACATGACTTGTACATTAGCTTTCCCAATGATTAGAGTTCATTTATATTCAAATTTTGATGAATCTACAACTCAATAGGATGCATATAAACCAACACCTTGAGCTATTTTCATAACCCTAACATCTCACATGTTTCTAATGTATCTCAAAAACACATACAAGTCATCTTATGGTCTTCGTGGGATGTAAAAGTCATATTCCCCCTAAACTAAGGGTTCATGCATTTCTACCTAGGCATTATAAACTTTTGATCATTCACCTAGAATGTCAATTAATGCCAATGTCCTTACTTTCAATAATAATTTAAATTAATGCATGATAATGACTATGACATATATCCAATGAGAATTTTCAAGAGAAAATATTATAGCTAGATGATACATGTATCACATGACAAGTAATATTTTTCATAATAAAATATGAATGATAAATCATGATGTCATGGCATGTGATAGGGCATACAAAACATGGCATAGTAGCTCAAAGAAAATACCTAGATTTCCTATCTAAGTATCAATAACTCATCGCTAAGCTATTGATAATCCCAACTTTGCCCCTAATTTCCAAGATAATGCCAAAACTCCCAACTTGGCCTATCTTTGGATTCTAACCTAGTTGTGCCAACTTTTATTAAGTTCAATCTTCCAAAAATATAGTTTGACACAAATTTTACTCTTCCTAGAGTAAACAAATAACTCCTCGAAGACGTCCCAAAGTGCCAACTTCATCAAGGTTAGGTTAACTACCCTTCCATTTGAGTTGACACTCCCTAGACCTATCTAGGGTGTGGCAAACACACTCTTAGGAACCCAAAATCTATTGGCGCTCCTTGGGTGTTCTAGGTATTCACTAGGGATAACTTCCCTTGATACCTTCCTAATAACTCTTCTAGACTTCTCCGAAGCCTTAGTCATTTTAGTCTTGTCTTGTTCAACTCTAGGGATGGCTTCCCTTGTGGCCTTTACTTGACTCTTTGACCTAGATTGTGATCCATACCTATATAGAACTCTATGATAGGATGGACCATCATCCTTGGTTTTAGGTTTGTATCCCAAACCTTTCTTACTCCTAGAGGGTCCTCGACTTCCTAAATCTAGGTTTTAAATTTTTGATCCCTTAAATAGATTTTCTATTCTCTTAAGGAATTTTTCCAATTTTTCAAGTTTTGACCTCAAAACTTGATTTTCAACCATTACCTCATCAAGGCTTGGTTTTCTAATATAGCCCTGGTAATTTTTCTTTTTGGCCTTGTTTTGGATAAGTCTACCATTAAATGATCTAATACCTTCCCTATCCTTAGGTGTGGTAGACCTAGCATGGAGAGCTCTATATTTTTCCTTAGATTTTTCATACCTCCTATTTTCATGATAAATCGTATTGAAATGATAATAATTATTTCTAGCATGCATATTATCATGATGAAAATAAGTACCATTACCTAATGGTACCTTAGTCTTAATCTTGGAGACTCCCCCTTGACTTGAGCTCCTCCTCTTTGCTTTGATCGGATCATTCTCCTTTGGACATTGGTTTCGATAATGCCCCTTTTGCTTGCATGAGAAGCACACAATGTGTTTCTTATCCTTCTTTACCACGGGGCCGACATCCTTTGGTTTCTCCTTGGTCTTGGGTGCCACTTGCACCTTCTTCTTGACCAAATTGGGACACTTACTCTTATAGTGCCATTTTTCCCTACACTCAAAGCAAATGATGTGATCTTTTATTTCTACAAATTGAAATTCTTATACCTTTGCTTGTAGGGGTGTTTCATGACTCTTCACTTGATCCGGAAGTAGATACTTCTTCTTTTTCCGGAGTCAATAACCTTTGCTCCCCCTCAATCCTAGAGGTGGAGACTTCTTCTTTTTCCTCCTCGACCAATGCTTCTTGAATTTCCTCCCCAGATGTTGAGCATCTCTCAACTTCCGAGTCCTCTTCATTTGATGAATCTCCCTCTTCGGATTTGTCTTGATACGGTACAGTGGAGGGATCTTCATGAAGCTTTGCCAATTTGCTCCAAAGCTCTTTGGCATCTTTGAATTCTCCAATCTTGTCCAAGATTGTGCTTGGCAAAAGATTGACCAATAACTTGGTCACTTTGTCGTTGGCCTCGCATCTCTTGATTTGCTCCTCATTCCATTTGCTTTTCTTGAGGAGTTTCCCTTTGGTGCTTATTGGAGCTTCAAAATCCTCCATTAGAGCAAACCATTGCTCTATCTCCATCATGAAGAAATTTTCAATCTTTGACCTCCAAAGATCGAAATTTGCCTTGTCGAATGGTGGAGGTGTCCGGGTGTCGTAGCCAAACTCCATTTTTGAGGTTGAACCCTTTTGATGATGACTTCTTGAAATTAGGGTTTCTTCCAACTTCTTCTTCCTCTAGCTCTTGCCCTCTTGGCGATGAGTCCAAAGAAGAGCAACTTTGCTCTGATACCACTTGTTGGGACCGGTAGAAGAGCTAGAGGGGGTGATTAGCTCCGATCTTTGCTCGTTGATGATTTGTTGCGGCGGAAGACTTGAGCAATGCTAACACCTCTATTTTACTCGGTATCCACCTCCTTGAGGTGACTAATCCAAGGGTCCACTCTCCTCACTCTCTCATGCACTATGAAAGATCTCCTTCTTGAGGTGGAGAAACCTCTTACAAGCTTACAAGAAGATACAACAAGAATCCAAGCAAATACAAAATGAAATCTTACAAGATTTACAATGATAAGCTCAAACTTTGCTTTCCTTGCTATATTCAAGCTTGTGATCGCCTCTAGAACTTTGGAAGTGCAGCAACACTAAGCCCCAAAGCTTCTCTTGAAATGGCATGGAAGAAGGAGGAGAAGAGCCGAAGAAGTAGTGAAGGGTCGCGCTTCAATCCTGCGTGAAAACCCAAAATACCCGACGCCTAGGGTTTCTGAATCGATTACCACGTCAGATTTAGCCGTTCAACGGCTAGTTTTTTAATTGATTACGGGCACCCTGAATCGATTGACCAATCGATTCAGGACCCTTCTGTGCTCTCACGCAAACTGCAGTAATCGATCACCTGATCGATTACCGGACCCCTTAATCGATTGACCAATCGATTAAGGGAAGGCTGAATCAATTACCCAATCGATTCAGCCACCTTATGTTCTCGCAACAAAACTCTCTTAATCGATTATCCAATCGATTCACTCTCTCCTTAATCAATTACCTAATTGATTAAGATCCTTCTTAATCAATTACCCAATTGATTAAAATCAAGATCCTTTCTGTTCTCGCGAGACAATAACCCAATCAGTTGAGTCCACCCTAACTTGTTGTCACAAGTCTAGGGTTCCCTACCAAGTGGTCGGTCAACTCCTTTGACCAACCTGGATTTCTTCTGTCTAGCTCCCAGCTCGGACTTAACCTGGTTCCCAACCAGATTCGCCTAACGAGTTAGGTCTAGTCTCTCGGTAGACTTCCACCTTGCCAGCGTGCGATCTCCCCGATCCACCTGGACTTCACCTAGTCCCACTAGGTCTTTTCCGATGCCAGCGTGCGATCTTCCCGATCCACCTGGACTTCACCTAGTCCCACTAGGTCTTTTCCCATGTCAGCGTGCGATCTCCCCGATCCACCTGGACTTCACCTAGTCCCACTAGGTGTGCCTAGTCCCACAAGGCATCATACGATATTCTAACATCATATGACATTCAAACATCATTATCAAACATCGAAACATCCAACCTTAAGCTTACCAAGCTTATTAGACATAAGCTCACCTAAGCCTAGTCAATCTAGGTCAACCTTGACCTAACAAAGATTGCACCAACAAATGTCATCGATAAAGACATTTTAATAAATTTATATATTCCACATCTTCTATTATTAATTTATTTTATTTTATTTTTCATTTTAACCATTACCATAATATTATAATTGAAATAAGGTTTACTTTTTTCCTTTTTAACCATTACCATAACATTATAATTGGAATATAAGTTTTCCAAAAAATAATTATTCATATTTAAAAAAATAAAACAACAATCACCACCTTGAAAAAGGAAAAAATACATTATGGATTGACTGAAACTTTAAAAAAGAATGAAATACATAATTAGAGTCGCTCAATTACTTGATTACTTGCTTAATCTGTGGTTACTTACATGAACTCAACATATGTAATATGTCATGAGCCTCTCTATATATGCAATATACTATTTGTGATTACTTACTTTAGCGCTTCTAAAACGAAATAAATTCAGCACATCAAGCAACATATTCAAAATATTACCAAAATCAACACCAATAATAATGTTGTCCATTACCATTTTAAATAGTATCTTTTTCTTAAGACAAAATGAGAATTACCCAAATAGTTATCTCAATGCAAAATCAACTATACTAAAGCAAAAAATACCTATCCATAAAACATCTCAATAGTTGAAGAACAATTCCAAAATCAAAATCTTAACCGACTATAGTTATATTAAAGTGAGCACATATTCCCTTACTTCAACATAATCTAAACTGACTAGAAGGTAAACAATCAAAGAATCTTGACAAATTGCTTTAGAAATCTAGTACTTATTTGGACCATAGAACTCATATTTTTCCAGCAGTTTAAGAACTTGTGATATTCTTGAGGTTGTACCTTGCATCCAAGTTGACATTGTGCTAAAATGAACATCAAGACGGTTCATAAAACCCCGAACTTCATCATTAAATTTCTTATACTCAGTATTAGCATTTTTCACAGGTACAAACTAGGATGACTTTTACACCATCAACCTTCTTATCTAGTTCAAGTAATTGTTGTTAAAATCACCATCTATTTTCAAAAGAGGATCAGTAGTCATATCTCGTAAACATCTATTTAAAACCCATCATTTGTCTCTTGGTTATAGTCATCCATTGTATTGTTATTCATCATATTGTGGTTCAATAAATATAAATTCCAAAAACATAATAATGTAATTATACACATTATATGACAACTCAAAAACATAAATATCAAATAATATTAAAAAAGTTAAGTTGTATATAAGGTCTTTAGCAGAGTCATACAAAATATTACATCACATTGAAAATGTGTTCGAAGATCGATGACCGACTAGAGGGGGGTCAATAGCTCGTCACCATCAATTCTCTCTGTTCTCTCCTATACTTGTTAGCACATACGCAGAATAACAATTAAACTAAGAATAACAAGAAGAGAGGCAAATCAATTTATGTGGTTCGGAGATAACGCTCATACTCCATGGCAGTCCGTAAGGTGGACGATCTCGATTCGTCTGTGGATGACACCCCGGACCACCTCCGACTTGCTCGTGTAGCTCCTTGTGGGTGGAGAAACCTTGCCACAACACCACCAAGAACACTTGAGCACTTAGACTACTAATTGGTCTTTAACCCAGACCAATTTCGTCAACCTAGCTTAAGAAAATCGAGTGCTCTTAAATAGAGCTCGTTGTTGATTCAGCCAATACTAGTCGACTTGTGTCAACATCAGTCAACTGCCAGTTGTCGAATTCAAACGTTACAGCTCATACCAGTCAACTGAGCTCATACCAGACAAAAGATCAGTCGACTGATCCTTCTGTGTCCTCCACCAATCAACTGATCTCATATCAGTCGACTGGTAAAACCCTAAACATAGGGTTTCCCATCCCGAGTACATTTCACTCACACTTGGACTCTCACAACTCACTTGACTCTTCATCGCAGCTTTAACTCTTGCATTCAATCCTTCTTCGCTTTGGGTCATGTCCTTCAGATGCATACAAGCCTACGGCTCATCCTCATGTCATCCTTCGCATATGCCTCGAGGTGCACTTCCCTCGGCTCATCGTTGCTGCCTTGTCCACAGTCCCTCGGATGCTTCATCCTTCACCAGACCTAAATTCATTAAGCTGAGTCATATTTTTATCCTGCAAACCTGCATACTCAAATACACATATCAAATACAAGGATAAACCTAACTTAAACTCTTTTCCCAAATATCAAAACGCATGATCCCACGGACCATAGATTGCCTCAACAAAATATTCTAATAAAAATACAACATAAGCACAAACATATGCAGTAGTCATCCCATATCAATAAAACTTCGTTTCTCTAATTATTAAATATTACAATTGACATATTATTCCTGAACGCATTCGACTGGTCAGTTGGGGCAAATGTACATATGTATTCCACTTCATTATCACTTTCATCTTCTGCGCTTTCTTAAACGTCCTCTATAGATTCCTAAGGATCTTTACTCATAAACTTATGAATTAGATTATAGAAAAGACAACAGGAAATAATAATACGCACTTGGTTTGTATTGGGAAAAAAAGGGATGCTAGAATTTTCCAACGCCCCCTTCAACAAATCAAAACATCTCTCGATTATATTTCATGCTCTAGAGAGCTTCATATTAAAATATTCATCCGGAGTCTCGGGTTGATGACCATCAAACTCATTAAGATTATATTTATGGCCATGATAAAGCCTAAGAAATCGAGAAGAATTGCAACAACCAACATCAACCAAGTAGTAACAACCTTCGGCAATAAAACAAAAATGTACGACTACAATAAACTGTTGATGCAGTCTGGCCCGATTGTTGTTTTGGTGTTGACAACGATTTAAGTTTGGTTGAATGAATTCGGGTGAAGTCCAGGTGGATCGGGAGATTGCACGTTGGCATGGGAAAAGACCTAGTGGGACTAGGCATACCTAGTGGGACTAGGTGAAGTCCAGGTGAATCGGGGAGATTGTACGCTGGCATGGAAAAGACCTAGTGGGGCTAGGCACACCTAGTGGGACTAGGTGAAGTCCAGGTGGATCGGGGAGATTGCACGCTGGCATAAGAAAAGACCTAGTTGGACTAGGCACACCTAGTGGGACTAGGTGAAGTCCAGGTGGATCGAGGAGATTGCACGCTGTCATGAGAAAAGACCTAGTGGGACTAGGCACACCTAGTGGGACTAGGTGAAGTCTAGGTGGATCGGGAAGATTGCACGCTGGCATGAGAAAAGACCTAGTGGGACTAGGCACACCTAGTGGGACTAGGTGAGTCCCGGTGAGTGAAGCTAGGCACGAAGTTTTGGTCTGGGGGATTGAGCACGAGTTAAAGAAGGCTAGGAAGCATGTTCTCTTGACTTATGGTGGAGTTGGCCTTGGCTGGATCGGTCTGGTGACCGATCAGGGAGATTGACACGAACTCTTGTTGTGGATCGGTCTGGTGACCGATCCAGATAATGATGATCGGTCTGGTGACCAATCAGGGAGAGAACAGAAAGGTTTCTATTGAGCTTCTGATCGTTCTGGTGAACGATCAGAGAGAGGTCAATAGCCTTGGGGAGAAACTCTTGATCGGTCTGCTGGACCGATCAAATATCGCGGGTTTCCCATTATGACCAATCAGGATAGATCCTAATCGGTCAAGGAGTGACCGATCAGTGTGTTTGGCCTGCGAAGCTGGGGAATCTCAAAAATGCTGTGGATCGGTCTGGTGATCGATCCCTGAGCTGTGATCGGTCAGGGTGACTGATCACAAGAATCCCGCAATTCTTAGTTTCTCACTGTGGACTGATCAGGCTGGAGCCTGATCGGTCTGGGCTTACCCTGATCGGTCTGGTGATCGATCAGGGTCATCTCTGATCGGTCTGGTGACCGATCACTTTAATTCAAATCGCTGTCAGACGATCTGATCGTGTTTGTTTTCTCTGCGTTTCCTCTGATACACTGCTGACATTGTTTGATACCCATTTGCTAAGCCTCTAATCAGTGTGCAGGTTAGACAGGAAGGATTCAAACACTCAAGGAGAGTCAACTGGTGTCTTTTGCTACATCAGGTTTGGAAGTTTTCCATCGCAGGTTACAACGGGCGCAGCTGGCAACGGCTGGAAGCTAACCTGGGGCTGACTGGGGCTCGGCTGAGGAGAGCTCTGGGAGTCCAGGAGAGGTCAGGGTAGCTGGGCAGTTGCAGATGAGCAGCTGGGAGCTGCAGAGGAGCGTCTGTGACCTGGCGTTGGGCAGCTGGGTTAAGTGTTGGCTGGCGATGAAGAGAAAAGTAGAGTTCTCTGTTGCAGCAACACTTGATCATCCTTTGGCAATCACTGTGAACCTTGAAGCATACTCTTGAGCATCCTTTGAAGCTTCTGTAATTTGAGCACCTTGAAGCAAAGGAGAACTTGGCGATTCCATCAGCAAGCAGACACGAAGAGCTGGGAGCTCTTGCGTGAGAGTTGTGCTGAGTGAACATGGTGAAGTGTTTCCGTCTGGGTTCATTGTGCCCTGTAAGTTGGTGTTTGTCTTTGTGCTTTCAGTTCATACATATCTGTTGAGACATTGTGTGGAGAGGTTTCTTGTTAAATACTGCATTTTTAAGAGGTTGAAAAGGTAAATTTCGAAATTTAGGGATCTAGTTGTAATTATCCGAACTGGGGGGGGCCTTTTTGTAAAATTGCCAAACATTATTTAACATCCTCTAAAAGCCCTAACTTCCCCTCATCTTCCCTCGATTCAGTTTCTTCCCCCGACCCCTTTCTCTGCCCGACGCCGATGCCGCAGCGAGCACCCCATCGAACGCCGCCGCGCCTCTCTTCCGTCCTCCTTTCTTCTCTTCGGCGCACACGAAGGAGAAGCCGATTTTCCCTCTCCTCCTCGACGCAAACTGGACGCCACCGATGGAGTTTGGTTTTGCCGGCGACTTCTCCTTCCTTGATCCAAGCCGACGCGAGTCGGTGCCGGCGGGCGAAGAGGAAACAGAAGGAACTTGTTTTGCTGTTCTATCCATCGTCGTGAGTGTCAGCCAAAAAAAACCTCTTTTGCTTTTGATGTTCTTCCGATTTTGTAAAGTTTGACATTTTGCTTAATCTGGATCTTATTTGCCCTTGATTTTGTGTTAGGTGTCGGCTTTGCACCATGATTGCTTCTCCTTGCATAGAATACTTTGTATTGACAAGTCGATCAGTATAGACAGTTCTTCATCATCTTATGTCCTTTTTCAGCCAAACAATAGAAATGTGAAGACTACATGTAGCATTTCCACTTTGTTCCTGTTCTTATATGCTAGGAGATATGTCAGCAAGGCTAAGAAGACACAGTAGGAGTTTGGATTAAATGGTTGTTTGATTTCTTGGTATAGTTGGATCTTGGATCAGAGTTGGCAATGGAGTGTGAATTGAACAGTAGGTTGAATGCTGTTTAGGGTTTCTATTTGAAGCTTGTTTCATCTAATCTTGCAAACATTTTAATTATGTGGTACCTTGTAGTATTGGCGTAGGTAAGCCAATAACAAATTCTTGGTTATATGGATGTAGGTTGATTTGGGTGAGGTATTGTCATAAGTTCCTTGATCTTGATACTTTATTGTGGGTAACCTAATTATGATAAATTGGGTTAAGTAGAAACTGTCTGTTATTTAGGAATTAGTTAAATAGATGTTACAATTGGGATTTATCCTAATTTTTACTTTTATGTAGTTTAACTAATTAATTAATTTTTTAATTAGTTAAACCATATCATGTATACAGGACCTTGATTCGGACTCGTACAGTTGATCGTGGGAGGTTCTGTTCGTATACGTTCTACAATTATAAGGCGGGTACTTCTCCTTTGTACTCGAGTAGTTCTTTTACCTTAAAGCATGGCTAGTTTATGTCTTATAGGTTGCTTGACCTTGTTCTTTGTCGTTATTTAAACATCGCCGTTGAGACTTATTATTCGTTGATCTTTGAGTATTCCAAGTTTGTATCCGTACAGTCCTCTGTTGGTTTCTTGTTCTGTAAAGTGCCGGTTGTACATGAGCACTTAAAAGTTCATAAAAACACAATTAGGTTTATTTGGCATTAGAAATACCCTACCTAGTAGTGTAGGTGCATAATCGTTGGTTTTGATTTCCGGTTGATTGTATTGATGCATCGTGTATTCGTTGGATTTTTATTGCATCGTTGATTCTCCGGTTATTCGTGCATCGTATATCATGCACCATACTTGCACGTTGCATACTAACGACTGTTGGCTTACATTTGGTTAAGTCGTCGTTAGTCATATTGTTGCTCGAGTCGCTCAACCACATGATGTCATGGTAGTGGTTAGAGTGCAAGTGTTTGTCCTGTCATGCCAGACAGTGACACCCTCACAGTTGTTTTTAGAGGGATGAGTTGTTGGTGGCTCACCCTCACCGTTGTTTATTTTTGAGGGATATTGTGTGATAGCTCCCCCCCGATGTACCGTGGGTTCGGAGTGTTGATTTTCCAGCATCCTGTCCACTCAACCACGCCTTATGTGGTATTATTATTGATGTTAGTTATTGATGTTGTTGATGGAGTGGTACAGTTGTCACAGCCCTACCCACTCGGTCACACAGATGGGATGTGTTGACGGCTTGACTGGCGTCAGGGGTGACACATGTCATTGCATCATGTGCATACGTACTTCTTTTATGCATTTGTTTGTGTATGATGCACTTATATGAGCTATGATTGTTGCATATGTATGACATGCATGTCTATCTTGATATTATTATTGTTGAGTTGTTCCATACCTGCTTAGTCGTTATTCGGATTTTATACCATGTCGTATTATATTGATTATGCATGATTAGGTAAATCTGATATTTCTTGTGGACTGTACCTTTTGATTCTCTACTTCGTTATCTTATTTATGTCATGCTTATTTGTCTACTCATATACCCGCAGAGTCCGCCCGGACTCACCACCCCTGCTTCCCTTTTTGTTGTTTCAGATAGCAGGTAGTGGTATTGCTTGGAGCCAGGAGATGATCCAGTTGCCAGTCCCTCAGTCCCACCGTGTCGGTTCGGTTTAGCGGTTTCTATTTCGGTATTGTGTTAGTTTTCCGCATTTCATTTGTTTAACAGTGGTCGGACTGGTTTTACTATTATTATTTCAGAGACTTCTGAGTTCTCGTTAGATTGTGACTTTCTTCTATGTTTAAGGTGGCTGAGCCACCCATATTATTTTGTTTCAATATAAACTGCGTGGGTGTGTTTTATATTTATTATTGTGATGCCAGCCGCTTGTGGCTGAGCTATATTGCTGAGATATATGTATAATTGCCCCATATTGTCCGCCGTACGGGGGAGATGCTGCTCGATTTTTGAGGAAGCATGTGCCTCTGGGGGCGTGACATTTCTCCACCGAGAAGGAGGATTCTTTTATCCGGATTTTCCGGGGCTTGATCTGCTGACGATCAAGGGATCGCCCACCTCACGGGCACGCCAAGGAGTAGGGGCAAATTATCCCCGAACCTTGTGCATCGCCGTGTTAGCGATTTGGTTTGTGTTTCATTTCTGCATCTGTATTCCTGCTTGTTTGCTTCTGCTGTTGCTAACCGTCAAGTGCAGAAAAACCTAAAAGAGTTCAAAAGATTGTGTCTAGCTACATTCACCCCCCCCCTCTCTATCCATCCAAGCGCCAACAAGTGGTATCAGAGCTTGGGGCTCTGTTCAAACGGATTAACAACCGAGAGCTAACAAGATGGCGATGGGAGGAGAAGGTTACAGCACTAGTAGACCACCATTCTTGTACGGGGCTGATTTCTCATATAGGAGGTCAAGAATGAAATTTTATTTGAAGACAAATATGAGCATGTGGTTCTCCGTCAAGGAAGGTTTCTCCCCTCCGAAGAATCATGAGGGAAAAGAGCTTGAGTTTTCAAGGTGGTCGGCTGAGCAAGTCCGGAAGGGAGAAGCCAATGCTAAAGTCATGGTCACCTTGCAATGCGGGATGACCAAGGAGGAGTTGATCAAGGTGGGTCCTTTCACAAGTGCTAAAGACCTTTGGAACAAAATCATTGAGCTCCATGAAGGAACTCAAGACACCCGGACAGCCAAGAAGGACCTCCTTCTTAGGCAGCTCCAAAATCTCACCATGGGAGAAAATAAAAAGGTAAGTGAACTCCATGGACGGTTCAAAGAAGTCTTGAATGGTCTACACTCCATTGATGAAAAGGTAGAGAACCGAGATCTCGTAAGGTATGTTCTCAAAGCCTTTCCGAGGAATACTTTGTAGTCATCCATGGTGGATGCCTACAAGGTTTCCAAGGATCTTTCCTTTGTTAAATTAGAAGATTTGTTTTGTGAAATGGAATTACACGAGATGGCTAACCAAAGTCCAAAGGAGAAAGGGTTGGCTTTTGTTACAGGTGACAAAAAGAAGAAGAAGAAGAAGGACATGGAATAGAAGACCTACTGTCATGTGGCTCTAGTAGCCTTAGAAGAGTCATCTAAGGAGAGTGGAGACGAATCAAGTGACTTCTCAACCGCGCCTTCATCATCTTCGGATGATGAAGAGGTAATCTCTCCGGAATTAGATAAATGTTATAGGATAATTGCATACTTAACTAGTTTACTAAAAAAAAATCTAAGCACAAGGTTAAGTTATTGAGATTAAATGTAGACAAATTGAAAACCTCTAAGGATGAGGTAATTAATGACTTGCATGTTAAAAATCTTGAAAATGAAAATAAGGACTTGAGGAGTGAAATTGAAAACCTCAAGAATATTCTTGAGAAATTTTCAATTGGCTCAAAAACCCTAGATATGGTTCTTGACTCCCAAAGGGCGGTTTACAATAAGGCCGGTATAGGTTACCGACCTAAAGAGCCGAGCTTTGTATCATTAATGTCAAGAACCCATGTTGGATCACAAAATGATTCTAGGATTCAAAAAGTTAGAAAGAAATTGACTAAGACATGGGTGCCTAAGTCCTTTATTGTTGATGCATTAGGTCCCAAAGTTTGAGTACATAAAACCTCTATCTTTAGAATTGTATAGCTTTGATTGAGGGGGAGCATCTATCAACCAAACATAGGTGGTTGATATTTGGTGCTCCAAACAAATGGGCATTCCTAGTTAGGAATGTGCTTACCATTTCCTCCAATTAATGGATGACCATTTACTACCTATGAGGAATGGTTTTTCATCTTGAATTTAGAAGAATGGAGTTAAGTAAATAGGAATCATAAACAATGTAGATACTTTGAAAATTTCTTCATCTATACTGGAAAATTTTCCTATTTATTTTTATGAGCCATTTGGGGAATAAATTTTTGATACAAACTTGATTTCAAATTAGTTGGAACCATGAACTGGATACACACTTGGAAGTATGACTTTTCCAATCCAATCCATGAGTTATCAATAGAATGGGGAATTAGGACCATGACTTGCTTAGGATTGAACTCTATAGTTCACTGTAAATCTAGGAGTTAGCCACAATATCAAAATTTGTAGTTTATTCTTGCAATATCTTATGATATATCTTAGGCTTAAGTTTTCCTCAATATTTTTGAAGATGAATCTAGTTGAGTATGTCATGTTTTTCTTGTATGTGTTTCACAACATGAATGTATTATGCCAACAAGAAGAAAATATAGAGAGAGAAAAGAATAAATATGTAGAGAGAAATTTTAAAATGTAGAGAGAGAAAGTAAAATGAGATAATATAAAAAGAAATAGTAAAATGAAAAATATAAAATAAAAAAAGGAGTGTTTTGGATATAGGAAAAGGAAGGAATGATTGAGGAATTTGATTGATGGGGGGGAGTAGGGAATGAAAATGAGGGAATGATTCCCTTATTTTCATTCCCATTGACACTTACCAAACAGTGTTAATGGGAATGATTATCATCCATTCCCATTCCCTAGTCCCTATTATCCTAAACCAAACACCCCCTCATTCATGAGTTATTCTCAAGTTATATTATCATTGAAAATGTGTTATTCATGAGTATTAATCTTCTGCTCAAATGGTTGTATGCAAACCTATTTTAGGGATTATAGACTTGACATATATTTTGAACTCACTTAAAACATGTTGATGTTCTCTTGTACATGCCTGTTTTTAAGAAGTTTAAACCCCAAGGAAATGAGTAGCTTTGATGATTTTTCTTGATGACGTGGGAAAATACATTTTGGTTAAGAGAAACTCTTTTTAGGATCAAAAGGATTAATTCTGGTTGTATTAGGGTCTAGAGGGTTTAAGAGTCGAATTACACTTGGTTCTGACTCATATCAGAGTTTCTGAAAGTATGTTTCTGAAATCTGATCAAGAAACTTTCTGTATCGAACCTGATCGGTCCACCGACCGATCAGGGCTAACCCTGATCGGTCACCTAACCGATCAGAGGTCCTTCTGATTGGTCTGGTGACCGATCAAATCAGGGAATTCTCTGATTGAGTTAAAAACTCCTCAATCTGATCCCTTTTTCATCGAATTGTATCAGTTTACTGATCATACTGATACAAACAAATCTGATACAAACCTATTACAATTGGAACATACTCATCATACTTGGAACGAATATAGTACTGATTCAATACATACCTGTGTTGGAATTTTCAAAATTCATAAGGAAGGGTTGATTGGATCATGACTCTTGTTCCTTGATGAGGCGTAACTTTTAGAAATTTTTCTGAAATTCCTATTGTCTACACCCGTGTGGTTGGATGAGTTTTGGATTGATTAAACATGTTTCTGGAAATTTCAATTGTTAATGCAGTATGATCTTGAACGAATCAGAGTTACAGAAATTTTTCTGAAAACTGATCGCTCATAGATAAATCAGAAATTTCTCTATATCAATCATCAGTCTGATAAGGCTGTTTTGCTTACTTGACATATGAAACATATACGTGTTTGACCATGATATACTCATGTATATGTTTTCATGTGCAATTCACAATTACCTTTGATCATTTTGGGTTTGGTGAGAGACTCTCGTTTAAGGGGGAGTTATGTTTACACTTAATAACCATACCCTTTTCGGTGTTTGACAAAGGAGGAGAGAATGGTTGATTAAGTTTAGGGTTAATTATTGTAGGGGGAGGATTTTGATTCTCTTACGATAATTGACCTCAATTGATCATTTGTACCTAAACTTAAATCGGGTTATCAAACAACAAAAAGGGGATCTTGAGTTTGTTCATCTTGGATATTGTCTTGAATAGGAGGATTTGTAAGTACCTCGGGTAAGTTTTGATATGGTCAACCGAGGGTCCTATAGGTATCTGATCTCTGTGTCTAAGTGTGCAGGAACTTAGGAGCACAGGAAATCGAGCGAAAGTCGTAGCGGACGAAAAGGATAGTACGGGAAGAGAGCTGAGGAGCGAGAACTAGCGTAACATCCGAGTGATGAGAAGTCGGGAGAAAGCACACTCGAGGAGAAGGTCAGAGGAGGGTTCGAGTGAGCCCAACTCTAGAAGGCATAAGATTGTTGGGACCGATGGACCGGCTAGAGGGGGTGAATATCTCGATTTCCCCAAGTCGATTGATTCTTTCTACAAGGTTAGTACGTAAGCGGAAATGCATATTACAATTGGAAACAATGCTAACACTTAACCTCTTACATGGTTCGGAGATTGCTTGCTCCTACTTCACGACGTGTCCTTAAGGTGGGTGAACCCTTGATCTTTCGGTGGATCAATCTCTGGCAATCTTCGGTTAATGCTTTCTCCTTCTCGGTGGAGAACAACCTCTCACAAAATCTCTTCCTCTTTACAATATGAGAGCTAGGATCAGGAGGAAGAGAGTGAATTTGGAAGCTTGAGCATTTGAGTAAGGATGTTTCACAATAGCACAACTAACACTTTTCAAGTCTCAAGATCCTCTTTAAATAGAGGAGAGAGCTGTTAAAAACAGCTCAGTCCCGACACCAGTCGACTGGTGTACAACTAACGGCTGGATTTAGAACAGATCAATCGACTGGTTCCCAGACCAGTCGACTGGTTCCCAGACCAGTCGACTGATATACTTTGTTCAACCTTACGGAAAGATAAGTCGAATGGTTCCCTTACCAGTCGACTACTACAGTTCACTCTTAGCGGTGTTGGTCGACTGCTTCCCTTGCCAGTCGACTGCCCAGCTTACAAACTCGCTCTCGACCTCTCCGGAGTCCATCCTTCGCGTATGCCTAGAAGTCCACTTTCTCGGCTTGCCCCTTGAAGTTCTCTTCCTTCGACTCTCGTCCCTCGGTTGCACACATAAGTCTGCGGCTTGTATCCATGTCATCCTTCGTGTATGCCTTTGAAGTCTACTTCTTCATCTCACCCTTTGAAGTCCTCTTCCTTCGGCTCTCGTCCCTCAGATGCTTTACTCCGTTGTTCCTCATGTGTGGTTCATCAAATCTTGCAAGGCTCAACCATATATAACAAACCAATATGAAAACCTAACTTAATCATATTAACATACACATCAAAACTCATGATATACCCGATCAAACTTGGGTCGATTGCACCAATAGACATCACCCAAGAAGACCTACCGGAAGACTGGTCAACAAAGTGCTAACCAAATTCAACCCAAGCGCCCGAGTCAAACCTGGGCGCCCGTGAATGGGGGCGCCCTCATTCTCGAGCGCCCATGTTCCCGGGCGCCCCAATCAACATAGGCGCCCGAGAGGTCAATTTTCATTCAGAATTAGTCATTCGCGATCGTTGTAATGAGGATAACCCTGGAGCCACGTGTGAAGCTTCCGTGTAGGGCCACGTTAGCAACTGGATAGACTTTCACTAGGGCTATAAATAGACCCCAGAGCTTAGTTACTTTTATCAATTCACTTGTAACAAATTTCTTCTTAAGCTTTCTTTGTTATCCTCTGAGTTCTAAATTTGTTGTTCCGGAAGGAATCGACGTCGATGTCCAATCACTGAGGTTCAGCCCACTCGGATGCTGACGGAAGGAGAGAAACTCTGCGCCCTACGAGATCAACACGAGCGTTAGGGGAACACGTCGGAGGTTGTCCGGCGGAGCCCACTTCGACGCTCAAGTCAGTGCCTCGATGGAGAGGAGAAGTATTAAGCAGAAAGAAGTATGAGTAGCAGAGAATGCATAACCCCCCTTACCGGAGGGGTTGGAATACCTTTTATACCTGCAGCGGCCATCCGTGAGCACCCACGATCCTACCACGCCCCCGTGGTTATTGGTTAATGGTTCAACCTAGTAACGGTCGCCGCGATTCCTCCATCTAGGGTCGTTGCGATATTAAGGCCTTTATGGATGCTAATCATGGGTAGTTATTACTCCGTCATAATGGATGAGGATGACTCGCCGATCCATAGAAAACAGACCTCTACTTGAGTGTTCCTTGGGCCCCACCACCCCGAGGTGATCCCGAGGTTCTTTGGCCCGGGGGTCCCAGGCATTCGTCTATCCGAGGTGCTCTCGGGAACTTACTCCCGACGTGAACTCAGGGGGTGTGTCTTCCTGAAGCTAGCTCCGGGGTTATAACTACTCGAGTTGGCTTCCGGGTCCCCTTTCCCGGGAGGGTCTCGGACGTCGCAACAAGGGAGTCGTTCCAACTTGGTGGATTTTACCATACAGCTTCTTCAGCCCCCGTGTCAGCCACGGGGTATTCAACCCCATCATCTATAAAGAGGCTTCTCCACCCCAAGGAATTAATCAGGAGATCAAGCTTTACTTTGTCTTAGATTAGCAGTCTTCTTGGTTGCAAATTAAGTAAACTATCTGTGACTCTTTTCTTTCTATTTGCTTTATTAATCTATTTATGTTATTTGTGTGGTACTAACTTATATCTTTGTTTAAGACGAACAAAAGATAGTTTTTATTTTCAAAGGTAATTCACCCCCCCTTTTGCTGACCCAACAGGATTTCCAACGTTATCTTGATGTATTGTGTCTTCATCAGGGTCAGGAATGAGATCCTGATCAATGCCCAAAACACCTATAGGAATATTGACATATTCCTCATCAAAGACAATATTTCTAACTGTATCCCTCAACATACTAAGCATCGTCAAAGAACCATGCATTCCCCAACTCAAAAATCGACTTAGTTGTGGGATCATAAAACTTATACCCCCAAGATCTTTCAGAGTATCCAATAAAATAACCATAGGACTAGGGCTGTAATCGAACCGAGTCGAGCCGAATATCTTAGAGTTAGAGTTTGGTTCGTTTATTATCGAGCCAAGCTCGAGCTTAATTTATCAAATATAGTGATGACTCGAGAGCATATTCGAGCCTAATCGAGCCCTAAACGAACTTACCAAATATAAATTATTAATTAAATTATTCATAATTTATTAAAAAAATAAATTATATATTCTAAAAAATATAAAATATTTACTAAAATCTATAATTTTATTCATACAAATGAGCTTTATTAGATATTTTATATTTATTAAATGTAAAACTGTCAAAATTATATATTTAATGTTAAATATTAATTTTATATTTTACGAACTAGCTCACGAGCTTATTAATGAGCCTGTTCACGAGCTAACGAGCCGAATACTGCTGAGTTTGAGTTTGGTTTGTTAATATTAACGAGCTTTATTAAACAAGCTCGAACGAGCTTCTATCGAATCGAGCTCCGAATAGTTCACGAGCGGCTTGATTCATTTACAGTCCTATATAGGACCCATGCAGCCGGCAAGAGTGGAGTGCAGCAAAAGTCAATAAAATAACTTCTAAAATGGGAAGAAGCATTGACAACCAGATTTACTTGGTTCCGACCAGGAATGTTGCTAATGCAAGACAAATGAAATCGCAATCTCCAGATGTACTCCTTATGAGCGGAGAAGTCTCTTACAGAACTAGAAATTCAGAGAAAACTAGAGAAATGATTATTGTGAACAGCTCGAATGAATGAATGCTCTGAGTTGAGGGGCTTATTTATAGCCTATGGGAAAACTTATCGACGTGCTGACGTAGCACATAACGAGCACCCGAGTGCACCCGGGTGCCTGAGAGAGACCAACCCCGATCCACATCGCAACGACTAGAAAATAGCTCGTCGATAAGCATCAAGTCTCGGGCACCCATATGAACTCGGGCGCCTGTATGGTCGGGCGTCCGTATTCATTCGGGTGCTTGATTTCTCAGGCTCCTACATCAACTCGGACGCTCCTGAGCTAACTGGTCAACTCTAGTTGACCAGCCTTCTTCCATCTCCTAGGTGATCTCCAGCCATCCAGAGTTGGGCTCACCGAAACCCGTCTCCGGCTTCTCTTCTAGCAGGCTTCCTCCCCGGCTTCTTGTCCCTCGGATGTCGCACGTGTCCTTCTCGCTCCACCAATGTACTCTTCCATAGCTTTCGTGTCCCTCGGATGCGCCGAGCCCATCCGCTCCCTTCCCACGCCATCTTTCTCGTATGTTGCGTCTTCCGCTCGACTTCCTGTGTTCCTAAACTTCTGTACACTTAAATACAAGGATTAAATACGTATCAACAGAACCTAACTTGGTTGACCACATCAAAATCATTCTGGGATATTTACAATCTCTTTCTTTTTTGATGTGCATTATCCCGAATTAAGTTAGGATTAAACATAAACATAGACAAAAAAGGGTAATAAAATATTGTAATTGGATAAAAAAAAGTTTTTCAAGTAAACACCTCCCCTATAACTTAAGTCCTAATTTTTCCCCCTCTGAACATTTCAAAAAATACTAGTCAAGGGAATAAAACATAAAATAAAACAAAAAAAAATTGTATTCGTGTCCAGCAGTTTGTATAATTTTTTAAGTTTGAAAAACATGTTAAACATCTAAAGACGATTTATATTTTTTTTAAAAAAGTAAGGAATTTTAAAGTAAAGGAAAATATATTTTCGATGAAAAAATCATAGAAAATTATCTAGTCACCTAAATTTTTTGAAAATTTTTTGAGAGTACGTCAAACCTAACAATTAGTCTCCAACAAAATTCGATTTTTCAAAACTTGAAGTCGAGGCATTTTTAAAAATTAAAACTATGATTTTTGAAAAAAAAATTATAAGAAATTCACATTCTGATAAAAAATCCTCAAAATTTTTTACAAAATGTAAAAGTGATAGATTTGATTTTGTAATGATTTTCACAAAAAAATATCATTCTATGTATAATAAAATATTTTCAAATTCCATACTTAGATATTTTGAAAAGTATTTTTTAAAATTAGATTTTAACTCAAAAAAAACTAGAATTTTTTTTCAAGGTTCAATATATAGTCTATAGATCCTTAAAAAATAGATTTTTTATAAAAAAATTTTAAGTATTTTTAAAAATTTTAAAATTAATTTTCAATTAAAAATTCACAAAAATTTAACTGTCAGTCGAAAAATTTAAAAAAAAATTCTATATGTAGATGAAAATGAATTCTATAAAAAAAAATTAAAAATAAATTTTCTAGAAAAGTTAAATATTTAAAAAATAAAAATTCACAAACATTTACGGTTAGCATGAAAAAATATTCTAATAGTTAATTTAATGGTTCAAAATATGTTTCTACCTATTGGATTTATCAAACATTTCGATAAAATATAACTTTTTAGAATTTTTATAATTTATCCCCTGTGATTTCTTATATACCAGTTTAATCTATCAAAATTTCTATAATTTATGTTTTGAAAATTATTTAAACCCTATGATTTCTTTTCTAATATTTCTACTTTTACTTTCAATTTAAAATTTTTATTTTGTACTTGACACGCATGGGATAAATTTAATTTCACTTATTTGTTTTTCCTTTTTCATCTTAATGTATTTGTTTCATAACTTACACAACGATCTATTTAGCATTTGTATTATATCATATAATTGATCGGGAGGGAGGTTACATTCCTCACTTACGGTGTCAGATTCACAGTCGGATGCTCCCCCTTCGTCGATGCTCGATGCTCATGTTGGATGAGTTTTCATTGTCTTCTTCTTGGTAGTTCGCCATTAACATAAGACCGACATATTCTTCTATGTCGGATTCCGAGGATGACGATTCACCCCACATCGCCTTTAGATTCTTTTGCTTGCTTCGACTTAGCTGCTTTTTTTTGTCTTTCTTCTTCAGTCTCGGACAGTTATTTTTGATGTGTCCTTCCTCTTGACATTTATAGCAACAAACTTTCTTTTTGCTTCTTAGTAGTTTTGATGCCTAGGACTTATTAAATTTGTTGGTTTTAAGGAATTTAGAAAACTTTCTTACCATATATGTTTTTCCATCCTCGTCGAGCGATGTGTCTGAATCTGATCCATCCTTTTAGGCCTTCTTGGACTTCAACACTAGGTTCTAACTTGGACTTTCTTTTCTCATTTCTACACACCGAGTTTCGTATAATTCTATAGTAGAAAATAAACTTTCTAAGGTACTTACCTCAATGTCCTTTGATATATAGTATGAGTCGATGATGGAAGACCAGCCCGAGGTTCTCGGGAAGACATTAAGAGTGTGTTAAGGTACTTACCTCAATGTCCTTTGATATATAGTATGAGTCGATGATGGAAGACCAGCCCGAGGTTCTCGGGAAGACATTAAGAGTGTGTTTCTCCTAGGTTATTGAGTCCCGTGATCAACTCTTTGAGTTTGGCGTGCCATTAGATCACTGACTCTCCTTCTTCCATTCAGAGGTTGCTGAGTTGATTCTAGAGCATATCTCATTTTTGCTAGTTTAGCTTCAGAGGTACCTTATGAAGTTCTAGAAACTTTTTCCAAAGTTTCTTCGCCGAACCATAATTGCCTATTCGGTTGACTTCTTGAGGTAGCAACACGCTCAACAGATGGAACTTTACATTGCCATTGGCCACTAAATCCGCTTACTCCTTCTTGGTCCAAAGATGTTCTTCCTTTTCGGGTACTTCAAAATTATATTTTATCATTAGTAATATATCAAAATCAGTTTTAAAGTATACATCCATTTTGCGCTTTCAAAGCGCGAACTCCCTCTCGAATTTAGGCAGGTAGATGTTTGATCCGGCCATGTGTGTTGCTTCAGTTGACAGTTTATCTTTCTAAAGCTCCTTGCTCTAATACCACTTGTAGAACCCGTGCAGCCGGCAAGAGGGAGGTGAATTGCCCCTAAAAACAAGCTCGAGATCTTTTATTTAACTTAACAAAGATAGTTAGTTAGCACAAATAAATAATATAAGCAAGTCAATAAAACAACTACTAACAATGGAAGAGGCACAGACAACCAGATTTACTTGATTGCAACCAAGAAGGTTGTTAATCCATGAGAAATGAAAGCACAATCTCCAGTGTACTCCTTGTGTCGGAGAAGACTCTTACAAAATTATAAAGTTAGAGAAAACTAGTGAAATGATTACAGAATTATGAATACCTTGAATGAATGAAATGCTCTGAGTTCAGGGGTTTATTTATAGTTCTTGGGAAAACTTATCGATGTGCTAACATGACACATCAAGAGCTCTCGATTGCACACAGGAGCCTGAGAGTGGTCAACCCCTATCCACGTCGCAAAGGCTAAAAACGGCTCATCGATAAGCATCAAGTCTCGGGCACCTGTATGAACTCGGGCGCCTGAATGGTTGGACACCCGTATTCATGTGGGTGCTTAATTTCCCAAGCGCCTGTATCAACTCGGGCGCTCATGAGCTAACTAACCAACTCCAGTTGACTAACCTTCTTCCAACCTCCTGAGTGATTTCCAGTCATCCAAAGTTAGGCACACCTGAACCCGTCTCCGACCTTCTCCTCGAGCAAACTTCCTCCCCGGGTTCTCGTCCCTCGGACGTTGTGCGCATCCTTCTCACTCTACCGGTGTACTCTTCCGCAACCTTCACGTCTCTCAGATGCACCGAGCCCGTCGGCTCTCTTCCCATGCTATCCTTCTCGTTTGCTACGTCTTCTGCTCGACTTATTGTGCTCAAAAGCTCCTGCATACTTATACACAAGGATCAAATACCAACAGTCTAACTTGACCCGGTTGACCATATCAAAATCATCCTGAGGTACTTACAATAACAACTAACCATCTTTGAATCCAATTTCTTTTTTGAGGACTTATGAGGCCCTGCCTCGGTTGGACATCTCCAAAGGTGCAAATGCTTAAGACTGGGCTTTTTTCGTATCCAAAGATCATAGGGGGTTTTGGTAGTGCTTTTAGTGGAACCCTATTAAGGATATATACTACAGTCTTAAGTGCTTCTCCCAGAGTGATTTTGGTAAGGTAAAATGAGCAATCATATTCTACCCCATGTCCTTAAGCATTTTATTTAATTTTTTAGCAACACCATTCATAATGGGTGAATTCGACATGGTATAATATGGGACGATACCACATTTCTTTAGGAATTTAGCAAAAGATCTTGAATGTTGTTCATCGAAACTATCATATCTGTCATAGTATTCACCACTCTGGTGTCATAGTATTCACCACTATGGTGAGACCCGATGCTTATAATCCTTTTGCCGAGTTGATTTAGAACTTCAGCATTATAAGTTTTTGATCACGTCCAAGGACTGTCTTTTCATGAATGAGATAAATGAAGTCATATCTTGAGCCATTTAACATGGGAATTGAATTGATGTTGAAACTGATATGCTGATATTAGCAGGGAATTAAATCTGAACAGAGAACTAATAATCAATACTATAATGCATGCACAAATAATCAACAAATTCAAATAATGCAAATCCCACAACAAAATACCGGACGCTCCATTAATATTTTATCCTTAGACAAAACTATTAACTTGCAAATGATATATTATTCACATGAAAATAACCTAATAACTATCACGTGCTTATCATCAGAAGTGCATATGTAATTATATTGAATATTAATCTTCCTTTATATTAATTTTCCTTTGGGTCAGTTAATGGTCAAATAAATTACACATACAAAACCTTTTATATTTTAAAATAAATTAAATTCCACAAGAGAGTCACTATGACGACATCTTTATATCAATTATATATATAGTCTTATCATTATTTGAATAAATTGAAAATTATCTAAACCATAAGATGAAAATTAAAAGTAGCCAGTTTAAAGACAAGCAATGATAGAGAGAGTAAAAATAGAAAAAATAAAAATCATAGTGAATGATGTGGCATGACGTGACACTTTATATGTATATGTCCGATTATTGCTTGGACACCATCGGCGGCCTTCGGTCGCCGCCCCGAATTAAATTATACCCTGGGAGGCACGGTGAACCCGTCGGAGATTGTGCATACAAGATGTCGCGTCATTCACTATGGTTTGCACTCTCCCAATCATTATTCTTTTAGACACGAGCTATGATAGGGAGAGTGAAAATGGGAGAATAAATGGTAGAGTGAATGACGTGACACTTGAGTGAATGACGTGACACTCTTTACATGCACATGTCCGATTATCGCTTGGACACCATTGACGGCCTTCGGCCGCCTCCCGAATCAAACTATACCCTGAGAGGTACGGTGAATCCGTCGGAGATTACTACATGCAAAGTGTCACGTCATTCACTCTACCATTCACTTTCTCATTTTCACTCTCCCTATCATTTTTCTTTAGACACCGGCATAAAAGACTGCAATATAATGCCTTTACAGTGTAAAGGAATTTTTCTATTCTGGCACCTAACCCTAATACATGGCTGTTTGCCGTTGCCGTTGCCGTTGCCGTTGCCGTTATTGCCGCGAGGCAATATTTCCCTCTAACCATCGCCACGTGACAGTGGTTGAAGGGCGACAGATTTGCCCGATTTTCGACAACTCCAAACCTTAGATCATGAAAATTCGAAACTTCCATAATAGAACTCGGAAAAATGCGACTTCGAATCCGAAATAAAAATATTTACAATTTTTTTTATTTACCAAAATCGGTTAATATGTACTGTTTCTTAATGATCTAATATGATATATGCTCTGATATTAATGGTTGAATGCTAAATTCATATAAAATATATTTGGAATCACCATGATAAACCATCGAGAATATTGATGAAACTTTAACTACAACCAAAACAAAAGCGTTCTTGAAGTCATTATCTTTAATCTGTGAGAACGAGTAGTCGATCTTTCAGATCTATGCATTCTTCCTCGAGAGCTCTATCAATTCTCTTTGGATCTTATTCTATGGGGACATGATACACCAAATCCGGAGACCATATTCGTTATATAAATAATTCAGGAATTATCTTCTGTTGTTTCTATTTTAGCCCACCATTAAAATAGAAATTACACTTTAGCCTCTACACATAGAAGGCTAAAATTCTTTAGATGAACGCTTTAATTTGAGCTTAACTTTACTCAACAACCCACAATATAATTAACGGCAATTTACTAAAAGGCGTACCCAAATATTCGTATTTATCAAAAGGCATACCATAATTTCATTATTACCAAATAACGCACTTATATTAGTGAACTTCCTTTTATACCCCTTCTGCTAAAGTACTGCATGTCATTTTCATTCTCTTTCTCTTTTTCAATAACAAATTTCGAGACATTTAAAAATATTTTTTTAGACTTTTTATTTTAAAATACTATATTATGGAATCGGATAAAAAACGTACGATAAAAAACGAAAAAATATTTCAATTAAAAAAATATCTCAATTAATAATTTAATATTTTTTAAAAATATAAATAAATTATTTTTTATATTAGATTAATATAAATTAATATATTTAATAATATTATTAAATATATTAATATATAAAAAACTTTAAAAAAAGTTGAAGTTTTTTTTTAATTTCAAACAGCGTGGGCCTGAAATAATATATTTCAGGCCCAGCGTGGGCCTGAAATATTTTATTTCAGGCCCTGCGAGGGCCTGAAATATTTTATTTCAGGCCCAGCGTGGGCCTGAAATATTTTATTTCAGGCCCAGCATGGGCCTGAAATAACTCAGGGTCTGAAATCTTGCGTCGAATTGAAATCATGTGTTATGATAGGTTTTTTTACGTAGGTCTAAAACTTAAAGAAACATCTCTTTATATTTTTGAAATCATAATAAAAATTATTGAAAAAGACTACCTACGAGAGGAATTCTAATTAATATAAAATAAAGATTATATTAAAAATGAACATATATCGATTTTTTTGAATAAAAAAGTCAAAATTATTTATTATATTAATTTAAATATTATATATTATATTAATATATTTAATTTTTATAAGTTTTGATAGGAGGGCCTGAAGCCTCTGCGTAAATAATTAATTTAATCAAAATAATTAATTATAAAAAAAATATCTAATGATTATTTTTTGTGTCCCAACTTCTAATGATTATAAATTATGTTGCAATAGGAGTTTTCTAGGTCTATCAGTGGGTTTCGCTCAAAACCCACTGATATTTTTTTAGAAATCCAGATATGAGAGGTCCATCAGTGGGTTTTGCTCAAAACCCACTGATGGAACTAAACTACACCTATTGCTTTGGGAAAAATAAAAATTTGAGGTTTGGACACCTAAAATATTTTCTCCAACCTCAACCCTAACTTTTGATAATGATATTTCAGAAATTCAGATATGGGAGGTCCATCAGTGGGTTTTGCTCAAAACCCACTGATGGAATTAAACTACACCTATTGCTTTGGGAAAAATAATAATTTGAGGTTTGGACACCTAAAATACATTCTCCTAACTCTACCCTAACTATTGATATTGTTTTTTCAGAAATACAGATATGGGAGGTCCATCAGTGGGTTTTGCTCAAAACCCACTGATGGAAGAACTAAACTACACCTATTACTTTGGGAAATTAATAATTTAATAATTTTAAAAAATATAAATAAATAATTTTTTATATTTGATTAATATAAATTAATATATTTAATAATATTATTAAATATATTAATATATAAAAAACTTAAAAAAAGTTGAAGTTTTTTTTTGATTTCAAACAGCGTGGGCCTGAAATAACTCAGGGCCTGAAATCTTACGTCGAATTGAAATCATGTGTTATGATAGGTTTTTTTACATAGGTCTAAAACTTAAAGAAACATCACTTTATATTTTTGAAATCACAATAAAAATTATTGAGAAAGACTACCTACGAGAGGAATTCTAATTAATATAAAATAAGGATTATATTAAAAATGAACATATATCGATTTTTTTAATAAAAAGTCAAAATTATTTATTATATTAATTAAAATATTATATATTATATTAATATATTTAATTTTTATAAGTTTTGATAGAAGGGTCTGAAGTCATCTGACTTCAGGCCCTCCTTAGGCCTGAAGTCAGATGACTTCAGGCCCTCCTTAGGCCTGAAGTCAGATGACTTCAGGCCCTCCTTGGGCCTGAAGCATCTGCGTAAATAATTAATTTAATCAAAATAATTAATTATAAAAAAAACTTCTAATGATTATTTTTGGTGTCCAAACTTCTAATGATTATAAATTATGTTGCAATAGGAGTTTTCTAGGTCTATCAGTGGGTTTCGCTCAAAACCCACTGATATTTTTTTAAAAATCCAGATATGAGAGGTCCATCAGTGGGTTTTGCTCAAAACCCACTGATGGAACTAAACTACACCTATTGTTTTGGGAAAAATAAAAATTTGAGGTTTGGACACCTAAAATACTTTCTCCAACCTCAACCCTAACTTTTGATAATGATATTTCAGAAATTCAGATATGGGAGGTCCATCAGTGGGTTTTGCTCAAAACCCACTGATGGAACTAAACTACACCTATTGCTTTGGGAAAAATAATAATTTGAGGTTTGGACACCTAAAATACATTCTCCTAACTCTATCCTAACTATTGATAATGTTTTTTCAGAAATGTAGATATGGGAGGTTCATCAGTGGGTTTTGCTCAAAACCCACTGATGGAAGAACTAAACTACACCTATTACTTTGGGAAATTAATAATTTAATAATTTTTAAAAATATAAATAAATAATTTTTTATATTTGATTAATATAAATTAATATATTTAATAATATTATTAAATATATTAATATATAAAAAAAATAATAAAAATTGAAATTTTTTTGATTTCAGGCTGCGTGGGCTGAAATCAAAAAGATTTCAAGCCCTCCTATCAAAACCTATTAAAATTAAATATATTAATATAATATATAATATTTAATTAATATAATAAATAATATTTGACTTTTTATACAAAGAATCTATATATATATATATATATATATATATATATAATATATATATATATATAAAAGCTCATTTTTAATATAATCCTCATTTTATATTAATTAGAATTCCTCTCGTAGGTAGTCTTTCTCAATAATTTTTATTGTGATTTCAAAAATATAAAGAGATGTTTCTTTACGTTTTAGACCTACGTAAAAAACCCTATCATAACACATGATTTCAATTCGACGTAAGATTTCAGGCCCTGAGTTATTTCAGGCCCACGCTGGGCCTGAAATAAAATATTTTAGGCCCACGCTGTTTGAAATCAATAAAAAAACTTCAACTTTTTTTAAGTTTTTTATATATTAATATATTTAATAATATTATTAAATATATTAATTTATTTTAATCAAATATAAAAAATTATTTATTTATATTTTTAAAAATTATTAAATTATTAATTTCCCAAAGTAATAGGTGTAGTTTAGTTCTTCCATCAGTGGGTTTTGAGCAAAACCCACTGATGAACCTCCCATATCTACATTTCTGAAAAAACATTATCAATAGTTAGGATAGAGTTAGGAGAATATATTTTAGGTGTCCAAACCTCAAATTATTATTTTTCCCAAAGCAATAGGTGTAATTTAGTTCCATCAGTGGGTTTTGAGCAAAACCCACTGATGGACCTCCTATATCTGAATTTCTGAAATATCATTATCAAAAGTTAGGGTTGAGGTTGGAGAAAGTATTTTAGGTGTCCAAACCTCAAATTTTTATTTTTCTCAAAACAATAGGTGTAGTTTAGTTCCATCAGTAGGTTTTGAGCAAAACCCACTGATGGACCTCTCATATCTGGATTTCTAAAAAAATATCAGTGGGTTTTGAGCGAAACCCACTGATAGACCTAGAAAACTCTTATTGCAATATAATTTATAATCATTAGAAGTTTGGACACCAAAAATAATTATTAGAAGTTTTTTTTATAATTAATTATTTTGATTAAATTAATTATTTACGCAGATGCTTCAGGCCCTCCTATCAAAACTTATAAAAATTAAATATATTAATATAATATATAATATTTAAATTAATATAATAAATAATTTTGACTTTTTTATTCAAAAAAATCGATATATGTTCATTTTTAATATAATCTTTATTTTATATTAATTAGAATTCCTCTCGTGTCTTTCTCAATAATTTTTATTGTGATTTCAAAAATATAAAGAGATGTTTCTTTAAGTTTTAGACCTACGTAAAAAAACCTATCATAACACATGATTTCAATTCGATGCAAGATTTCAGGCCCTGAGTTATTTTAGGCCCACGCTGGGCCTGAAATAAAATATTTCAGGCCCACGCTGGGCCTGAAATAAAATATTTCAGGCCCTCGCAGGGCCTGAAATAAAATATTTAGGCCCACGCTGGGTCTGAAATATATTATTTCAGGCCCACGCTGTTTGAAATTTAAAAAAAAACTTCAACTTTTTTTAAAGTTTTTTATATATTAATATATTTAATAATATTATTAAATATATTAATTTATATTAATCAAATATAAAAAATAATTTATTTATATTTTTAAAAAATATTAAATTATTAATTGAGATATTTTTTTAATTGAAATATTTTTTCGATTTTTATCGTATATTTTTTATCCGATTCCATAATATATTATTTTAAAATATAAAGTCTAAAAAAATATTTTTAAATGTCTCGAAATTCGTTATTGAAAAAGAGAAAGAGAAAGAGAATGAAAATGACATGCAGTACTTTAGCAGAAGGGGTATAAGAGGAAGTTCACTAATATAAGTGCGTTATTTGGTAACAATGAAATCATGATACGCCTTTTGGTAAGTATAAATATTTGGGTATACCCTTTGATAAATTGCCGTATAATTAATTGATCAAGAGAGTCTACCTTTAGAATTAATCAGATGTAATTTGTATACCTTCAAAAAAAAAAAAAAACTAGAATAATTAACGAGATACAAACCACCGTGGTCGATCCAAAGAACTGAAACAGAGTCCCAATGCTCAGGATGAGGACTGAACCGGTTATTTGTAAATCTGAATTGGAACTGGCCCGGCCGGACCGTCCCGTCCCGTCCACCCGGTTACAAATCCGGACCATTTACCGTACACAAATCCGGCCCGGGTCGGGTCTAGGTGAATATAGTGAGGCATTCAAATTCCCTGACTGGTGGAAGAGAAGACGACGTGTGCCAGTGGGAAAAGCGACTTCTAGGGTTTCGGTGAGCGGTAAGGCAACCGCCCGATCGTCATCTTCGGAACCGATCCCTCCTTGAGGTATTCGATCTCGGTCCGGGTCGCGCCAGTTGATCATGGGGAGGGGCAGGTTCAAGGCCAAGCCCACCGGCCGGAGAAACTTTTCCACGCCTGAAGAGATGGGTGATGCTCCCTAGTCCCATTTTAGCTTTTTTCTTTTCTTGCTTTTGCATGTTCGGATCCTGGCAATATTTACTTTAACGATGTGTTAATTCCTGGATGTATTGTTTACTGCTTGCATTTGATCAATTGCTTTATCTAATAGTGGCGTGGCCTAGTGAGGCTATGTTTCTGAATTAGATATTTGCCTTTGATGTTTCCCTAATTGGTTTAGGTCAACATGGTATCCAGAAAATGAGATTGGCAATCAGCAGTTCTTGGTTATAATAGCGGTTGAGTGATGAATGAGAACGTTTGGTTAAACTTTGAGTTTTCACTTCACTTGTGTTGTATAGCTGACCACTCAAATTTCATACGAGTGCATCCAAACTCATTCTATTTTATCGTAGAACGTTTTGAAGAAAAGAAAAATATGCAGTTAGACATAACAATATAGAGCCTAATCATGAGTTCATGTGCTCTGAAAGTAAGTTTATTTGATAATTTCTTCTTGGTATCCTGGAAAAAAGTGAGGTTATGCCTTCATAGACAATCTAGTTGTTGCTTGGATAGCCATCTCTTTTCTCTAACAAGTTTTTTCACAGTAGTAATGCCAACTTTGTTTCACTTTATGAATACTAGTTTAGCTTTATCACAATTATTGCTGTTAAGTATCCAAGACTAGAAGTGAGTTTGAAGTTGTAATTTGTGAAGAAATGAATAGAATATTGTTTTCTACAAATGACTTCTTTTTCTATTTTTTTCACATTAATTTTTTCCTGAAATAGTGCTAGGAATATAAATAGATCTGTAGGATCTGCAGTCCTGGCCATTTCTTACTATTGTGATGCACAATATGTTTTCTTGAATTCCTCATTCCTAATAAGATGTGGTTTGAGTGGATCTGCAACTTCACTTAGCTTATCTATTTGCAAAATGTCTAAAACTGGAGTTTGAAGAGATCTGTAGTACGAAATTAAGACACTTACCTTTTATTTGTTGCTTTGCAAAGGATATATTTAGGTTTCCAATGGGTTCTTTTTGTGTATGCCTGAGATCAGCAATTTTTAGATGTTGTAAGAATCATATAGCTGGAAAAAGTATCTTACATATGGTGAAAATTTTGATTGGATGATTCTGTCTTTATGGGCTTCAAGCTCCTCTGCATGACTTGTTTTATCTATTCAATGAAATTGCAGCTGCTGGCTCCTCTACTCGTCCTCGCACCTTCAGACAGGTTGGCAATTATTTATGCTTGTTAAATGAGGAGGATAATGTCGTCTATTTTCTTTGGAAAATCTTGGATGTAGCAATTATTTAATTGGTCTCCTTGTGCATTGCTCATATAATGATACTTATTGTTACAAAGATTTTTCGTCTCCCTATACAATTCTTTGAAGTTATTGCTGATTGATTTTTATGTCAATTTTATCAGAATGTAGTTCATTTTAATAACTGAATAGGCACTCTTTCCTTCTTGTTTTCTCATCAGATTATAGAGTACGTATAAAGTTATTCACCATGTAGATTGACACTATAAAATTGATAAAAGTATGTATCAATTGATTCAATTTTTCCTTTTGCACAGGGCCTTTCTATTCTGTTCTTGTGTGTGTGTGTGTGTAAGCCCCTTGATTCTAGTTGGCGAAGGATTAGATCAGAAGAGTAACTTAAGAGAAGTGTTTAGAACAATGTGACGGATATAATGAAAGATGCTTATCTTTCACTGGAGGTCAAGAACCTGATATTTTATTCTATTGTTGATATTTCTTCTTCCTCATTTTTTTTTTCCTTTTCTTCTCTTGAACTTGCTTGATCTCCTTCTTGGGAATCTGGATTGATGTCTCTTATCCTTGTGATTCAGTTCAACATTATTTTCCATGCATAGTTGTTAAAAGCGAGCGATGCGCATGCTTAAGTGCAAAGCGTAGCGAGGTGCAAGCCTTGCGCCTCAGAAGCGCACAAGATCTCTGAAGCGTGTGCTTCACTGGGCTTCGTGCAAAAGCACAAGCGTTCTCTTTTGCATGAAGCGTAGAATTTTAAAATTTCCCTTTTTATTTTTAACACTTCCCGTGTCCCGAAGGCGTCGCGACGCTTCCGAGGCCCTGGAGGTCGACCCGCAACATTTCCGGTGGCCCTGGAGGCGGACCCCGCGATGCCTCCGGTGGCCACGGAGGCGTCTTGCAATGCTTCTGGTGGCCCTGGAGGCGTCATGGGACGTGTCGCGATGCCCACAGTTATTGTTGCACCATGATGATCGAAAACTTTGGGACCGGATATATTTAAAATTAAAAAAAAAATCTAATAAATTTTATTAATTCATATAAACCAGATATCTATTCTAAAAAATCTAAAAAATTTCTAAAAATTTTTATTACATTTTCAAAGAATTTTTATTTATTTTTAGTTTTTTGAATAATCTACCTCTTCATCAAAGAATATTTTGTTTATGATCATTTGGATTTTCAAAAACATTTTCAAAGACTTTTAATAGATATAATAGCCCTTTGTTTATTATGTTTTTTTTTCCTGTAAAGTGTGCGCTTTGCTTTGTACTTTAAGCTCCAAGACCCTTGAGTGATTTTTTGCACCTCGCCCTTTTGACAACTATGTTTCCATGTAAAGCTTGTCTGTTGAAGGAAATCTAGTCAACGTTAGTTTGTTTCTCACCAATTCCTTCTTGAAAGATACTATGGCTGTCATGAACTCAAAGAGGTCATAAAATGCCCTGCTACGAATTCAGATTAAAATCTCTGAATGATATTTATGATTAATTTGGTCTAAAGTCAGCTTCATAACTGTGGGTGTGGTGTGAGAATTATGGAGCAAAGAATCACGTTGGTGGGAACATGGGTGGACAAAAGGCTCTAAACAAGGTAATATTATTGATTGCTATTTGACTTGAC
>JAGFNQ010005077.1:0-48636 GCA_024364735.1 Boesenbergia rotunda | reverse complement strand
TCCTGAGTTTTCAGGGAGGAGTTCTCTTTCTCAAGTTTTCAACTTGAGTAGGAGTTCCTTCTTGAACTTTCTCGGTTAAGGATTTAGAGTCAGCTCCCTCTTTCAGGAGTTTTACTTCCTGTCGGAGGGACTCGACTCGGAGTTTGGCTTTCGCCAAATCTTGAGAAAGATAAGAAATAAGTTCGTTTAGCTGACTTCTATTGAAACCACTTACCTTGATTTCGCCGTCTTCTGAAAAGGTTAGTCTATCGTCGTCCTGTTCTGATTCTGACTCGGTCTCGACTTCTTCTGAGGCGGTCAGGGCTAGTAGGTTTGACTGGGGTGCTTCTTCTTCTTCTTCTGAAGAAGATTCGTCCCAGGTTGCTTGGAGTGCTTTCTTTCTTCTTGTCTTTTTGTTCTCCTTTAGGTTTGGACACTCCGTCTTGTAGTGGCCCTTCTTCTTGCACTCGTAGCAAGTCACGTTTGGCTTGCTTTTGTCATTTGTGGGTTTAACTGGTTCGTCTTTTCTTCGGTTGGCCTTCCTTCTGTTGGTTTGGTTCTTCAACTCTTTATAGTAGCTCCGGGCCAATCGGACCAGCTTAGGTCGATCTCCTTCTTCGTCTTCTGAGTCTGAGTCTGAGTTAGACTCGGGTTCAGGTTGAGGTTTCTTCTTTGTTGACCTTCCAGTTTTTCCTGCAACAAAGGCAATACCTTTCTCGGCCATATTGCAGTTAGTCTGTTCATGAAGTTCTAACTCAGAAAACAATTCATCTAATTTAATTTTAGAGATATCCCTTGAAACCTTGTATGCATCTACCATAGATGCCCACAAGGTATTTCTAGGGAAAGCATTTAAGGCATACCTTATTAGGTCACGGTTTTCGACCTTGTGACCTATAGTGTGAAGACCGTTCATCAATTCTTGGATTCTTGCGTGGAGCTGGGCTGCTGTTTCGTTGTCGGCCATCTTGATGGTATACAGTTTGTTTAGGAGCAGATCTCTCTTACTGATCCGAGTGTCTGATGTTCCTTCGTGCAGCTCGATCAATTTTGCCCACAGCTCCTTGGCACTGTTGAAGGGGCCCACCCGGTTCAGCTCCTCTTTTGTCAAGCCACATTGAAGAGTCTGAGTCACCTTTGCATCTGCTTCGATTCTTCGTTTCAGAGCGGTGTCCCATTCTGTGTAGCTTTGAGCTAGTCCTTCAGCATTTGTGGGAATCTCCAGTCCGGACTGGATGATAATCCACATGTCCACCTGAGTTTTCAGGTGGACCTCCATTCGACTTTTCCAGTAAGAAAAGTCTTCCCCACTGAAAAGTGGAGGTCTGGCGGTGCTGAATCCTTCTTGCATGGCCATTTAATCTGAAAGAAAATTTACTAACAAGAAAAAAATTCCCAAGACTTGGTCTTGGATTAGTAGTGCGGGATAAGGAAAATAAAATAACGAGGGGTGTTGCACCAACCTCGATAAAAAAAATTGAACGAAAGATTTAGAAAAAAAATTCGAACGAGAAAAAGAAAAATAAAGAAAAATCCGAAAAATTTTCAAACTGGTGGTTGCACCTGTTGGATCGAGAAAACCGATAGAGGGGGGTGAATATCGGAAATCGTTCGGAATTTCGTAAAGAGAAATTGCACAGCGGAAGTAAAAATAAACACAACACAGAGACACAGTCGATTTTACTTGGTTCGGAGCCTGTGTCGACTCCTACTCCAAGGCCCACGGTCGTTGACCGTTTACTTTGGGCAATTCTATATGAAGCGCAATAATAGTTACAGAATTTGGTTACAAAGTAAGTGCACGAAAATAATAATAAAGAATTGCGCTCTTCGTTACCGACGTCCGGAGTGTATTGACTTTTTCGGGGCAGCGGGACGTCGTTGGCTCGAGTTGGAGTGTTTCCGGAGCAAGGCACGAGCGTAGAAGAGTTTTGAGGCGTTGAAAGAATTGATTGATTGAAGCCTTGGTCGAGGGTCCTTTATATAGGGCCTGGGGGCGCCCGGGACGTCGGGGGCGCCCCCCCCCCCTCACGTGGCAGTTGATCCGTTATTTGCTCGGTCGCTTCTGATCTCTTCAATTTCGGGATCAGCTTTGACCGGGGCGCCCGGAGCGCCCGGGGCGCCCGGGTTGACCGGGTCAAACTTCTATCTTCTTGGCTTCGAGGGGAGCTGCTTCGGTAGCTGTCACTGGGGGCACCCGGAGCGCTGGGGGCGCCCGGGTGCAGCGGGGGCGCCCGGGAGCACGGGGGCGCCCGGGAGATGAGCTGCGAAGCCTGCTCTTTGGGTTTTGTGTTTTGTGTTCACCTTGGGGGCGCCCGGGACACTCCGGGCGCCCTGGTCAGCTGTTGCCTCATTCCTTTGAGGCTTTCTGTGCTGCAGACACTCATTCCTTCGGTCCTGCATCCAGGGTTAGTCCAAAACACAATGAAACATTAAAATATTAGTTTATACAGCCTTAGCTGTCTTGGTTCTGACTTTGGGTCTCCAAAATGGAGCCCTAGGTCGAACCGACGCCTACTGTTCCCTCGACGGGGAACGCGTCCTCACCTACTCCACTCAGGAGAATTTACCTGATGACAACCGTTTCTTTGGTTGGACTTTTGCCTAGCAGTCCTTCGCCAGGTCTTGGATCCCAAGCTGTCCTTCGCCCCGGTGCCTAGCAGTCCTTCGCTAGGGCTTTGTTTCCTGGCAGCCCTTCGCCAAGTGCCTAGTAGCCCTTCGCTAGGACTTGGTTTCCTGGCAGCCCTTCGCCAGGTGCCTAGCAGCCCTTCGCTAGGACTTTTCTTGCACACTTAATGAACATTGTTAGATCACAAATAAACTTAACTTTGAATCCTTTGCCAATATCAAAACAAGGTTCGATATGGTGCTTCCTGCACCAACAGCACCAAGTTTGAACTTCCCCGCTCTGATACCACTTGTTGGATCGAGAGAACCGATAGAGGGGGGGTGAATATCGAAAATCGTTCGGATTTTAAGATAGAGAATTTGCACAGCGGAAGATAAAAATAAAGCACGCGAACACAGTGATTTTTACTTGGTTCGGAGCCTAGGTCGACTCCTACTCCAAGGCCCACGATCGTTGATCATTTACTTTGGGCAATTCTATATGAGGCGCAATAACAGTTTACAAAGATTGATTTACAAATATAGCACAGTAAACTTAACAATTAAAAAGCTCTTCTTTTACCGACGTCCGATGTAGGTTGTCTTTTTCGGAGCAGCGGGACGTCGTCGGCTCGAGTTGGGAGGTTTCCGGAGCGAGGCGCGAGAGCGGAAGAGCGTGGAAGCGTTGAATCGAAGTTGTTGTCGAAAGCCTGGGCGTTGGGTGCTATTTATAGCACCTCGGGGCGCCCTGGACGTCGGGGCGCCTCCCCACGTGTCACGCGATCCGAGATTCGCTCGGTCAACCTCTATCCCACTCGAATAGGGATGAGTTTTTGACATTGGGGGCGCCCTGTTTGACTCCTTCAGCGCGGGTTTCTCGGCTGGATAAGGGTGATCGGGTTCGCTGGCTTAGGCGCGGGGCGCCCTGGGCACTGAGGGCGCCCTGGGCGTTCGGGGCGCCCTGGCTGCTGGGGGCGCCCTGGCTGCTGGGGGCGCCCTGGCTGTTGGGGGCGCCCCGACCAGTGGTCAGCCGAAGCCTTTGTTGCTTCGCTTGTTTTGTGTTGCCCCTGGGGCCGCCCGGGACACTGAGGGCGCCCTGCTCAGCTACTTGCCTCTCTCCTTTAGGCATTCTGAGCTGCAGACACACATTCCTTTGGTCCTGCATCCAGGGTTAGTCCAAAACAATATAAGACAATAAAGTATCATGTTTATACAGCCTTAGCTGTCTTGGTTCTGACTTTGGGCCTCCAAAATGGAGCCCTTGGTCGAACCGACGCCTACTGTTCCCTCGACGGGGAACACGTCCTCACCTACTCCTCTCGGGAGAATTTACCTGATGTCAACCGCTCTTTTGGTTGGACTTTTGCCTGGCGGTCCTTTGCTAGGTCTTGGATTTCGGGCTGTCCTTCGCCCGGTGCCTAGCATTCCTTCGCTAGGGCTTCAGTCCCAAGCTGTCCTTCGCCTGGCGCCTAGCAGTCCTTCGCTAGGGCTTTTCACCCTGGCATTCCTTCGCCATTGCCTAGCAGTCCTTCTCTAGGGCTTTGTGACCTGGCATTCCTTCACCAGTGCCTAACAGTCCTTCGCTAGGACTTTTTACCCTACACTCTAGAGTGACATGTTAGATAACAAGTAAGACTTAACTTTTGAACCCTGTTGCCATTATCAAAACACAGGTTTGACTTTGGTGCTTTCTGCACCAACAGGACTATCTAGGGAAATTCCAGTCTAAGTCCATCCCAGGCATCTTCCTAGGATATTCAACCACAAGTAGAGCCTATAGGGTTTACAACAAACAAACTAAAAAAATTGAAGAAACAACAAACTTAATATTTGATGAAGAAATCAACTCAAAATCTGACAATCCAAACCTAACTTCATCAAATGCTGATCAAGAAGATAATGAACTAACTGTTTAACCCTTAATTGAACCCTTGAATGAACTAAATATTGAACCAACTTCTGAGTCAATTGAACCAAATGTTGAACCAAACATTGAACCAAATCGACCAGCCGGACCTGAGGCTGAACCAAGTTCAAGAAAAACCAAGAAACCCAGAGTTAGTCACCCAACTGATCAAATTGTGGGTGATCCAACTTTAGGGGTCAGAACTAGGTCTTCCTATAGAAATCTTAGTCAAATAGCCATGATTTCAAAAATTAAACCTAAGACCATAGAGGAAGCCCTACTTGATTCTGATTGGATCATAGCTATGCAAGAAGAGTTAGCCCAATTCGAGAGAAATCAAGTCTGGGAATTAGTACCTAAACCGGAGGGCAAATCCGTCATTGACACTAAGTGGGTTTTTAGGAATAAGTTAAATGATCAAGGAGAAATAGTTAGAAATAAAGCCCGCTTAGTAGCAAAAGGATTCAGTCAAGTAGAAGGGTTAGATTATGACGAAACTTATGCCCCAGTAGCTAGACTTGAGTCCATTAGGATGTCATTAGCCTTTGCATCCCATAAAGGATTCAAACTATACCAAATGGATGTAAAGTCAGCCTTTCTAAATGGATTCATTAAGGAAGAAGTCTATGTAGGACAACCCCCTGGTTTTGAGGACTTAGAAAAACCTGACTATGTTTATAAACTTACTAAAGCACTTTATGGACTAAAACAAGTTCCTAGGGCCTGGTATGAACGTCTATCAACCTACCTAACTTCTAAAGAATTTAAACAAGGTCAAATTGACTCAACCTTATTTATTAAAACCTTAGGAAAAGAAATCTTTATTGCCCAAATCTATGTCGATGACATAATCTTTGGGTCCACCAACTCTAATTTTTTAAAAGAATTCGTGAAAATAATGGAAAACGAGTTTGAAATCAGCCTAGTTGGTGAGCTCAACTTTTTCCTAGGGTTACAAATTAAACAAACTAGAGATGGAAACTATATCCATCAATCCAAATATGCTAAAGAGCTAATAAAGAAATTTAAAATGGACAACTCTAAAAGCATAAGTACCCCCATGACCACCAATATAAAAATAGATAGTGACCCTGATGGCAAACCAGTAGACCTTAAACTCTATAGAAGTATGATTAGAAGTCTACTGTACCTTACAGCAAGTAGACCTGATATCCTTTTTGCTGTAGGAATGTGTGCTAGATACCAAACCTGTGCTAAGGAAACGCACTTAGCAGCCCTAAAAAGAATACTGAGATATGTCAAGGGCACCCTAAATGTAGGGATTTGGTATCCTAGGACCTCAACCGTCAAATTGTCAGGATACTCGGACTCTGACTACGCGGGTTATAAATTAGATAGAAAGAGCACAAGTGGAAGCTGCCAATTGTTAGGAAATAGTCTAGTAAGTTGGTGCAGCAGAAAACAACACTGTGTAGCTCTATCCACAACTGAATCTGAGTATGTAGCTTTAGGAGAGTGTGTAGCACAACTCTTATGGATGATGCACACTCTCAAAGACTTCCAGCTTAACTACACTCAAACTCAGGTCTACATTGACAATATTAGCTCAATCAATCTAACTAAAAACCCAATCAAACATTCCAGAACTAAACACATAGAAGTTAAACACCACTTTGTAAGAGATCATGTAGCCAGGGGTGAAATAGTCCTTAAGCATATAGACTCTAAATCTAACTTAGCTGACATATTCACAAAACTCCTACCTGAGTCTGAGTTCAGCTTACTAAGAAGGCAGTTAGGATTATGCTTGGTAGAATAGGTCTACTCTACTTTTGGTTTTCTTACTGCTTTACTTGAGTTGAAAATCAGTTTCTAAAAGAATTTTAAAAACGGCTTTTTAAATAGTTTTTTCGACTTAGTTTTATTTTCAAAAAAAAATTCTTCTTAACATTTTTTTTAGTTTTTCTTGAAAAACTACCCCCTTCAAAACTAGGGCTTTTTTACAAAAGGACTTAGCATAGCCCTAACCCTAGAAATGCATGCACCTATAGATTTAGAAGCCAGCATCTCACAAGCACCTTAGGATACTGTTGATTGATAACCTAGAATGGGTTGAGATGCTTAGGTGTTTGCCTTAATTCAAGATGCTTTAAGTCAGTGCATCTGCAGCATTTGGGGCACTAAATACAACTAAATACAGTAATCCAGTTAAGTGTCAAGCTTAGACAATCTAACTTGAACAGAACACTTAACTCGACTAACCCTAGCGAAAACTATTGTTTATAACAGTTAGTAAGTAGCTAATTGGGTTAGACAGGTCCCTACAGAGAAAATTTAAATTGGTTTGATTCAGTTTATCTTGCATTGGTTCAGTACAGCACATTAATCTGTTATATTATTATGCAAGTTATCTGTTATTTTGCTATATTGGTTGTTTTTTTATATATGGCAAAGGGGGAGAGATAGGAAAGGAGAGAAGTTTTAAATTTTTTTTAGTCTTAAAGAAAAGTACTTAGTCTATTTCTTTTCAAAACTACTTTCAAAAGTACTTAGTCTATTTTTTTCCAAAACTGTTTTCAAAAGTACTTAGTCTAAATTATTTTCAAAATAAAGCATTTTCTAAATTTTAAAAAGTACTTTCAAAAACTCAAAAGAGATGTCTTAGAAACTTTTTTCACTAAGTTGTTTTTCTAAAATTTCTAAGTATAAATTTTTTTTTTTGAAAAATTTACTTTTGAAAAAAACCTCTAAGTTTTGAAAAATTAATTCCATTATTTTGACTTAGAATTTTTTCAAACCCCACGAAACTTTGAAAACCCTAGGGGGAGATTCCTTCCAGGGGGAGGGAACTAAACTAGTTTATCATCTACTCTGATTAACTTAACTTTTTGAATCGGGTTGCCATAAATTAAAAAGGGGGAGATTGTTGGTGCAGACAACACCAAAGTCGAACCTGTGTTTTGATAAACGACAAAGGGTTCAAAAGTTAAGTCTTATTTGTTATCTAACATGCTGCTTGAGTGTGCAGATTGAAGTCCTAGCAAAGGAATGCTAGGCAGCTAGCGAAGGAATGCTAGGCACTGAAACCCTAAGTCTTGGCGAAGGATAGCTGGGCACCTAGCGAAGGGCTGCTAGGATACGAAGACCTAGCGAAGGACTGCTAGGCACCTGGCGAAGGACAACTTGGTATCCAAAACCTAGCGAAGGACTGCTAGGCACCTGGTGAAGGGCTGCTAGGATACAAAAACCTAGCAAAGGATTGCTAGGCACCTGGAGAAGGACTGTCAGGATCCGAAGACCTGGCGAAGGACTGCTAGGCACCGGGCGAAGGACAGCTTGGTATCCAAGACCTGGCGAAGGACCGCTAGGCAAAAGTTCAACCGGAGTAGCCAGTTGGCAACAGGTAAATTCTCCTAAGAGGAGTAGGTGAGGACGCGTTCCCCGTCGAGGGAACAGTAGGCGTCGGTTCGACCTAGGGCTCCATTTTGGAGACCCAAAGTCAGAACCAAGACAGCTAAGGCTGTATAAAACTAATACTTGATTGCTTTATGTTGTTTTGGACTAACCCTGGATGCAGGACCGAAGGAATAAGTGTCTGCAGCTCAGAGCGCCTCAAAGGAGAGAGGCAACAGCTGAGTAGGGCGCCCCCAGTGTTTCGGGCGCCCCCAAGGCCAGTACAAAACAAGTTAAGCAAGGAAGTGCTTCAGAAGCTTACTGGGTGGGGCGCCCCCGTGCTCCCGGGCGCCCCGCACACAAGCCAACGAAGCGGATTACTTTTATCCAGCCGAGAAGCTAGCTGAAAAGGTCAACCAGGGCGCCCCCAGCGTCTCGGGCGCCCCAGAGTCAATCCTCAGCCCTATTCGAGTGGAATAAGGGCTGACCGAGGTAATTCCGGATCGGTTGACACGTGGGGGCGCCCCCAACGTTCAGGGCGCCCCGAAGTGCTATAAATAGCACCCAACACCAAGGCTTTTGACAATCAAGTTTTCCAACGCTTTCACGCTCTTCTACTCGAGACGCTCTGCTACAGAAACCTCCCAACTCGAGATACAAGCGCCGATGACGTCCCTCTGCTCCAAGATACATTCCACACCGGACGTCGGTAACGAAGAGCTGTGTTTTTTTTCTTACGGCACTATCATTGTAATCATCCTTTTGTAAACTGTTTTGCGCGATTATAGTATTGCCTGCAGTAAACGGTCAACGACCGTGGGCCTTGGAGTAGGAGCCGACCGCGACTCCGAACCAAATAAAATCTTGGTGTTTGCGTATTGTTTTGTTTTAATTTCCGCTGTGCATTCTCTATCTTACAATCCGAAACGTTTTACGATATTCACCCCCCCCCCTCTATCATATTCTGTCGATCCAACATGCTGAAGGATCGTTTAAGGTGTGCTAGAGGGGGGTGAATAGCACTTTTTCTGATCTTTGAACTCTACAGAATCGTTAGCGTAGCGGAAACAATAATATGCAAAGTAAATAAGAAATAACATTGCTAATAATACCAGATTTACTTGGTATCCACCCCGGTCGGGTGACTAATCCAAGAATCCTTCGGTGGATCAACCCCCGGATAACCTCCAGCTAGATCTGTCGCTCCTTGTGGGTGGAGAAACCTCGCCACAACACGTTGGAAGCCCTCTGATCACAATAGACTACTAACTCGCTTTACCCAAGTGAGTTTCATCAAGAAAGATAGTAGGAAACGAGCCCTTTTAAATAGGGCTCGAATCTGAAAACAGCCGCTACCAGTCGACTGCCCCTGTGGCAGTCGACTGGTCCCACTCAGATTCGACCGTTGCGGGACAATGTTCGAATCTTCCAGCTGTTCCAGTCAGCGCCAGTCGACTGCCCCTGGGCCAGTCGACTGGGACACACCTAAGCCTAAGGTTTCACTCCTGAGTACAAGTCTCTCTCGCACTCAAACCCTCCTGGCTTAACCCCTGAGTACAAGCACTCATACTCAGCCTCTCTCAACCTAGTTGACTCTTCACCAGCAGTCTTGACTGTTGCCTTTACGGCCTCTTCATCTTTGGCCCTCGTCCCTCGGATGCGCACGCAAGCCTCCATGGCACCCTTCACGTACGTCTCGAAGTCCGCACCCCTCGGCTCATCATCTCTGCTATCAATGGTCGCTCGGATGCGCACGTAAGCCTCCAGCTTACCTTCATGCCATCCTTCACTTGAAGACATCAACCAAGTCCATGCGTACCTGTACACCTGCACACTCATGTACACATGTGAGAACAACACAAATCCTAACTTAACCATATTGCCCACTCATCAAAATATCATGATCATCTCAGGGCTGATTACCCCAACAATCTCCCCCTTTTTGATGTGTGGCAATATGTTAAGTTAGGTAAACATATAGCAATAACAATAGCAAAAGCAATTGAAATTCAAGCATAGCACACAAGAGACAACCTCCCCCTTAACCCATGCTTTCTCCCAAATTTCAACCCTTATTGCTAATCCCAAGTTAAGTTTTCCCAACTTAACTCTAAAGCACAACCAGAATCCCAAGTTTAAGTTTTAACCCAAACCTAACTTAACACACAAGTTCTCCCCCTTTGACACCATCAAAAAAATTATCCCACGCAACCCAACCCTTGGTGCCAAATAGAACTTAACCCTATTTCTAAAAAACCCTTCAGAAATCACCAAAAACCCATTCTGCCCACATTACCAGTCGACTGCCCCTAGGGCAGTCGACTGATACGACAGGTTTCAGAATTTCAGACGAAATTCAGAAACGAATAAAAAAATTCTAAAAAATCTGGAAAATTGTGAAACTTTGCAAACACGATTGTTAAGGTATTCCCTACCCTAGAAAAATTTGGTACATGAAAAACATCAACCGTGCTTGACTTTTGGTACAAATCCAAAACTTCCCAAATAAAACTAACTTTGTATCAACCTAGAGTTTCAATCATGGTATTCTATAGTTTGCACTCTCTATCAATTCCCATTGACATTTAAAATGATTGCTAACTCCCCCTTTTTCAAATAAATGTATTCATTTTGACAAAAACTCCCTTATGTTTTAATGAGCATCTCTTCTAAACATGGTATCCTCTTGATTTTCAACCAAACCATATTAGATAGCAATCATTCTAAAATTTCAAATATATCAATACATATACAATGATCATAACAGAGCCATCCATTAACACTTAAAGATATTCAAGCAATATGTAAAACATCATTGAGCATGATAAAAATACAAAACCAAATAGAAACTAATGAAATAAGTCACATGCCATAAATTTACACAATGAAGTAACCCATAGATGGTTCATGCATCAAAACATAGGCATAGTCATGACATATGACCTAAAATAATGTCTAGGGCCAAAACATAAAGCCCGGAAAACATCCAAATACAGTCATTAGAATATAAAGTGTTTGAGAGGTATAAGAAAATATCAAGATAAAACACTCTCAACACTGGAGTCACTCTCAACAACTGCACCCACTGATCAGAAGTACATGTGGTCGTCACCATCTGGAGGAGGAGGAGGAGCAGGAGGACCCTGGTATGCTAAATCCCACCGCTGCAGCATCGCGTACATCTCATCTGGCAGCTGGTCATCCTATCAACTTTTGCTTCAAGCCTCTGCTCCGTCTGCTGGCATCCGTGAATGCCCTCGCGGATGACGTGAGCATCCTCTCGAAGCCCATGAACATCAGCCTGAAGCTGAGTAAACTCTGCGCGGGTGACCAACTCGGTGGGCTCCTCATCTGCATCAGCGGCCTCTGGGCGCTCCCTCCAAGAAAATGCTCCCTGTCTATACTCAATCCCTGCTAAGGACAATTGGCGTGTGCCAATTTGATCGTAGTCCTTTGATAGGTGTCGCACCTGACCACTGGTGACACTAATGCCAAATCGTAGCTGGAAGAACTCAGCCAACATGTGGCAGAAAGGCATATAGATTTTCCCATTCACACTCTGGGAAAAGTGACAAATGGAGGCAAAAACATGCAGCGACACATCTATGTCCAGTCGTCTCTCAAGAGCATACATTATTACTAAGTGAGGCAATCTAATCCTTGTCCTCCCCTTAGTAACAATGGGTAGGAGGCACTCTACCACAATCTTATACAGAACATGGCTGGATGGACTCATGGGATTTGCATCAAATATACGCTCAGATTCATGTCTATGTCGTCTAAAGTAATGTAGATGAATCTGATCAACGGTGATATTTTAAAACTCAAGTGGCTCAATGACATTGGGAAAGTAGGTGTTGACATTGTTGGACGCTCGACACTCTAAGAAACTGGCTAGAATCATGGGTGTGAAGGGAATGGTAACGCCGGCTACTCTTGATTCATAAATACTACTGTCTGAATCAATGCAAGTTAAATTTGCATAGAACTCCTTGCATAGATCAATGTTAATATCATGTTGGCAATAAACCAATTGTTCTATGTCAAAATGAGTCACCATCTCAATAATGTGTGGCGCTTTATCCTCAAAATAGGATTTGTTAAGATACCGACAAGGCAACACAACAAACTCATTCTCCTCGAACCTCTTCTTGCACTCCCGGCTCCTAAATAATGACTCCTCTGGGGCTTGGGAACCTGGTCGGGATGAACCTTCACCCCTAGACCGCTTAGACACAACCCTAATATACCAAAACATGCATGCATACCAAAGTGACCCCCCAAAAGAGAAAATATCAAAGAAAACATACACAAAACATCATATTAGTATCAATGCAAAGCCTAAATGGAGAGATGAACCTTAAACATCATACCTCTTTGCCCTTTGCATTGTGAGATTTGGAAATCGCGTAGGTTGACTTGAAAGGGGTTTTCCACTAACCCTAGAGGTAGATCGGAGTTAGAGGAGGCCTTAGGGAAGAAGTTTAGGGCTTAGGAGGAGCTTAGGAAGCAGGAGGAGTTGAAAGGAAGAGAAAATCGCCAGAAATAAGCAGCCAAAACCCTAGGTTTGGCTTTCCCGACGCGCCCTTTCCTTTTATAAAACCCGCGAACCAGTCGACTGCCCCTGGGCCAGTCGACTGGGCCAGAGTGTAATTACATTCTGTGGGTTTTTCCAGTCGACTGGCCTCCAGCCAGTCGACTGGTGTCTAATGTTTTGAATTTCAGTTTTTCAGTCCGAATTTTAGAAATGCCTAACTAATTCCACAAATTCCCAAAAATTCTGAAATCTTGTGGGGATATTTGTGGATCCTATATTTACTTGAGAAAAATATAATTTTAAATAAATGTACTCCGGATCCCAAGATTGACACGCAATCCTATTCTTTCTAAAGTGTATTATCAAAACCTTAGCTCAAAGTTCTAATTTGGACCTCACCTTGATGCTACTTCCCATACTCATCCGCAATCTATTCATAGCATCAAGTTATATGGTATTTAGGCATTAAAACTGATTTGTCTCAATTAAAATCTCAATTGCACCTTTTTCTTTATAATCCTCCCTTTAGTGTGCCAATTCTCTAGAATCAAGACCAACGTTAGCCTTTTAAACCTCTTGGCACACCCTATAGTTCTTTTCAATCTCCTAGAAGTAAACCACCTGAGATCCATTGACTATGGAACTCGTCTTGACTCCTAGAGCTTCTATCCCTAATTACCTTCCTAGGTAACTCTTCTACAAAGGCAAGTCCACACCGGTGCTCCTCCGGTGCTTCTTGACCTTCCACTATCACTCTCTTAACCCTATAGACCTTTTTCTTGGTCAAGTTCTTTTCTTTTCCTTTAAATGGATTTTCCTTGCCATTTTTGACTTTCTCTCTATTATAGTTATAAGGCAACCTTGAATATGATACTTTATTAATATTAGCCCTCCTAGAATTATATCCTAAACCTGGCCTATCATTCCTATGATTTTGGCCCTTTGATATCATGTTCAATTCCGTGGACCCTTGAATTACCCTACCAAGTTCTTTCCAACTCATCAAGCTTCGCTCTTAAAACTTGGTTTTTCTTTTCTAACTTCCTAACCTTAGAATCACTAGGCCTAATTTGATCATTTCTAGATCTACTTATTTGTCTAGACATTTTCCCCTCTCTCTTAGGGTTTATTCCTTGGTCCTTAGCCCTAGAATTTCTAGATTTATCATGAAACACAGAATTCTTGGTGTTTTGGTATACAAAATTGTTTCTACTTCTATCATGATATTTAAAACCGAAAACACGCATGGGCACACAATTATTAATTCTATCATTCAAACCAACATTTTGAGCATTCATTGAAAAGCTTGAAGCATGAGTTGGGTTAGAGGGTACCTTCCTTACCCTTGGTGCTCCCCCTTGATGAGTGCTCCTCTTTCCTTTCTCCTTTCTCTCCCATTTCCTAAGGTGCTCCATCTTCTTGAGCTCTCCACTTCTTTGACATTTTGTATGATAGTGCCGGAGCTCCCCGCATGTGAAACACCGAATTCTCTTTCTTTGTTTTGAACTTCCTCATTCCTACAACCCATATTAGATTTAACTTGACAAGATTTGGGCTTAGGAATTACCTTCTTTTTACTTAGTGGGCACTTATCCTTGTAGTGCCCCTTTTTGTTGCAACCAAAGCAGGTGATGTGATCTTTTCGTTTAGCTTTGGCAGATGTGGTAATCTTTTCTTGCTCTTGGATGATTGAGGGTCTCTTCTCCCCCTCAACATTTGAATTTGTCATTTCTTCTTCTTCTTCGGATGAACCGAATGCTCCTTCACTTACTTCCTCCACTTTTCTTGACAATTCACTTTCTTTTTCATCTTCTTGGATACTTGAGTTGACTTCCTCAAACTCTTCCACTCTTTGAGTTGATGTGGGGTTCTTATGAACTTCTTCCAATTTATTCCACAGCTCGCATGCATTTGAATATTTTCCTACATCACTCAAGACATGGTTAGGCAACATGTTAATCAAAATATTTAATACCTTCTCATTGGCCCTAGCTTGTTCTTGTTGTTCACTTGTCCAATATCTAGGGCGAAGCCTTTTCCCATGCTTGTCCTTAGGGATTTCGAATGGGTCGTCATTCTACACTCCCAATCCATCCCGAGCCACATCTTCATTCTATCTCTCCAATAGTCAAAATTTTCATGCTCGTATGATGGTGGTAAGTTGATATCGTCACCCAACTTGTCTTTCATGACCCTTCTCCTCTAGCAAGTGCTCCCTCGGCGGTTAGTCCGATCAAGAGCGGAACCTCGCTCTGATACCAACTGAAGGATCGTTTAAGGTGTGCTAAAGGGGGGGTGAATAGCACTTTTTCGGATCATTGAACTCTACAGAATCGTTAGCGTAGCGGAAACAATAATATGCAAAGTAAATAAGAAATAACAATGCTAACAAGACCAGATTTACTTGGTATCCACCCCGGTCGGGTGACTAATCCAAGAATCCTTCGGTGGATCAACCCCCGGATAACCTCCGGCTAGATCTGTCGCTCCTTGTGGGTGGAGAAACCTCGTCACAACACGTTGGAAGCCCTCTGATCACAATAGACTACTAACTCGTTTTACCCAAGTGAGTTTCGTCAAGAAAGATAGTAGGAAACGAGCCCCTTTAAATAGGGCTCGAATATGAAAACAGCCGCTACCAGTCGACTGCCCCTGTGGTAGTCGACTAGTGCCACTTAGATTCGACCGTTGCGGGACAACGTTCGAATCTTCCAGCTGTTCCAATCAGCGCCAGTCAACTGCCCCTGGGCCAGTCGACTGGGACACACCTAAGCCTAAGGTTTTACTCCTGAGTACAAGTCTCTCTCCCACTCAAACCCTCCCGGCTTAGCCCCTGAGTACAAGCACTCATACTCAGCCTCTCTCAACCTAGTTGACTCTTCACCAGCAGTCTTGACTGTTGCCTTTACGCCCTCTTCATCTTTGGCCCTCGTCCCTCGGATGCGCACGCAAACCTCCAGCTTGCCTCCATGCCACCCTTCATGTACGCCTCGAAGTCCGCGTCCCTCGGCTCATCATCTCTGCTATCAATGGTCCCTCGAATACGCACGTAAGCCTCCAGCTTACCTTCATGCCATCCTTCACCTGAAGACATCAACCAAGTCCATACGTACTTGTACACCTGCACACTCATGCACACATGTGAGAACAACACAAATTCTAACTTAACCATATTGCCCACTCATCAGAATATCATGAACCTCCATATCATCTCAGGGCTGATTGCCCCAACAAATGCCATGTGACAGTGGGTGTTCTCATCCTTCTTTTCTTTCTTCTTGTCCTGCCTTCTGTTACCTGCCACAAAAGCAAACCCTTTCTCCTTTGGGCTTAGGTTAGAGATCTCATGTAGTTCCATTTCACAAAATATATCTTCTAACTTAATAATTGAAAGATCCTTAGATACCTTGTAGGCATCTAGCATGGATGACCACAAAGTATTCCTAGGGAAAGCTTTGAGAATATACCTTACTAAGTCTCGATTTTCTACCTTCTCACTGATGGAGTGTAGACCATTGAGGATCTCTTTGAATCGTCCATGGAGTTCACTTACTTTTTCATTTTCTTTCATGGAAAAATTTTGGAGTTGGTTGAGTAGAAGGTCTCTCTTGGCTATCCGGGTATCTTGAGTGCCTTCATAGAGCTCAATGAGCTTACTCCATAGATCTTTAACACTTTTAAAAGGACCCACCTTGATCAATTCTTCCTTGGTCATCCTGCATTGCAAGGTGACCACGGCTTTGGCATCAGCTTCCCCCTTGCAAGTTTGATCAGTCGACCACTTTGAGAAGTCTAGGTCTTTTCCCTCAATATCCTTTGGAGGAGAAAACCCCTCCTTCACAGTGAACCATGTGTTGATGTTCATCTTGAGATAATACTCCATCTTTGATCTCCAATATTGAAAATCAGTGCCGTCGAAGAATGGAGGTCGGCTGGTGCTAAACCCTTCTCTCAAAGCTATTGTTGTTGTAAGCTCTCGGATGTTAAGCCGTTTGAACAGAGCCCCAAGCTCTGATACCACTTGTTGGTGCTTGGATGGCTATAGAGGGGGTGTGAATGTAGCCAGACACTCAAATCTTGCTCTTTGACACTTTCTGCGTGATCAGATTAGCAGCGAAAGAAATGCAGAAGAAAGAACAAAGCAGAGAAGGAAAAGCAAACCAAACAAACGCTAACACCGCGATGTACAAGGTTCGGGGATAACTTGCCCCTACTCCTTGGTGTGCCTGTGAGGTGGGCGATCTCGTTTGAACAGAACCCCAAGCTCTGATACCACTTGTTGGTGCTTGGATGGCTATAGAGGGGGGGTGAATGTAGCCAGACACTCAAATCTTGCTCTTTGACACTTTCTACGTGATCAGATTAGCGCAGCGGAAGAAATGCAGAAGAAAGAACAAAGCAGAGAAGGAAAAGCAAACCAAACAAATGCTAACACCGTGATGTATGAGGTTCGGGGATAACTTGCCCCTACTCCTTGGCGTGCCCGTGCGGTGGGTGATCTCTTGATCGTCGGCAGATCAAGCTCCGGTGAACCACGGATATCAAATGCCTCCTTCTCACTGATGGAGTGTAGACCATCGAGGATCTCTTTGAATTGCCCATGGAGTTCACTTACATTTTCATTTTCTTCCATAGAAAAATTTTGGAGTTAGTTGAGTAGAAGGTCTCTCTTGGCTATCCGGGTATCTTGAGTGCCTTCATGGAGCTCAATGAGCTTACTCCATAGATCTTTAGCACTTGTAAAAGGACCCACCTTGATCAATTCTTTCTTGGTCATCCCGCATTGCAAGGTGACCACGGCTTTGGCATCGGCTTCCCCTTCGCGAGTTTGCTCAGCCGACCACTTTGAGAAGTCTAGGTCTTTTCCCTCAACATCCTTTGACCTATGTGTTGATGTATGTGTTGATGTTCATCTTGAGATAATACTCCATCTTTGACCTCCAATATTGAAAATCAGTGTCGTCGAAGAATGGAGGTCAGCTGGTGCTAAACCCTTCTCTTAAAGCTATCGTTGTTGTATGCTCTCGGATGTTAAGCCGTTTGAACAGAGCCCCAAGCTCTGATATCACTTGTTGGTACTTGGATGGCTGTAGAGGGGGGTGAATGTAGCCAGACACTCAAATCTTGCACTTTGACACTTTCTGCGTGATCAGATTAGCAGCGGAAGAAATGCAGAAGAAAGAACAAAGCAGAGAAGGAAAAGCAAACTAAACAAACGCTAACACCACGATGTACAAGGTTCGGGGATAACTTGCCCCTACTCCTTGGCGTGCCTGTGAGTTGGGCGATCCCGTTTGAACAGAGCCCCAAGCTCTGATACCACTTGTTGGTGCTTGGATGGCTATAGAGGGGGGGTGAATGTAGCCAGACACTCAAATCTTGCTCTTTGACACTTTCTACGTGATCAGATTAGCGCAACGGAAGAAATGCAGAAGAAAGAACAAAACAGAGAAGGAAAAGCAAACCAAACAAACGCTAACACCGCGATGTATAAGGTTCGGGGATAACTTGCCCCTACTCCTTAGCGTGCTCGTGAGATGGGTGATCCCTTGATTGTCGGCAGATCAAGCCCCAGTGAACCACGGATATCAAATGCCTCCTTCTCACTGATGGAGTGTAGACCATTGAAGATCTCTTTGAATTGTCCATGGTGTCCACTTACTTTTTCATTTTCTTCCATGGAAAAATTTTGGAGTTGGTTGAGTAGGTCTCTCTTCTTTCTTGGTCATCTCGCATTGCAAGGTGACCACGACTTTGGCATCGGCTTCCCCCTCGCGAGTTTGCTCAGCCGACGACTTTGAGAAATCTAGGTCTTTTCCCTCAACATCCTTTGGATGAGAGAAACCCTCCTTCACAGCGAACCATGTGTTGATGTTCATCTTGAGATAATACTCCATCTTTGACCTCCAATATTGAAAATCAGTGCTGTCGAAGAATGGAGGTCGGCTAGTGCTAAACCCTTCTCTTAAAGCTATCGTTGTTGTAAGCTCTCGAATGTTAAGCCGTTTGAACAGAGCCCCAAGCTCTGATACCACTTGTTGGTGCTTGGATGGCTATAAAGGGGGGTGAATGTAGCCAGACACTCAAATCTTGCTCTTTGACACTTTCTGCGTGATCAGATTAGTAGCGGAAGAAATGCAGAAGAAAGAACAAAGCAGAGAAGGAAAAGCAAACCAAACAAACTCTAACATCGCGATGTACAAGGTTTGGGGATAACTTGCCCCTACTCCTTGGCGTGCCCGTGAGGTGGGCGATCCCGTTTGAACAGAGCCCCAAGCTCTGATACCACTTGTTGGTGCTTGGATGACTATAGCGGGGGGGGGGGGGGGGGGTGAATGTAGCCAGACACTCAAATCTTGCTCTTTGACAATTTCTGCGTGATCAAATTAGCAGTGGAAGAAATGCAGAAGAAAGAACAAAGCAGAGAAGGAAAAGCAAACCAAACAAACGCTAACACCGCGATATACAAGGTTCGGGGATAACTTGCCCCTACTCCTTGGCGTGCCCGTGAGGTGGGCGATCCCTTGATCGTCGGCAGATCAAGCCTCGGTGAACCACGGATATCAAATGCCTCCTTCTCGGTGGAGAAACCTCTCCACAAGCGGTGTCAAGAAGATACACGATAAGCTCACGAGACACTAAGAAGGAACACTCACAAGGATGTGACAAGAATGCTCAAGCATGAAGCAACAAAGAGCACAAAACACATCCCAGCCAAACTCCTCAAGTTTTCTGTCTTTTCATTGCTCCCGCTCCTCTGCTTCCAGCTTCGTCTTAAGCCTCTTCTCCTCGTTGCCAAGCTTCGTCAGCATCCACTGAGCACAGCCTGAACCCACTGACTTCCCTGAGCACTCAGTCCACTGAAGACCTCTTCAGCTGAGCCTCCGTCAGTCGCCAGCCGCGCTTCAGAAGCTGTTGAAACCTGAGAAGAGAAAACATCCAAACCTGACGAGAAGAAAGTCTCCAGTTGACCCTCCTCCTTTGTTTGGGTCATCCTCCATTACCTGCAAGCTCATCAGACACTTAGCAAAGCATATCACAGGGAAATCACAGTGTATCAAAGAAAGCGCAGAGAAAACAAACGCGATCAGAGCGTCTAACAACGATTTCAAATTAAAGTTACAGCTACTGATCGGTCACCAGATCGATCAGAGAGGACCCTGATCGGTCACCAGACCGATCAGGGTAAGCCCTGACTGATCAGGCTCTAGCCTGATCGGTCCACAGTGAAAAATCAGAAATCGCGGACCTCTTGTGATCGGTCACCCTGACGGATCATAGATCGGTCATCGGACCGATCCAACACTTAGCTGGGTTTCCTCCAGCTTCCTCAGCCACAACCCCTGATCGGTCATCGGACCGATCAGGGTGTGCCCTGATCGGTCTGGTGACCGATCAGGTCATTTCCTGACCGATCAGGATCCATCCTGATCGGTCATAATGAGGAACTCACGATATTTGATCGGTCCAGCAGACCGATCAAGAATTTCTCCCCAAGGCTACTGACCTCTCTCTGATCGTTCCCCAGAACGATCAGAAGCTCAACAGAAACCTTTCTGTTCTCTCCCTGATCAGTCACCAGACCGATCAGACTTCCCTGGGTCGGTCACCAGACCGATCCACAATAGGAGTTCGTGCCAATCTCCCTGATCGGTTACCATACTGATCCATCGATTCCCAATTCAACTCTAAGTCAAGAGAACGACTCTCTAGCCTCCTCTGACTCATGCTCAGTCCCCCGGACCAAGACTCCGTGCCCAGCTTCACTCACCGGGACTTCATTTAACCTAGCTTCACTCGCTAGACCTGGCTTCACTCACCAGGGTTTCGGTCACCCGGCTTCACTCACCGGATTTTGGTCAACCTAGCTTCACTCGCTAGGACCTGGCTTCACTCACCAGGATTTCAGTCACCTGGCTTCACTCACCAGGACCCCGCTTCACTCACCGAGATTTCAATCAACCTAGCTTCACTCACCAGGACCTGGCTTCACTCACCGGGATTTATTCACCTGGCTTCACTCACCAGGACCCGCTTCACTCACCGGGATTTCATTCACCTGCTTCACTCACCAGGACCCGCTTCACTCACCGAGATTTCCTTCACCTGGCTTCACTCACCAGACCCGCTTCACTCACCGGGATTTCATTCACCTGGCTTACTCACCAGGACCCGGCTTCACTCACCGGGATTTCATTCACCTGGCTTCACTCACCAGAACCCAGCATCACTCACCGGGATTTCATTCACCTGGCTTCACTCACCAGGACCCAGCTTCATTCACCAGGATTTTCTTCACCTGGCTTCACTCACCAGGACCAGACTTCACTCACCGGGATTTCAATCCCTTCGTGCCCAGTCCCTGTCCAGGACATAATCCGAATTCACTCAACCAAACTTAAATCGTTGTCAACACCAAAACAACAATCGGGCCAGACTGCATTAACTGGGAATTCCTGCTCGGGAAATTCAGCTCGGGAATTCCTGCTTGGGAAATTCACCTCAGGAAACCTTCTTGGGAAATTCACCTTGGGAATCCAGGTAGGGAATTCTAGCCCGGGAGAATTCTATCACGTGAGACTGCACTCTGCATAAAAGGGCATCTCGAGTCACTCAACAGATAAGTTGAAAATTGTGTAATTTCAATTTATTTCTTGTTAACTCTCCGAAAAGAGTGTATATCCTCCAACATCCTTCACTGAAGTCAGACAATTTCTATCTCACCCGATACCCCAGAGTCCTTGTGTTGTCGACCCGACAACTATCAGCTCGAGAAAAATTGACCTACTGAAAGAACTCGATTATAGAGATTCAAGGAGTCGGTCTATCTCTATCTATTATGTGGTAAAAGGCGATTTGTTCATTCACGATACTTTTGTTAATCTATCCAAGGGCAAACATGGAGGAGGTAAATCGATTAGTGTGTGGGGAGGGTGGATATATTAACTTTGTCAAATTTTGACTCTCAAACTTCAAGATTACAACACACCCATTAATTAACCATTTCTATCTACTATGTAAATAGGAAAATGGATAGACTTTTGATGGTTCCTTAAAGTATTTTTTTTACTAGAATATCATAGTAAAGCTAATATATCTTTGTAAATATATATATTACTAATCGGTCAAAAATGACATTAGGAAACCATAATTGTATTTATGGTGCTCCAGTGAGTTTATTTATATCTTTTTTTAATTTCAGAAAAAAATCTTTAAGGCGTTTTAATCAAAATGCAATGATAAATAAAAATTATTATTGAGTTTCTCATTCACGCACAATAAATTTTAACATACCTAAGAAATAAATGTTTGCATTTAAGTTTTGAATCTGAGAGAGACAATTGTATACGATAATTAATATTTATATCAAAATCTTGTGTTAAACTTTTATGAAAATAGAAGTCTCTGCATTGATAAATTAAATTTTCTTGTTCAACTACTACTGGGTCCATGCTCCATGATTCTCCACGTTATCTTCCTCCCTTCCCTTCACACTATGGGTTGACATCTTGCCACCTTTCTCGACTTAGTCCTCATCGTCTCACTTGTTATGCTGTCGAGTCATCCTGTTGCCTCGCGCTCCCCCATATCTAACTCAGACTGACGATTAATCCGAGAATAATTCGATTCTATAAAAAAAATTTCATCTAATATCAGAATAAATTAAAAAAATACTTAAAACAGATAATTCATCAATCTAGCATTTACAATTCAATCGTCTATTAAAAAAAATCTATCTATTAATTTTCTTATTTACTTTGAAGATCAATACTGATAGCTTAAGAGCAACGATGGATAATATTAATTAAATTATTCTCTTTAAAAGAAATAATATTAATGCTTTAAATAATTTTAGTCCAAACTACTCAAAAATTAATTAAAATTATTCTCAAATTTTATTAAAATTATTTTAATTTAGTAAAAAAGACAATTCAAATTATAGATTGCTATGTTGACGATTGATGGGTCCAACGTGGCAAATAAGTTATCGACCTTAAATTCAAATCACCAGAATTTTACGAGCACAGATCCTCTATCCTAAAAAAGTTCCTGTCTCATCTGTCACGTTCCCCGATGATGACCGACGAGTCGTTCGATCATCGATCGGATACCACCGACACCCGGAACCCTGAACAAAACTATACTCTGGGGATACGGTGAATCCGTCGGGATCGTCGAAAATGCGATCTCGTCGGATTCATCATCAAATTTGACGAGATTGTAATTACAGCGATTCCGATCGATTTACCGTTCCTTTAGGATATCATTTGATTTGGTACGACGATCAAAATGATTGATGGTGTCCAATTGACGATCGAATGATTCGTCGATCGTCGTCGGAGAACGGGATAAACTGGGAGACACTTATTGTAGGACAGAATCCTAAGCAGAATTCTACCTGCTTCATGGCAACGACCACCCATTTCAATTGTCTTGGGGACACGTGTCGGTTCTTAACTTGTTAAGGCCACCAACACCTAGCTCTCGGAGACGAGGCCCATCGACCTTGGACTATATAAGCGCGCCGATCGACGAGGGCGAGGCACACCCGAGATGGGGGTTTTGCGGAGCACGGTGAGCTTGGAGGCGGAGATCGAGGAGATGCGGATGACGCTGCAGAAGAGCGTAGAGAGCACCGGGGCCGCCGAGCGGAAGGCCGCGCCGGGGGGATTCCAGCTGAGGGTCGATGGCGATGAGGACGGCGGCTACGAGAGGATGGTGTGCGTCACCGGCGGGATATCCTTCGTCGGCTTCGCCATCGTGAACTGCCTCCTGGATCGCGGCTACACCGTCCGCCTCGCCCTCGAAACGCAAGGTTCGGCTCCTCTTCCCGGTCCCAAACCCCCAATCCTGGACATCCCGACCTCCTCTCTCTAACAATTTGGATTTTCGAGAATTGTTTCTTGGATTCTTGTCAAGAGCTCCCAGATCGCGAGATCCCAGACTGCGACCTTTTTCTTCATTTTTTTAGAAAAAAAATAATTTTGTCGAGGAGCGGTCCGAGGGTTTTCTTTAAGATTTGGGGATTGGGCCTCTCTTTTTGCTCATTTTTGTATTCTTGCTTTCTTGACCATTGGATTGTTTGTCGCATCTTTTCCTTAAGGAAAAAAACTTTTTGAGAGGTACCACACTGCATATGCATCCCAACTACCTAATACACTAGAAGATGATGCCTTTAACTCCAGGACAAGTCACAGAGGTGCCTACCAGCTAATACGTTTGTAACTTAACAAAATCAAAGTAATTTGGAAGGAGAATTGAACAACAATTATATATATAAAAAATTCACTAATTTGATAGTTACTTCTGGTTCCAGGTTGAATTTTGCTCCTTTTTTTTTATTGTAACAGAATTCTCTAGTTCATATTCTATGAAAAAGATTGAAGCAAACCAAATGAACCACGTTTGGCTTGGGAACGTTTTCTAATTTTTATTTTCTCATTGCACCTTTAATAATTTTTGTGCTTCCTTTTCTGGAGATAGATTTTCCATCAAACCACACTGGCTGTACTGTACAGTTATAGAATTCCTTCTTCAATGAATCTATTGTTCGCATTATTGTTTACTTCTATAAAGGAGAACTTCGGTTGACTTTGGGTTTGCAGAGGACCTGGACAAGTTGCGGGAGACGGAGATGTTTGGGGAGATGGGGAGGGACGGAGTTTGGGCTGTGATAGCTAACGTGATGGACTTGGAAAGCTTGTGCCATGCGTTCGACGGGTGCACTGGCGTGTTCCACACCTCCAGCGTCGTCGATCCGGCAGGCCTCTCTGGCTACACAGTGAGCCGTCCCTTTAACCTGCTAAATTACTTTCTTTCTTTCCTACCTACTTTTTTTTTTAGTCTTACCGTGCAATTTATTCAAAAAAAAAATAAAAAATAAAATTATTTCAGCTGGTACTTCAATTACTTTTTCAAACTATCCCTTGTATTTTCACCATTATTGTTCACCTCTATGTTTTCATAATGTTGTGAATCTGACAATATTTGTCAAGGTGGAGGTATCGACTAAAATAATAACAGTACTGAATACTATTAATAAAGTGATGAAACTGTAGAGGACATCATCTTGTCTGCTGTTGGTGATGAGCTCCAGAGGTCCATGATGAGAGGTTCGACTGACTGATGAGAGTAGTTAGCACAATTTAAAAATTGATTTGTGGGACTTAATGTATTAGGTCATAGTTTTGAGCTCTGAATCCAGTACATCAAAGGGATTGATCACAAAAACTAAAAACGAATAAGGCAGTAATGAAGTACTGATCTTAACATTCTCTGAGAAAGTACAGTGCATGAAGTATCACATTCAATTGGAAGAATTTATTTTCTTGAGACAAGTTATGTATCACCTTACTAAGCTGAGTACAACAAAGAGGTCCCTAATGTCCTTGATCTTGTATTATTGATCTAGAGAAGTCATATATGATAGGGTGAAGCACTTAAAGTTTTGAAGCTTTGTAAATAAAGCCAATTATCTATTTTACTATACCTCAGGTCTTATTTCTTGTTTCCATTATGTAGCCTTAGTTAAGAACTTGTTCATTTGTGTCTCTATTGGAAAAGAAAGATTTGTTTGTGGTGAAGGACCACTGCTTGCTACCCCTCATATCAAATCTACTGAATTGTAAAATTTACTCTGATTGATTAAATACTATTTGAGGTTGTTATAGGGATCTTATCCCTCCATTCAACTCTATATCCATGGAACTCTATCAAGTGAATACTAACATTTCATTGCGCTTGTATAATTCTACAGAAGCACATGGCAGACATAGAAGTTAGAGCAGCAGAACTTGTGATTGAAGCCTGTGTGAGAACCCAATCGGTCAAAAGATGTGTTTTCACTTCGTCTCTTTTAGCTTGTGTTTGGCGAGTGAATGCCACTCTCCAGAACAACCGGTACCCAACCATTGTCGACGAGAACTGCTGGAGTGATCAAAGTGTCTGTTGCGATAAAAAGGTTAAGACACCAAACTTTCATTTAAAGTGTCTGTTTGGGAAAAACTAATCTTGTCGGTAGGCAGTGTTTCCTAAGCAAATGATAAAAACTTTCTTTTCCCAAAAAATGGCAGCTATGGTATGCGCTGGGCAAGATGATGGCGGAGAAAGCAGCATGGAGGGCGGCACGAGGAAAGGATGTGAAGCTAGTGACTGTTTGTCCAGCCCTGGTCATTGGACCTGGTTTTTGCCGACGAAACTCTACTAGTTCGATCGCATACCTGAAAGGTTGGAATAACTCCAATTAACTTTAGGCTGAGCATCCATATGATCTATCACATGTTACTTAACCAACTCGGCTACCATGACAACCTCATTATCTCTTGGAAACACAGGTGCTCTGGACTTGTTCAGAGAGGGATTGCTAGCTACTGTGAATGTAGAGAAGGTAGCAGAGGCTCATGTATCAGTGTATGATGCGATGAGCAGCACTGCTTGCGGGCGATACATATGCTATGATCGTGTCATCCGAAGGGGGGAAGAGGCTGCAGAATTAGAGCGGCAACTTGGTCTCCCAAACAAAATTCCAAGGGATGCACAGGCTGACAACCTGACTTGGTTCGAGCTCTCCAAAAGGAAACTTTCCAGGCTATTATCTTCCAGGAGGAGATGCGCATACAATACATATGTACTCTCGCAGGATTAGGTTTCTTGGACCTTCGGAAATCACCATGTTTAAAAGTCAGAGTGCAGAGTCTGGTGTGTGAGATTGCCGATCCAACAAGAAATCTTTGTACAGAAGTTAGTAAAATAAAATGCACAAAAGATGCAAATCCAAGCGGATCAGTTTTGTTCTAGGGCATCAGAAATCCCAACCTGGGCCCGGCCGTCCAGGTTGGGACCTTAGGGGAAAAAGAAGAATGAACTCGTTTCACGAGTAGTTTTGACAGAAAATGAGCCTAGAAACAGGACTGAGGAATCGAGTTCAGAGTCTTACAATGCTTGGGAATTGGATGCGGAGTTATACGATACTCAAGAATCGAGTTCGGAATTGTATGGTGCTCGGGATTCGAAGACGGTCAGAGAGTACTCGAGAATTTGGAGTCGGAACTGGAGAGAGATCGTTTGTAAATTAGATGCAGAGGCATATGATATTGGGAATCAAGTTCGGAGTGCTTCGAAGTCAGTTCAAAGTCGTATAGTGTTTGGCCTTAGGATTTGGTGTTTGAAGGTGGGGTAATGTCCGAACTGAGAATCTTGCGCACAGGGGATGGGTATGGAACCAGATGGTGCTCGTCTAAATTCAGTACTCAAAAATTAGATTTGAAACCCCATGGTGCACAATGAACACTAGACGCAATGAAGGCGGCCAATAATGATAGAGTAATGATACGTACATTGAAAGTGAATGTTTCAGTGAAAATTTTGATCATCAATTCGACGGATACGTCCGACGTCTGATCGCTGATGGGACACTACCGTGGCTTCGACCGTCGTCCCAAACCAAATTATACCCTAGGCGGCACGGTGAATCCGTCGGAGATATTTGCAATTGCGATCTCGCATTATTCACCGTGGATTTCGACAGATTCACCGTTGTCGGCGATCCTGATGGATTCACCGTCTTCCAAGGTATAATTTGATTCGGGGCTGCAATCAGAGGTTGCCGGTAGTATCCGATTGGCGATCGGATGTCGAATGTACCGTAAAGTGACGGTTAAAATTTTTATTGAGATATTCATTTTACTGTGCATATCATTTATTATAATGATAAGCCTTAGTACTCATGAATAATTGTGCATTACCAAATGGACCTTGTTAAAACGAAGAGGTAGTAATGGCGACCATTATAGAAAAAGAATTTAAATGACATAAAAGTTGTTATACAGTAAAACCTATAAAAGAAAGAAAGGCGATAATGAGGAAAAAGGCGATAATGAGGAGGTGTGGCATGTTCACGCTCAAACAATCATCTATCCTTCAACATTCTCTTCTGCTCTCATCATCTTACTTAAACATCAGAGGTCTTGTCGGAACAAAATCGGCAACCTTTGACTGTGTTGACCTGGAGTAGGGGTTCACTTATACTTAGTATGGAGAACACGAGAAACACCCGACCATCAATATCCAAGAAGTACTAGGCAGTGGACAACCTAATTCTGTCGTATCATTATGCAACTTCTTTAAGCAAGGTCAAATGTAGGGTAATTGATTTAGGGATAAAACGATCAGTCCAAAAGGATTGGAAAAATATTGGCTCTTGTGAAACACAAGATTGTCGATTGCTGAGAGTGAAATATACTATTTTATTAATGAGGTATGCAGTGTATAAAAATTAAAACATCTAAAATATTAAAAAATAAAAAATGAGAAAATTAAAAACATATTCTTTAATAATGAGAATATTAAAATATTAGAAAATAAATAAATGAGTAACGAAGTAAATATTCTTTAATAAAGATAATATAATAATATTCACAAATATATCTCTAAAGATAGTGTCCCAAAGATGACACTAATCTTGTTATAAATAACTAACAATTGAGATCGAGAAAGCGACTTAGTGAGTACATCGACAAACTGATTAGCAGCATGAATATGAGTAACTCACAGTTTGGAAGAATGTACAAGATCACAAACAAAATGATAATCAATAGCCAAATGCTTCATCCGAGAGTGAAAAATAGGATTAGTCGAAAGATAGGTAGCACACAAATTATCGGTGAAGAGCATGACAAGCATGATAATTGGAAGAAGCAATTCTGTCATAAGTGACTTAATCCATTGAAGCTCTGATGCCACACAGGCAATGACGCGATATTCGGATTCAGTCGAAGAGTGGGCAACCATGCATTGCTTGGTATATTTTCAGAAAATTGGATTAGCACCCAGAAAAATAACAAACACACCTATAGAACATTGATCATCCGGATATTTTGCCTAGTTTGCATCGAAGAAGCCATGAAGTGTGAGAAGTGTATCCGTAAGACGACGAATGCCAAGATCCCTAGTACCATTGAGATACCAAAGCAGACACTTCACAGTGCCCCAGTGCGTCTCTGAAAGGGCATGCATAAATTGTGAGAGCTTGTTGACTGCAAAGAAAATATCAGGACGGGTCATAAGGAGATATTGTAAACCACCAACCACCTGTCAAAACTTAGTTACATCAAATGACAGAGACACATCATGTAGAGTAAGACAAGAACCCGCAACAATAGGAATGAAGATTGGCTTGGAGTCAAGCATGTTGTATTTGGAGAGAAGATCAACGACATACTTCTGCTGGGACAAAAAAAGACTATTTGAGATTGGGCGAACCTCAATCCCACATAAGAAGAAAAGATCCCCAGGATCCTTAGAAATAAATTTTGTGGTAAGTTGACATACTATGACGTCAATAAAAGAAGCATCACTACCTATAATGATTAGATCATCAACATATATAAGAAAATATATAATAGTACTATCTTGATGATAAACAAATAAGGAGATGTCAGTCCGAGAGACGATAAAGTCAAGAGAGACCAAGAAGGTGTGAAGCTCTAAATACCAAACACGTGGAGCCTGGTATAGACCATAAGGCATCTTATGTAGATAACACACATGATCTGGAAATTCAGCATTGTGCATACCCTAGGTTGCGCCATATAAACCTCCTCCGTAAGACAACCATTGAGAGATGCATTATTGATATCAAGTTGGTCAAGACACTACCTCCGATTGCCAGACTAAGAACAATGCGAATGATTACCGAGTTAATAACAAGGTTGAATGTATCATGAAAGTCAACACTAGGACACTGATGAAAACCCTTGGAAACAAGATGAGCCTTATACCAATAAATAGAATCATCAGGTTTGCGCTTAATGCAAAATACCCACCTGTAACACATAAGATTCTGATTTGGTGAAGGTAGGACAAGAACCCAAGTCTGATTGCGGAGAAGAGCATCATACTCGTCGTGCATGGCCTTTACCAGTGCGGACAAGAGGATGATTCACATGGTTGTGAAAGGCTAGTATAAAGGATATACTTTGGGTTGGGTTTGTAGATGACACTTTTGGAACGAGTTTGCATGAGATGTTGGTTTAGGAAAGCGAGAGGGGAATAGAGAGGAGATGGGCTAGAGGGTAAGTCGCCACCGAGCAGTAGGGATGACCCGATAGCAGGCGACGATAAAGGCGGCGGTGAAGGAGTCACCTACTGACAGCTACGGCGGTGGCGGTAGGTGCCAGAGAGTCCTACAAGAGGGCTAGTGCGGCAAAGAGCTTAGAGTCAGTGTCTATTATTATAGAACCTAGGGAGGATGTGGCGACAAATGAAAAAATATGCTCCATAAACTTAACATGACGAAATACAAGAATTTTTTTGAGAAAGAGATCATAACACAAGAAGACACTCTGGGTGAGAGAATAGCCAAGAAAGACATAAAAGGTTGACTAGGATGAAGTTTATGGCGGGAGTAGGGCGCAACCACGGAAAGCACAAACACCAAAAGACACAAAGCTTCGAAAGATTAGGGACGGTGGTGAATAATTTTTCAAAGGATGATAGGTTGGAAAGACTGACCTCAGGCATGCGGTTAATCAAATAAACTGCCGCAGCAAAGGCATAAGGCCACAAAATGAGCGGCATAGACACTCTGTGCAATAGAGTGAGACCAAGTTTCAGCTATATGATGATGACAACGTTCAGAGTATCCATTGTATTCAGGGGTATGTGGAGGGGTGGTAAGATGACTGATACCATGAGCAATAAGGAGCGAAGAGCTGAGAATTCACCTCTATTGTTAGTGAAGAGAGTTTTAATAGTCATTGAGAACCAATTTTCAATAAGAGTTTTGAACGTAATGAAAATATAATATACATCCGATTTTTTGCGTAGATAAAAGTCATATATACTTTGTAAAATGATCAACGAAGATAACATAATATCTTAGCCCATCAAATGACGAAAGAGGAAATGCCCATACATCATAAAAGATAATATCCAAAGAAGCATGAGGCGAAATACTAGATTTATGAAAATGCAACTTATGACTTTTATTAATATTACACGAAGTGCAAGAAAAATTAGACAAAATATCCAAAGAAAATAAAAGGCTCAAGGAAGACAAAGTCTGTTATAAAATAGCTAAAAATGGATCACCTAAACGACTATGTTAAAAGGACAAAGACGATAAGATATACGTAGAAAGGGCAGAAGCAAACGATAGCTTAGATGAAGATTTTGGCCGGTAATAAACACCATCTCTACAGGCCCCACTGACCAGTTGTCACGCCTCGAGGGTCCTCGTGTCCGAAGAAAATCGAACAACACGTCCCCTGTACGGCGAATAATCTGAAACCAATATACAAGGCCTACACGGCCAACGGATACCTCAGCCAACACAGCTGGAATAAGAAAAGTAAAAGAGATAATACAACACAAATATACCAAAACTGACCTGACTGCGGACCGGTCTGACTTACGACAAAACAACGAATACATAAGCCCCTCAGGGCACACAAAAATAGAAAGTACCAATACATGTCCATAAAATGGATAAAATACCAAAAGACACATATCTCACACAAATACCATATCGAAGTTAACTCAATGGGTAGAGGGACTTCCGGCTGGGCTCTCTTCCGGCGACTCTAACTATATCAGCCTGAAAAGAAAAACATGACAATCGATTGTGAGTCTAGGAGGACTTCACGGGTATATAATCAGATAGATATGCATGGTGGTAAAAAGTTTATACAATAGCAGTGTAGAAATAAACAGATATAGTCTCAAAGGGAAAATCGGAATACATGATCGGTAAACTACATACAAGTATATACCCAAATCAAACTCACCTATGAGATATGATAGTCACAAATCCTCGAACCTGAATGGTCGCCAGACCATAAGCAAATAAAATACCTCCTGTATGTACATGTCATCCAAATGTAGCAAATATAGCTCAAACAAGTACAACAAATACAAACAAATGCAATCTATTGAATAGTGGATATGATGCAATGACATGGTCACCCCTGACACCAGTCAGCCACCATCATCGGTCATGGGTGAGGTCGAGTGGGTAGGGTTATGACAACTATACGCACTCTTCCATCACTGTTCCTGAGTGACCGAGTGGATAGGATGCTGGTGAATGTCATACCCGTCCTACCCCAAATCATATGGGGGAGCACTGCTCTCATCTCCTCGTATCATGGGAAAGAGGAGGGATCCTTGTCTGCTACCATGCTGCAGCTACCACTACCCATGAGTAGCCGAGCGGAGCATTGATAGGGCAACTGCACACACCCTCTTGATAGTACCGCTAATCTATGAGTGACAGTGTGTGTTGATCCTGATATGACTGACGATCCGTCTCAACCACAAGGGAGCCAAGGATCGTCAGTTATGCAATAATGCAAAGATAGTGTATGACCCTAATACCCATCAAGGAAACCTCAAAATGACATGCACAGATTTGAAGCATAAATCATGATATACAAATAATTTACTAGGCATGCAATAATGCTATATATTAATAACACATGTACTCTCTAGAATTAGAGTATCAAGCATAGAGACTGTATGGAAAATAAATTTGAGAATGTCAAAGGATCAAGAAGTAAGTATCAAGTAGGATAACAAAGGCAGAGAAAGGTACATCCTACTGCTCTCTATAAAAGAATCTATGCATAGAAATCTAAAATATCTATAGAGATAAGTCAGAAGGTATCCGTCTCGTAAATAATGTATCCGTATTGAAGTGAACATCCCACGATCAACCGTGCAAGTCCAAAGTCAAAGTCCTGAATCAAGGACATATTTTAGCTATTTAACAAATTAAATAATTAGCTAAATTATATCTAAACAAAATTAAGAAAGGAGGGAAAACGCCCTCCTATTTACTACATCTGTTTAATTCAATCTATAGAGTTTGGGGTTGCGATCTTTGAGTTTCTTTGGGTTTTGTTTAGATTTAGGTTTGATATCTCCATCTGGTTGGTTAGATCGGTTTTGGATGTGAGGTTGCGACCGAAGCTTTGGATGGAGATGTTTGGATCTGAGCTTCTGTTTTGGGTAGTTTGTGCGTGTGCTCAGTGTTGATCGAGTTTCCAAATGCTTCATTTAGGATTTGCATATCTTGTGTTTGGGATGATTTGAGTTTGGATTGAGGATTCCTATTGCTCTGTTACGGTTCTGTTTTCATCATGTTCTTGAGCTTGCCGTGGGTTGGTGGGGTTGACCGGGTGATGAAGCTGGGAATTAGCTAGGGTTTGTGTGCTGAATCGAAGCTTGACCTGGGAGGCTGCTGTTTGTTGTTCCTTGAACTCAGAATAGAGGTTTTGTTCTTGTGTTCTGTGATTTATTTGGTTTGGATGTAGACTGCCGGAATTAGGTTGGGTTAAGTTGAGGCTAACTCTAAATTTTGAATCTAAATTTGATAGCACAAGTTAGTCATTTAATTAGGTTTAATTAAATGAGCATGGTAGTTAGGATTGGTCTTGACTTAGTTTTAATATTTATTTAGCTAAATATCATGAGTGATTTTAGCTAAATAATTGTTGTTCTTATATACAGGACGTTGATTTGCTTTGTTACCTCATTTCGGACGCGGGGGGGGGGGGGGGGGGGGGGGGGGGGGGTTCTTGACGATTGGGGACTTCTGTATCGGAGGCGGGTACTTCGGACTTATCTATTTAGAAATTATCACAGATTTTATGCATAGTTAGTTATAGATAGCAGTAGAATTTTACTTATTTCCTGCTTCCATATATTTACACTTGATATTAGTTGCTTGATTAGATGATCGTGTTATATCTATACTGCTTCGAGGTTGGATCTCCTTACCTTCTATTGCCGCATATGTTGTATATCGTGATTAGAGATAGGATACCCTATACCCAACACTAGGGCTAGGATATGGTGCATACCGGTTATTTGAACCTCTGTATATCATGTTGATGATTGGTAGACTAGCTAGGTATATGTGGTGTATGATATTGTCATGCATCGTTCTTGCATGCGCATGGGCTGGCGGCATAGAGCTCCCAGTCATGTGGTAGAGACATGCCATCTATCATGACGGTCATGAATTGCACACATTGTCATACGCAAGTAGTGGCTATTGGAGGGTGCGCACAGTTGCCCTGTCAAGACTCTGCACGGTCACTCCTGAGCAGTGATTCCGGTGCATCGTAGCAGTCAGGGACCCCTCTGGGTGTGGGCAGTAGTTTTGTTGTATCTCCGCTCGATCACCCATATGTAGTGTTGTTGGAGCATGGTAGCAGACACTAGTGATACGCGGTGATCATGATCTGTACACATTGTTACTGGAAAGTAGTGACTGTTGGAGGGTGCGTATAGTTGCCATGTCGAGACTTTACACGGTCACTCATGAGCAGTATTTCTGGTGCATCGTAGCAGTCAGGGGCCCCTCCAGGTGTGTGCAGTTGTTCTGTCGTGTCTCCGCTCAATCACTCATGGGTAGTGATGCCAGAGCGTGGTAGCAGGCAGTGTTGGTATAGAGAGCAGTTGCTTCCCCCTTTCTGGCTTTGGGTACATGTCATGATGGGTTGTGTGACCCCCGAGCAGTTGGCTCCCCTCGTGCCTGATTTTGGGGTTATGGTTGTTGGAGCGGTTAGCTCCCTGACATCCTGTCCACTCAGCCACCCAATGTAGGGGTAGCTGGAGTGCGTACAGACATCATGTGCACTTGATGCATCATTGCATGTTTGTTGTTGTTTGCATTGTTGTGTTTGCTCATACTTGTTTTATTTGGTTACATTATATGTATTTCACCTGCACCTACAGGAGGTATGTGGACGTAGGGTCTGGTGATCTTACTTTACTTGTGTGATATTTGGACCCTTATATCTTCAGGTTTGTCTGGCTCTGATATATATCATTTATTCAGCATTATAGATTCAGCATTTCCTAATGTTATTACTGTTACTATTGCCAGTTTAACTCTTACTGCTAGTATAACTTATTATGCATACCAGATATATGTATTCGCTGAGTTCTTGGACTCACACCGTCAGCCTTATTTTTCATTTCAGGTTGATTGTCTGAAGTGTCCGGCAACCTGTCCCAGTCCTTCTATTTCGGAGCGACTCATGTTTTGGTTTGAGTTGTATTTTGGTCATACAGTATTTTCATTTGCTTTCGCTGTTTTTAATTTCTGTTGTGTTGTTTAGTACGACGGTATAGTTGTACTTTTCTGTGCCATGGAGACCTTTGTTTCATTTTGTTTTGTTGTAAGTCGTACCGGTACGCAGTTTTTGTCATCGTCTTCGTTTTTTTTCATTCAGTGGCTTGTTCCAACCCTATAGGCTGCAGTACAGTCAGGGCTGAGAGAGTCATAAATGTTAGGTTTCTGGATTGTCCGCCGGGTCGAGGGAGAGGCAGTCCGATCAGTATCGGATGGGCAGCTCCTCGGGGCGTGACAATGTGAGGGCAAAAGACTCAATGAACAATCCCATAGGAGACAAGATGACAATGAAGAGTTTGATATTCATCTCGCTAATTAGAATGAAGAGAGAGAGAGAGTATTTTACGATTAAAATATCGTTCAACTTATTTTTGAAAATGACATAATATATCTAATAAATCATATTTCCTTTTCATAGGATAAAGCTAAGTATATTTACTAAAATGATCAATAAAGGTAACATAACATAGGAAACGTCAGTTAGACAGGATAGATATAGGACCCCAAATATCAGAATGAATTATTTCAAGTGAAAAATTAGAAATTCGACTTGAAATTAGAAACACGATCGAATGAAGAGAAAGATAACTTATGACTTTTAGATTCCATTCAGGCCTTACATGAATGAGATGGAAAGGAAGTAAATAAAGTAGGTAAACCATACCTACTCTTCATGTCCTAGGCAGCCGCCTAGTTGCTCAGCGACTGTAAGCCGCCTCGAAATCTCCATCTGATGCGGCGCAGAAATTTAGGGATTTCCTCTCCCGCGACGTCGGAAGCCAACGTGGACGCGTCTGCCATTGACACCGCCGGCAATGTCACGATGCTGGTGGCGCCGCAGGCGTTAGTTTTTTTTTAATTCGATTATTTATTATTTATATTTATTTAATTTAAATATTTCTTCAAATAAATTGGAATAATTCAAATATGCTTCTAGAAATCCTAATTAAATTATCTAGAAATAGTATATAAAAAATATATTTAAAATTAATTTTTTTATAAATTTTATTAAAATTTTTTTATATTCTAATAATTTTATATTTAAAATTAAGAAATCTAATTAATCTTATTAATTATATAAATCATATTTATATACATAATTTTATATTTAAAATATAAAAAATTATAATAAATATTATTAATTCATATAAATTAAATTTATATTTTGATAATTTTATTTTACTATTTATATTTTTTATTTATTGATTTAAATGATTTAGGTCTTAAATCTAAATATTTTATATCTTAATATTTTATATATAATTATATCTTAATTATTTTATATATAATTTTATCTTGATATCATTTTGATATCATTATGTTAGAGTTATAACATATGATTTATTTTATTAATTATGTTAATATTGAAAAAAATTCTACCTAACGACGCCTAGGCTCCGCTTAGGGGGAGAGGGGCCTAGGCGCTAGGCACTGGTATGGCACCAGACTAGCGCCTAGTAAAGTTTAGAACCTTGTACGAAGGAAAGGATGATCAAGTCGAGAATGCCAAGTTGGTTTATTTATACGCTCGCCAATAAAGCTTTGATTGAAAATTTTAAAGATAATATAGATCATTTTTCATTCCCCCATACAGTAATATTTGTACTTTTATCTTTTATAAGATAATAATTATAATAAAATTTAGGAAAGACATTGTTATCAAGGTAAAATTGACATGTGAAGAGCAATTTTTTAGTAGTAGATGAAACATGAAAGATGTTGCATGTGAAAAGTACAATTGGATAAATGAATATATATGTTTTCAAGATTAGCCGTTTGCAAATCATTGCCTAGTTGTACCGTATCGGAACTATGGTACGACATTGCTTATGTAAGGATATTATAATCTAATGTGACATGATAAATTACTTCAGTGTCAATATACTATTCAGTAGAAGAAGACTTTGGTGGTTTACCAAGAGTACGTATAGACGAGGGTACTTTAGAATATGCACGTGAAATAGTTAATTTTTTTAAAGTTGAAGAACCCACCGATGAAATTTGTATCAAATCGTCTAGGACATTAGTACCAATGTGCCTAACTCTGAAATAAATTTCACATCTTCTTTGAGTATCTAATATTGAAAATAAAAGCAAAACGGAGAAAGAAAAAAGAGAGAAGAAGGGATTTGGGGAAAAAAATAAAAGAGGTAGGAAAGAAATAAAAAGAAAAACAATTTGAAAAGAAAGAAAAGAGAGAGACTATGACTTATTTGGGTGAGAAAATAAATCTAAAAAAGATAGAGGATATCTTAATCGGGTGAAAAAAATAAAAAGAGGATCACCACTTTAATAATCGTTGGCCTTTTCTTTCGAGCGACAACGGTGATAGCACGGCTCGTGGAGGAGGATACCTGTTTGGGATGGTCAGCATCGGATGAAGAAAAAGAAAGACGTCCATGAAAAAGAGGCGACGCGTGAGATAAGAAAAGCTATGACTCTGATACCATGCTAAAAAGGAAGAAATAGGAAGAGAACAATAAGAATGAAAGTATTGATAAATCTTATTATTCATTGATGTTTATTTCTAAAAACAATACCATATATATAGAGTATAAAAGTCCTTGATCAATTGACCCAATAATAAAATTATTCTAATAATTATAACAAAATTATGCTCATTATTATAACGGAATAATCCTTAATTTAATTTGATCCGATGACTCAAATCATTCTAATTATATTGAATTAATCTTTTTTAGTTGTAAAGAAGAATTGCAGATAAAAACTTCTTTGTGACAAGTAAACCACTGAAAACCATCATTGCAAAAGACTCTTTTGCGATAACCCCTGATGCATGACTAAACCATCACAGATACACTATCATAAAGGCTTTCTGCCATAACTTCAATCCTCTTCACAAATTTACCACAAAAGATTTTTTACTACCGTCAAAGATTGCCTTTACAGATTCAAGTATTGCCATTAGTATAATTAAATTTACACTAATAATGTTAAGAACATGATATTCTGAATTACAACTATATATATATATATACATATATATATATAAAACTTCAAAACAAATCTTAGGACTGTTTATAAAGATTAGATCGACAAATGAAAAATGAACAAGTAAATTGTGATGAGTTTAACCAAAACCTTCCTTAAACCATGTTGTGCAAATTTTTCACCAGCAATTGCTACTGGCATTGATTGTTGAAGTTCTTGCAATAAATTTCACAAAAATGATATATAGAGTCAAACCATTGAGGCTCACAAAGCCTCCAGAAAAATGGACCAACTAAAACATTAGAACAACTACTGAACTAGATTTATGGAATCTCCTACATGAACAAAGCATGTACTTGTATATCACAAAAGAGTAACCTCTGATTACCTTGATTTTATTTTTCCCAAGTGAAATTATCCAAGATAGACAGACGACATGATCTCAAATAACATTATATAACAAACTGTAGCAAGGTTATTTATTACCAGGATGTCCTGTAAGAAGCCTATTGACTTTCTTCAGAAGGCTATCCATGTCATCAACTAAATTATCTACTATCTCTGGCTTCAATGCATTTGAAGAACCTACTTCAGTCTCAGCTTTCACGAACCCAGTGAGCTTGGAAATCATTCTCTCAAGGCTTTTTCTTACATATGGAAGTGGAGAGTTGGAAGCAGATGATGTTTTGATTTGAGAACTGATAGTCCCTGGATGGTAAGCACATTTGCTTTCTGTTTCTGGCATTGTTCCCTGTATCTTCCTTTTTCTTCCTAATTTATTATGCTCTGAATGATCAACAATTTCAGTAACAGCAGTTGGTGGAGTTCTTACATCAGTTGCATCGTTAGCATTGCTGTTTAAGTCGATCTGTGAATCCACACTACTCTTCGCCATTTCCTTCTCCTGCGATAAGTCAACTCTTTTTGTTCCATTTGCATTGCTATTTTCATGGAGAAATGTAATTTCAGAACCAGCTTCACCATGCCTCATCTTTCTTCTCTTTTTAAGTTTAGCTGGTTCAGTAGGAACACTTGCTTCAATACCTTTGTCAATAGGAGCTTCATTACTAACCAAATTGGCTTTCTTAATCCTCTTCAATATAGAGATTTCTTTGGTTGTGTTACTATCCATGGAGTTCTCCACGAATTGCTCCTCCATCTTGCCTAATTCATTCATGAACTTCTGGTAATCGAACAAATTTGCATCACCCAAGCAAAATGAGCTTCTGAACTTTTTAAAGAGGTCACTAACTGCAATGGTAGATCGAATTAATTTAGGACTTAGAGGGTTCGTGGCAACTGAGTGTAGAACTGTCAAGATCGCAACAGTAGAATTCTGATTGCCATTAGAGACAGTATGAATCTCATCATCTTCGTTCTTCAATACCTGAGAAAAGGACTTAATAAAGGATGATTCTGGACTCTCCGAACCTGCAGTAACCGAACGTCTAACGTGACAGATTTCATTAGCATAGGGAGGCGACAAGTACTTGCTTCTTTTGTGCTCTCGTCCACTAGACCTCCTTTCCCTCTCAAACACAGTACCACCAGTCCTCGTTTGCTCCTCTGATGACAATGATGGAGAAGTTGTTTTATCCAACTCAACAGCATTCTTAACACCAAAAGTTGTTCTTCTCTCACAGTTCTTCTTTGGCATTGGCGATTCCGATGATTGAGATGCACTCGATATGTGAAGAGAAGAATTTTTCACCATGTTCTCAGGTGGCTGTGCTTCTTCCAGATCGTTTCCAGCAATAAGTTCAGCAATGCTCCTTTCTTTATTCTTGTGATTCGAGGCCTCGGGCGATCTGTGGCCCTTTCGCCACCCTGCTATAACCGACCTTGTCTTCTACTTCAAGTTCGTCAATGGCCGCAGCATCCAACAGAGGGCTTTCACTCTCCAGTAGGTCGGCCGGAGATTGAACCAGTCGTCGAAGAGCCAAGGCCCAGCTGCGCAACAACACCCCGTCAAGCAAACCAACACCGGAAGCATCTTTAGCAGCGTCAAGTAGACGCTCACAGAATTGTTCAGGCGAATAATTAGAGATCGAACAGTTCCCAACGCCTTCAAGATTCAAATCCGTTGAGGAACCACAAAGCAACTCCGACATCAATCGATTCTCCGTCTCAGCCAAGGCGTCCTTGACAGCTCTCACGAAGCGAGGGGAGGCACTCTGCCTCAGCATCCGCGGCAGATCCTCCTCAAAAGGCATCACTTTTGAAACCTCAAACCGAGCAACGATCTCGGCGTCGCCAAAGAAGGAAACGAGGACGGAGTTCCCATCCACAAGCATCTTGGTCTCGGGAGCAATTTCTGTGGAGGGATCGAGGACCTCACCCGGCCACCAAGTTCTGACCATGAGCTTGCCCCAGACCAGGTCGCCGACCCGAAACGTTCCTCGCTCAGGTCCCGCTCGACCGGGTAGAAGGGGGGAAACCGCGGGATCGGACGCGCGGCGGGCGCGCCGACTGAGAGGCGGAGGATCGGGTAGCTTCGCTGCCGGCGGTGGATCTTCCGCTTGAGGCCTGAGGGATTCCATTTGGGAGCGAAGCAAAGCGGCGGCCGAAGCAAACGGCAAGCGAGACGAAGTAGAGTGGAGCGGTAAGGGGGATTAGGTGCTCAGTTGCTTTGAGCACGGCGAGATCTAAAACGCACGCCGAAACATCTCTCTGCAACAAAAATAGTCAAGGCCCATCGGAAGAAAGCCTCGTGATTGGCGGGTGCGAATTCGGTGGATACTTGCTCCATCAGGAGACTTTATTTTGAGGAACGACGGTGGACGGTCTGAAAGCAACCCGAAGTGGTGGCGGTTCCACGTTTCGGTGTCGGGCCCCACCGTGTGAACATCCGAATCCGGTGTTCGTCGGTGCCTATACTGTGTCTCTTTGAACCGTTCATCTTCCGCAACGTGTAGAGGACTTCAACGACCGACGCCTGATTTGACAGGACAGAGATTCATGTTTTGAAATTTAGATGGAACCTAATAGAAAATAAGTAAAATAAAATATTTAAAATATATCTAAATTTATTAAAGATAAATCGGCATTTTATCAAACGGCGCACGTGAAAAATCGTAATTATAAAAAAAACGTCATGAGATTTAATTTTTACCAAAGGCACACCAAAAATTATCTTCTTCTTATACCCCTCCCACTAACAATTCCCTTTCTCAGTTAACTTTCAAATACATCCGAACCACTTTTTCAGAGTTTGTATTTTAAAATAAGAGATTGTAATTCGAATGCCTTATGGATTTTCTTTTTCTTCTTTCTCTCTCAGCACAGCAACCAAATTGTCATTGCTAAAAAGTACTACTGTGTTATAGTCGCGAGCTCATTCCCCAATCTCTCCTCCCCAACCAAAATCCTAGACAAGTCTATTCGTGTGTCCCTCAGGCGGCTTTAAGGGTTTGTGTGGAAGTCCACACTGATCGACACTCTCCAGAATAGGGGTTAGTGTTTCTGCACTGTTTTATTTTCATAATGACGGAAAAAAGGTCTATGGGTGTTTCAGCCTCTTCTTCCTTAGGATTATCCACCAAGGTATGTTAGCGAGCTGATTAGGTCAAAACAGCACTGTTTCTGGGCATGCTTATAAAAAATTCCATATTGAAGAATAGGGGTTAGGCTTTTTGCACTGCTTTATTTTCATAATGGCGGAAAAAAGGTCTATGAGTGTTTCAGCCTCTTCTTTAGGATTATCCACCAATGGTATGTTAGCGAGCTGATTAGGTCAAAACAGTACTGTTTCTAGGCATGTTTATAAAAAAATTCATATTGAATTTGCAAATATGAAAATATTTAAGTTTGGTTCTTAATAAATTTGTAATTTTATAACCTGTAGGCTTCAGACGAATTTGGATAAAAATTGCATTGATGCAGTGTTTAATGTCACTTTAACAATTGTTTTGAAGCATTTTAAATTTTACATGGTCGACACATTGCGAAGATCAAAGCGTCTTCCTTAGTGTTTTCTTAGACATACAAGAATTGCAGCATATCTGTGAAATTTTGGTCAATATATTTGAAAGTTGGGATTCAACTTCGCAAGCTTTTAGATTCTCAAGTAACACTTTTAGTTATGAATTGTAAACACGAACTATAGTAAGATAAAATAGGGATAAAAGGGCATGAAATGATTTAATTTCAGACCCATTTCAGTGAGGCCTGAAATTAAATCATTTCAGGCCTACCAAGGGCTTAAAATGATTTCACTTTAGGCCCTCGGTGGGCCTAAAATGAAATCATTTCAAGCCAACCGAGGGTCTAAAGTGTTTTCACTTCAGGCCCTCGATTGGCCTGAAATGATTACATTTCAGACCCTCGGTAGACTTGAAATTATTTAAGTTAGGGTCACGTTGGGCCTGATAAAATCATATCAGCCAATCTTCTTGAAGATAACTAAATATTTTAAATGTTTTAGGTGTATCGATTGCGTTCACAGACGAGATGTTGCATTGTTACTGAGTATAGCGGACCGAAGTGTTTCGGTCCCTATTAATTCAACTAAAGCATTGGGTGACCTCTATCTTACTTCTCAAAAGAAAAACAACCTACCAAAATATAAGAATTGAGAGTTACTTAAATATCATGCCAAAAGTATTGAATTAGAGGATGATGTTATATTAGTGTATAAATTCTACATTTTATATATATTTGTTTGTGTTTTATTTTCGTCTAATACATATAAGGTCTCTCTAGGTCTTGTTGATATAGTAGATGATTATGAGAATCTTGCTAGATTCAACTGGGTTGAAGTCATCTATCAATTTTTATCTTCACAATTACCTAAGATTGAAGAATTATTTTCATAAACTCAGAGATATCACACCAGCACTGTTAGTGATATGAGAGAAGTGTCCTAAGGCAATCGCCTTATGATGTAAACATTTATTTTAATAAATGATAATTCACTATTTGAGTATACATGTTTTATGTATTTGATTGGGATCTTAAACTCATCTACTGAATGTCCGCAATACAACTCACAGCATAAGAGAATTTGTGATGGGATCACAACTAGTGATTATCTCTAATGTGCAATTGTGAAGTATTGAAATTATCCCTAGTCGATGAATTGATAAAAATGGACACTATCAATTCTGTTGAGACTAGCATGGGTTATTCTCTAATCAGCTGATTCTCACTAGCTGGTGACATTGGGATGTCCGGAGATAAACATGGATGCTAGTTAAGGGAACTAGTTCATTGGAGTGACTGGTTGTAAGACTTCATATGGGAATCTACATGTAGATATGTCAATGAAGATCTTACTGCGGCTTAAGTGCGATGTTCCTTTGACTTGCGGTGTTCAAGTCATCTTGGTCATGGAGACTTATACTTTAACATCTTAAGCAAGCATCTCCAAGGAGGTGTGGACCCGGGATGGTTGGGTATAAGCCGAAGTGCCCGAAGATGTTTGAATAGCCTACAAAGGATTCACCACTCCTTGCGAGGAGATGTATACCCAGGCCTATCGTCGGATTGTTACTCAAAGCCTCTGGCCAGAGCATATCATGTTAAGAGTGCGAGTCTCTTAAATACATGAGAGTAATTAGAAATCCAAAGGACGAGGAAGACACTACTTGGGCTAGGTGTGACGTAGTCAGCCTAGTGGGGACTGACACCATAGACCGGGTCCTGAACCAAGTGGGTATAAGGTGGTGAAGGGAATGAGGCACGATTCATTAGAGCTGCTGAAGGGTTTCAGAATAATTTCTTCTGGGGTCAAACCGTTGATCTTTCGATTAATTGGGGATCATGATGTACTACTAGGTGCCACTCATGATCGTTCTATAATTAATGGGTTAATTATAGACGACCAACATAAATCGAAAGCCTATTTAGTCACACGCAATACGAGTAATCCGAGGGATTTAAAACGAGTTGAAAATTGGATTTTCCGATCAAGAGAAACAAGTCGAATCTGAGTTAGTCAGAGGCGCAATGGAAGCTAAAAATGGCTAAGTCTTTTGAAGGCTTTTTGGGCGAATTAAATGAGTTTAATTCGCGACCGGTTCGGGTCGATTTGGACCGGCCAAAGAGGGTGTTAACCCTCTTTGGGTGGCCGGCCAAGAGAGAGAATAAAACCAATTTAATTGGTTTAATTAATAAAATAAATCTAGTGTGATTTGTTTTATAAATTATGGATAAATAAATTTATATAAAGAAATTTATATAAATAAAATTTATAGAAATTTATTCTTTTATGGAAGATTAAAATAATCCATGAATTGGTTTATTTTAATTCTATAAAATCAATTATGAATTGATTTATCCATAATAAGAAAGTTTATAAATTTCTTATAAAATTTATTCCATAATTTAAAGAGAAGAAGAATTAGTTTTTATTATAAATTAGTTTATAATAAAGACTTGGTTTAAACGGAATAATTAGTTAAGAAAATTTATAGGATAAATTTCTTATAACTAATTCCGTTTAGAGGGAGACTTAGCAAAGAGTTGCTACTATATAAAGGACCCAAAGGCTAGCCCTTTAAACACATCAATAATCAAGAGATTAATTAGAGCTCTCCCTCTCTCTCCTCTTATTCTCTTCTCTCCTCTTCTTCCCTTAGGGCCGGCGCCCCTTTGAGAATTAGGGCCGGCTCCCTCCAACCAAGCTAGGGCCGGCGCAACCCTAGCAACCCCAAGTGGTTGCCGTGAGCTTCCAAGAAGGAGGAGAACCCGAAGACGAAGAAGAAGAAGCGGATAGCAACCCCTCTCTTCTCGGAATTTGATTCCGTTACTTCGTTGGTTAGTTTTTCCATTGTTTCTCTTATTCTTCTAGTTGTGCCTTCCGAGAATCTAGTAGTTCTCGTCGGCACAAAACTCGTGACTTTGTGAAGTCATCCCGAAGAGAACTCGGCGTGGACGCGAATAGAGGCGGAGCTTCCAAGGGACGCTACGGTTGGATCTCGTCCCTTACTTCGAGTTACGCGAGGTACTTGGTAAATTAGTTTACTTTTCGCAAACTTTTATTTCATGATTATGTCGATACACTATAAGGTTGCATGCTAGATACGAAGTTAAAATAATTTAGGAAATTATTTTATGCAAACTCTTCCGCTGCACGTAAAAATTTTAAATTTTACGAACTCGTATCCTTGTCGACATGCACCCGGTCCCAACAGTGGTATCAGAGCCGGTTAGTGTTCGACTTAATCATATAATTGTTTTGTGGAAAACTTTGTCATGATCTCAATTTCGGAAAATTTTTCCAATTATGGAAACTTTCAAATTATAATAAATTTTAGAATTAGGAATTTCAAAGTTTGGAAATCGTCATGAAATTTCGCAAACGTTTGAAATTTTCTAGTTTCTAAATTTTTATAATAATTGTGAAATTTCCCATCTTTGGAAACTTTCCAATTTTGGAAATTTTTCTATTTTAGAAATTTTCCAACTTTGGAAATATGTAGTTTCCTTTGTACCAGAAACTTACAATTATTCTGAAAACCTATTTTCGAAATCTCGCAATTTTGGGCACTTTCTTTTAAGAAAGTCTAGACAAATTCATGGACAGTTAATTGACAATTAAATTTGAATTGGTTTTTAAATTGACAACAAATTCTTTATTTTGGATTGAGCCTCGGGGAGCCGTCCAATTTAAAGTTAGATGTTGTAATTTAATTTCCCAATTTTAATTGAAATTGTCATGTTTGATTTGGATTGAGCCTCGGGGAGCCGTCCAATTGGATTTACAACACTTTACTTTTCTTTGGGTATCTGAGCCTCGGGGAGCCACCCTTAGAAAACGATTTGTTGTAATTAATCAATCCATGAATAAAATATGTTTTAAGAGGTGATGCTCTTACATATTGTTGTCTCCAAAATTAATTAGGAAAATGGTTTCCTATAGAGTTTTCTTAAATGAGATTTTCATGAAAATAATATGTAGTTGAATTAAGGGATTTGTCTCTTAATTTAATAAGATTTGATTTAGAGAAATCAAAGTCTTGAACATATTATTTCCGAAATTAATTATGACAATTTAGGAAATTGTTTCCCAAAGCAATTCCTTTAATAAAGTGTGAAATTAGAATTAAGGAAATCCGGTTCCTAATTCAATTCATGAGACTTGATAAATTAAGTCACATACATACTTTATTAAGGAAATCGTTAGTCATGACACATGTCATGAATGTGCTTAGAAAAGATGAGACCAAAACCCCTTACAAAATATTAAGGCCAACACCTTCCATTAATATGGTTAGAATCGGAGTTTTGTTTCTCGTTTGGGTTGATGGACACATCCATGCCCGACTTGAACCTTAACATGTTCAAACCATGGAATTAGTTTATGAATAATATAGTTGGAGTCAGAGGTCAATCCTTAGTTTTGGTTGTTGGACACATCCAAGCCTGACTAAACGGTTGAATGAGCTCCAACCATATTAAAACTATTTCTTGATTAATGGGTCAGCCTTAAGCTTGGAGCATCGATTTGTTGTGCCACAGCCAAGGTCGATGTGAAGAGAGGTGCAGTTGGGTGCTATGTATATGATGCATACTTGTTAATGAGTTAACAACCCAATGATTTATGCAAACATTCAATTAGTTGATAGCATAACGTGATAGTTACATATACGTGATATGTAATCGGTATAATTACCTACCTTCATAGCTAAGAAAAACTTGATGGCCACAGCCATGGTGATTCTTACCTATGGTTGGATATCAACCTATTTGGAGATGTTCCTACGATCTCCCGAATTGATAATAAGGGTTATTCAATTTGAAAAATAAATAGGATTTTATTTATGTATATTGATACATTCTTTAATAAATCTTCTCACATAATCTCAATTTGTATTTCTAGGATAATCACTCGATCATGTCTTCTCTAAACTTGCGTTCCATTTTGGACACAAATAAACTGACTGGGCCAAACTACATGGACTGGCTTCGAAACCTGAGGATAGTCCTCAAGGCAGAGAAGCTTGCTTATGTCCTTGAAGAACAACTTCCCACCCATCCTCCAGAAAATGCAACTCCAGACCAATTGTTGGCCTATCAGAAACATGTGACCGATTCTGAACTTGCGAGTTGCATCATGCTAGCCTCTATGGTACCTGAGTTGCAAAAGCAACATGAGCATATGGATGCTAATACCATCATCTTCCATCTTCATGAGTTGTTTGAAGAGCAGGCGAGATCCGAAAGGTTCGAGGTCTCCAGACTCCTCTTCACCACTAAGATGCAGGAAGGCACTTCTGCCTCGCAGTTTGTGTTAAAGATGTTGGGGTACATTGAGCGACTGAGCGCACTCGGTTTTGCAATGGATCATGAACTAAGTATTGACTTAATTCTGAGTTGTTTGTCCAAGAGTTGTTCACAATTTGTGATGAACTATCGGATGAACAAACTGGAGACTACCATTCCTGAGTTGATCAACATGCTGAAGACTGTGGAGCCTTCTGTAAAGCCAGATCAAAAAGCGGTACTGTTAGTTGGTTCCTCGAAGAAAGGTTCTAAGAGGAAGGCCAAAGAACAGAACAAAGGGAAGAAGAAAAAGGCCAAGAAAACTGAAAAGAAACCAAAAGGAACTTGCCATCACTGTGGCAAGGAAGGTCACTGGCGAAGAAACTGCAAGATTTATCTTGAGTCCGTGAAGAAGAAGGCATCCGATGCCCCATCCTCTTCAGGTATCTTCGTTATTGAATGTCACTCTATTTCCTCAGATACCTGGGTACTTGATACTGGGTGTAGCTCACATATATGTAATGACATACAGGGGCTAAGGAATAGAAGAAGGCTCGTCAAGGGAGAAGCGAATTTGCGGGTTGGAAATGGAGCAAGGATTGCTGCTATTGCCATCGGAACATATTTGCTAAAGCTCCCAACTGGACGTGTCTTAGAATTGGATAATTGTTATTTCGTTCCTTCGTTAATAAAGAACATTGTATCTATTTCATGTTTGAATGAAAAAGGTTATCATTTAACTTTCAGTAACAATGTTGTTACATAACTTTAAATGGCGTTCTTTATGGGAATGGAACTTTGTGCAATGGCATCTACACGTTAGATTTATCCAGTGACGTTTTCAATATCGAAGTAAGCAACAAACGTGCTCGAATAGATAATCAAATAGACTCCTACACGTGGCACTGTCGTCTTGGCCATATAAGTAAGAAACGCATGACCGAATTACACCGATGTGGAATTTTGGAATCATTTGAACCCGGTTCATTTGATACATGCGAATCTGCTTAAAAGGCAAGATGACCAAATTACCCTTTCCCGGAAAAGGTAATCCAGTGGGAGAATTGCTTGGTCTAATACATACCGATGTATGTGGACCAATGTCAACTCTTTCACAAGGAGGCTATAGCTACTTCATCACCTTCATCGATGATCACTCACGATTTGGGTATGTGTTCTTGATGAAACACAAATCTGAAGCCTTTGAGAAATTCAAAGAGTTCAGAAATGAAGTAGAGAAACAGCTTGGCAAAAGTATTAAAATACTTCGATCCGATCGAGGTGGTGAATACTTAAGTCAAGAGTTTCAAGATTATCTAAGGGACAATGGGATATTGTCCCAATGGACTCCGCCGTATACGCCACAGCATAATGGTTGTATCTGAGAGGCGCAACCGAACCTTGATGGACATGGTTAGGTCTATTGATGAATCATGCAACTCTTCCAAGTCCTTTTGGGGCTATGCACTTAAGACAGCTGTTTACTGCTAAACAGAGTCCCGACCAAGGTAGTCTCTACTACTCCATATGAGATTTTGGAATAGTAAGAAACCTCACTTAACTCACCTTAAGATATGGGGTTGTCCTGCTTATGTGAAGCGGGTTGTATCAGACAAATTGGAATGCTAAGTCTGATAAATGTCTATTTATTGATACCCTAAGGAAACGAAGGGTTACCAATTCTATCATCCCTTGGAACAAAAAGGTGTTTGTTTCAAGGCATGCTGTATTTCTAGAGAAAGAGTTTCTTTTGCAAGAAAACAGTGGGAGTGGGAATTGAACTTGATGAAGTTCAAGAAACTCCAATAGACATCACAGAGACACCTAGTCTAGGCCACAACCGATAATTCATAGTGATGAGCTATCAGTTGAACCTAAAACTACACCTCCTCTTCGTAGGTCTGATAGGACACGCAACATTCCAGAGAGATACGGATTTCTCGTAAGTGAATCGAA
>JAGFNQ010005076.1:0-47846 GCA_024364735.1 Boesenbergia rotunda | reverse complement strand
TTTCGCCAGGACTTGGTTTTCGCCAGCAGCCCTTCGCCAGGACTTGGTTTCCTGACAGCCCCATCGCCAAGTGCCCTAGCAGCCCTTCGCTAGGACTTGTTTCCTGCACTCTCAGAGCAGCCATTGTTCGCCTCCACGATACCAAACAACCCTTAACTTTGAATCCTTTGCCAATATCAAAACAAGGTTCGATCTGGTGCTTCCTGCACCAACAATCTCCCCCTTTTTGATTATGGCAACACAATTCAAAGTTAAGGAAAAAGATAGCAGTTTAAGCACAAAAGGTTTAAGCAATGAGGTATAACTATTTATGAACAGAATAAATGTAGAGTTGATAAAAAATATTTATTTTTCATACTTCCCCTAAAACCCTGAATACTTGTATTTACAACTCTTAACTTTGACCTTTCAAATATTTTTCAAGGCAAAAGTGTTCTAAGTGCATGAAGCTTTTAAAGATTTGCCTACAAATACATTTTTTAAAATGGATTTAATCTAGAAATTTAAGTTTTTTTTATGCCTTCAAAATTATTCTAAGTATCTTTTTGCTTTCAAAATTCATAGGCTCTGATACACAAACATTCTCCTTATCACTTCCTTCAAAATATTATTCTTAATTGAACTTAAAAATGGTCTAAGGAGAAGAATTTAACATTAAGGAGGAGAGATAGGAAAGAAAAGAGGGAATCAAATTTTTCAAATTTGAATTTCAAAAACATCCGAAGTACTTAATTTTTTTCAAAATCAATTTAAGTACTTGATTTTTTATTTTTTTTACAACTTAAGTACTTAACATTTTTTTCCAATTACTTAACTATTTCTTTCAAAAATTATTTCTAAGTCTTTCTCAAAAATTATTTCTAAGTACTTAACAATTCCTTTCAAAAATTTATTTCAAGTATTTAAATGAGTTTAGTACTTAACTATTTTTAAACCAAGTACCTGACACTTAATTTTTCAAACTTCTCAAAAGTACTTGCTTTATACTTGAAAATTATCTAAGTGTAAAAAGTTTTGAAAATATTTTTACTCTGTTTTTGAAATACTTTGTCAAAAACATGAAGCACTTAGAAAAACTCATAAATCCCTGTTAGATACCTTGTTCACCCATGCCTGTTTTTGATATATGTCAAAGGGGGAGGAAAGGTCAAAGTTAAGAGTTGTAAATACAAGTATTCAGGGTTTTAGGGGAAGTATGAAAAATAAATATTTTTTATCAACTCTACTTTTATTCTGTTCATAAATAGTTATACCTCATTGCTTAAACCTTTTGTGCAAAAAGATACTTAGAATAATTTTGAATGCATAAAAAAAACTTAAATTTCTAGATTAAATCCATTTTAAAAAATGTATTTGTAGGCAAATCTTTAAAAGCTTCACGCACTTAGAACACTTTTGCCTTGAAAAATATTTGTACATTTGGAAACATTATATTTTGAAAAATAGCAGTACTTTTTGAAAGATATTATGCATTTTTGAAGACATAAGTACTTTTGAAATAAATTATGATTTGAAACACATAAGTACTTTTAGAAAAATATTAGACTTTGAAAGATATGAGTAATTTTTGAAAAGTATTATGCATTTTGAAAATAAAATATTTTACTTGACTAGGTTTCTTTTCCAGTCTGACACAATCCTAGGAAACCTTGTTGATTACAAGGACATTTCCCTAAGTGTCCTAGAAAAGTTCTCCAATTCAAGTAAATACTATCTCAAAAAAAATGATAGTACTTTGAAAGTTTATGCTAGTACATTTTGAAAAATGTATGACCTTTTGAAGACACAATATTTTGCTTGACTTGGTTTATTTTCCAGTCTGACACAATCCTAGGAAACCTTATTGACTACAAGGATATTTTCCTAAGTGTCCTGGAAATTCGCCAACCCAAGTAAATATTATTTCAAAAGCAATTTTATAGGCCACAATAATAATAATATTTTGAACGAAAAAATTATTTATGTTTTCAAAAGGATTTTAAACTTGCAGTGCATGAAAACATATATTTTGAAAATTTTCAACAATTCTTTTAATTTGATCTCCCCCTAAACTTGACCCAGTCCTAGGAAGCTTGTTGACTACAAGTGATCTTCCTCTGAGTTTTAGGGTTTGATTTAAATTATAAGAATTATCTAATAACTTTAAAATAATTACCAAAAAAAATTTTAAAAATTCTTCTTTTGAATCAAACTCCCCCTAAATTTGACACTTCCTAGGAGTCCTAGTGGATCATGAAATGGACCTTCCTCTATGTCTTTTTGGGTTTATTAAAATCAAAAGAGTATAGTTTTGAGTATAGTAATTTTCAAGAAGATAATTTTAGAAAATTCAATCTGGAATGAAGATAATTTTGAGTATAGTAATTTTCAACACAATTTGGAATGATAACACAGTTTTCGAAGAACATTTTGAAATGATAATAATTTTTCAAATAGATAGTAATATACGAAGGCTTTTGAATCAACTTTTGAAAGCCTTATTTTTGAGATGAAAATAAGTTTTAAAGCATAAGGATTTTGAGAAATCTAAAAAGCATTAAGAAGAACTCCCCCTGTATCCGACATAGACTGACTTTATCTAAGACCTTAGTGTTGACTAGGTTTGACCATGTTTGACTCAGTTGACTAAGGTTTGACTATGTTAATCATGGTTTGACTATGTTGGAATTATCCTCTGAATTAAAACACAACATAAAAGAAATTTTAATTTGAACTTAATTTTCCTGTCTCACCCAATCTAGGGTTTTCAAACAGTTAGCCTTAAAAGTTCTTGTGAGACAGGTTTGAAGGTAAAAATTAATTTTGAAAAGGAATTTTCATTTATTTTGAAAAAAGTTATTTAATTTTGAAAACAGATTTAAAAAAAAATAACTTTAGAAAGCAAAAATTTTGAACACTGATTAAGTGATTTTTGAAACAGAATAAGTTTGAAAACTAGAAATTTTGAAAACAGATTAGAATCTATAATTATTTGAAATTTGTGTTAGATTCGAATTTGACAAAAGATAATTTGAATTTGAATTTCAGAAATTGGCTTCCAGGTCTTGGCGAGGCACTAGGCCTTCTTTGGCCGTAGCCTTATGGGATCATCCACCCTTTCCTAGACAAAGCCTTTTAATGAAATTTCATTTTCAAATTAAATTAGGTCATTTTCTGGTCTAACTAGCTTGGGTCTTGGATCGGTAGCTTCGGCTGGTTTCACCAGTCTAAAGAGACCAAGTAGACTTGATCTTATTAGAGTTGGTTTCCCCAACGTACTATCATCTCACCTCCTCCCAATACTATGTTGTCAAATTTCAACTAATTGGTTAAGTCCTTAAGGTATCTAGTCCTATGAATAGCCAAGACAAAACTTCAGATAATGTCATAGTGAGGAGAAATTTCTGGATTTTCTACGTTTGCAAAATCATTAATCAGTTTTTCTTGTATATCAATTTTAATTTTCATCGATCAAAAGCTCTAGCTAGAAGAGCTTTAGTGAAAGGATCTGCAAGGTTGTCCTCTGATGCAATCTTGGTGACAACCACTTCTCCTCGCTTTACTATTTCTCGTATTAGGTGGTACTTGCGCTCTATGTGTTTACTCGCCTTATGGGCTCGTGGTTCCTTCGAGTTTGCAACTGCACCACTGTTATCACAAAAGATTGTGATAGATCTAGGCAAACCAGCAATCACATCCAAGTCCATGATGAAGTTCCTGAGCCATACAGCTTCCTTGGCTGCCTCTGAGGCTGCCACATATTCAGCTTCCATGCTGGAGTCCGCCAAGCATTTCTGCTTAACACTCCTCCAAACAATGGCTCCACCTCCTAAAGTAAACACAAACCCCGAGGTAGACTTACTCTTGTCCCTATCTGACTGGAAATCTGAGTCTGTATATCCCACAGGGACTAATTGGTCTGCACGGTAAACTAGCATATAATCCCTAGTCCATCTCAGGTATTTCAATATATGCTTTACCGCAGTCCAATGTCCGTGTCCATGGTTACTCTGATATCTGCTGACCATGCCCACGGCAAAACAGATATCTGGTCTCGTGCACAATATAGCATGCATAAGGCTTCCTACTACCGAAGCATAAGAAACCGCCTTCATTTCCTCTGTCTCCTGTGATGTTTTTGGACACATCTCCTTTGATAGAGGAACTCCATACCTGAAGGGTAAGAAACCCTTTTTGGAGTTTTCCATGCTAAAACGAGACAAGACAGTCTCAACATATGAAGCTTGGGATAAGCATAACATCCTTTTCTGGCGATCCCTTATGACCTTGATCCCAAGGATGTGTCCCGCTTCTCCTAAGTCCTTCATATCAAATTGCTTTGACAGCCAGACCCTTACGTCTGATAACACTTTGACATTGTTGCCAATTAACAAAATGTCATCTACGTAAAGTACAAGAAACACCACTACGTTTCCGTCACATCTCTTGTATACATATGACTCATCCGGGCTTTGAGTAAATCCATATGACTGGATTACTTCATCAAAACGGATGTTCCAAGATCGCGAAGCTTGCTTCAATCCATAAATGGACTGATTAAGCTTGCATACTAGATGCTCTTTGCCCTTTGCAATGAACCCTTCTGGTTGCTGCATATAGATGGTCTCCTCAAGATTTTCGTTAAGGAAAGCTGTCTTGACGTCCATCCGTCATACCTCATAGTCCATATGAGCTGCAATAGATAAGAGAATCCGGATCGACATAAGCATAGCTACCGGCGAAAAGGTCTCCTCATAATCGATACCTTCTTTCTGAGTGTACCCTTTGGCAACAAGCCTTGCTTTGAAGGTCACAACCTTCCCGTCTGATCCTCTCTTTCTCTTGTAAATCCACTTGCATCCAATGGCTATTACACCATTGGGTGGTTTTACTAACTCCCAGACATGGTTAGAATCAATAGATTCTATCTCAGAGTTCATTGCCCTTTGCCAAGAATCTGCATCTTTATCTTGGAGGGCCTCGTCATAGGTCCAGGGATCTGGTTCATGTTTACCAGAGACCAAGTCCGAAGACTCCCCTAAAAACATGAACCTCTCAGGCTGTCTAACAACCCTCCCACTGCGACGAGGTACCACCTGTGTATCCTCAGTCACACGCGGTGCAGTGACTTGTGGTGTGTCCTCTTGTACAATTGGTCCTAAGGTAGGAACGTCCCCTCTTAACTCTTCAAGCACTAGTCTACTCTTGGGCTTATGGTTCATCACATAGTCTTCCTCTAAGAATCTGGCATTCGTGCTAACGATTACCTTCTGATCCTTAGGACTATAGAACAGACCACCCTTCGTTCCCCTAGGATAGCCTACGAACAGACGTACCTCCGTACGAGATTCCAACTTATCAGTATCTCCCTTCAGCACATGTGTTGGACTACTCCAAATCCGAACATGTCCTAGACTGGGCATGCGCCCAGTCCACAGATATGTGGGAGTAGAAGGGACTGACTTAGACGGAACCAAGTTCAGTATGTACGCTGTCGTTTCCAGAGCGTATCCCCAGAATGAATCAGGTAAGTCTGAATAGCTCATCATTGACCTAACCATTTTCATAAGAGTCTTATTCCTTCTTTCTGCAACTTCGTTCTGTTGGGGTATACCGGGTGCAGTTAGCTGGGACTGAATCCCAGCTTTTGATAGGTAGGTCTTAAACTCTCCAAAAAGGTGCCACCATGATCAGATCGTAGTGTCTTGATATTTTTACCTCGATGTTTCTCCACATCAGCCTTGAATTCTTTGAACTTATCAAAGCATTCAGACTTGCGGCGCATCAAGTAAATGTTCCCATACCTTGAATAATCATCAATGAAAGTGACGAAGTATTCAAAGCCACCTTTAGCCTAGATTGACATAGGACCACACAAATCAGAATGAATCAGTTCTAACACATCTTTGGCCCATACCCCTTAGCCTTGAAAGGCCTCTTGGTCATCTTACCTTCCAAGCAAGACTCACAGGTCAGGAGATCTTCCACCACCAATGAACCCAGGGGCCCATCAGTTATCAACCTCTGAATTTTACTAAGGTTAATATGACTAAGCCTAAGGTGTCAAAGATACGTCTGATTCATCATAGAAGGCTTCTTTCTCTTATTTAAGTTAGATGATGAGCTATTAACCTCAGGGTGCATCGTGGGAGTTATTAGTTCTAGAGTGTACAGATTGCCAACCATAGTACCTGAACAGATAATCTCTCTATTTCTTTTAATGACAACTTTGTTATCAAAAGCAACAGAATATCCATCCTTTATTAACTTAGAAACTGAAATTAAATTCTTTCTAAACGAGGGTACATATAGGCAATCTCTCAGAACTAACACTTTATTTCTCTCAAAAAACAAATAGAAAACTCCCAATGCAACTGCTGCCACTTTCGTAGCATCGCCCATGTAGACCACAATTTCTTCATCAGCTAGCCATTGGGTTTCCTGGAACCCCTGCAAAGCATTACAGACATGGTCAGTGGCTCTCATATCTACACACCAGGTACTGGTATATAGCACCGCTAAACATGTTTCAACAACTAAGCACGAAGAAATACCTTTGTTTTGACGATGGGGACAGTCCGCCTTCCAATGCCCAGTTTGCTTGCACGTGAAGCACTTGCCTTTCGGCTTCTTCACGCCAGTCCAAGGTCCCTACGATGCTGCTGCCTTCTTGAACCCTCCTTGTTTCTTCTTCTTCCTGCCTTTTGGCACAGAAGAAGAAACCCTTTGAGTTACTAAGGCCTGCGAGTTCTGACGAAAGAGGTCCTCTGCCACCTGGAGTTCCCCTAGCAGTTCTCCCAATGTATATTCACGTTTGTTCAAATTGTAGTTAAGCCTGAACTGCTCAAAACTCCTAGGCAGAGACTGAAGTACAATATCGACCTGGATTTCCCCGTCGATCTGTGCTCCCAGTACCTCAATCTCATTGAGGTGAGCCATCATCATTAGGACATGATCCCTCACGGGTGTCCCTTCGACCATAGTGGTCGTCATCAAACTCTTCATCGCGACCTACCTAGCAGCTCGACCTTGGTGCCCGAAGAGCTCTTTGAGGTTCAGCATTGTAACGCCCGCTTTTTTTTTTCCTAAAGCGGCGTTACGCTAACATACTTAAGGCATGTAACATCATACTGCAGCGGAATAACTTAAACATTACATATACATGCCCCTACTACCATCCCTAATATAATGACATGGAACTTCACATATGAACATCATGCTAAATCATCATATCATAACATGCTTAACATCATACCATAAGGTTCATATCATATCATACTGGACATCTTATCATAAAGTTCCATAAGTCACTATTCGAGCATATAGGTAGCAACATCAAGTTCTTAGCATAAACGGTTAATACATTCGATTTCATGGGCCAAGTCACCAACACACACATACTTCAGGCCCTCCTACTGCTTCCTCGTTATCCCCTTGCATGATCTGCGGTATAAGGAAAGAAGACTATAAGCACACAGGCTTAGTAAGACTCTTTCCTACTCACTAAAACATTCGTCATACATAAACTTTAACATACTTGATGCTCTACTTAAAGTATAACATCTTAAATCACTTTAGCATGGCATGCACATAAACATGGTAAACATTCTAAGCATGGCATAATTCATGGCATACATCATAAACATAGTAGCATGGCATCTTTCATGGCATAAATCATAAACATAGTAGCATGGCATATTTCATGGCATGAATCATAAACATAGTAGTATGGCATCTTTCATGGCATAAATCATAAACATAGTAGCATGGCATCTTTCATGGCCTAAATCATTCATTCTCATGCATACTTCTTAACATGAAACGTAAGCATAAAATCTTATCATCATAGCATAATGCATAACATGAATGGATGCATGAGTGGAATGCATATACATAAATGGATGCTTAGTTTAAATTCATACTTTTCATGAACATACTTTTCATAAAAATAATTTTTCCATAATGAATGCATGGGCAATGCATATATATCATAAGGATGCTTAATCTTTTAAAAACATACTTTTCATTTCTTAAACATAATCATCATAACATCATTTGGGGTCCCCGGCTTGTACCACATACATACATCATAGCGCACATCCCTAGTAAATCCGAGGTAGCTAGCCCCGACCTACTAGGGTAAGGACAGCATGATCGGTAGTCCCCGAACCGAGGCGCTTCTTAAGGAGCCCATCCCTGTCGCACAGCTCCGGTAGTGCCAGAACCGTGGACAGCTGCGGTAGTCCATCACCGGGGCGTTCTTAAGGTGCCCATCCCTTGGACCCATACTTCGGTCCGGTACAAGCCCATACATAAAGTAAAAATACTTTTCATGCTTCATCATTCATAAGCCATTCATGGCATACTTATCATAACATAACTTGTTACGGCTCGGCCCGTCTACCGGCCCATTTACCGGTCCTCTCGACCGTCGTACCGTTGACCATCGACCGTGCCATTTAGCATATTTATGCCTTAAAGGCATAAGCATCGTTCTTTCATTCATCATACTTGCCATTCATCATTTTCATTCTTAGACATGGTGTATGTACACCTCATTCATAGAGCATAGCATGCATTCGTATACATGGCATATCATTCATAACATGGTATATCCTTCATAACCATGGCATATCATTCATTAACATGACATAACATTCGTAAACATGGCATATCATTCATAACATGGCATATCATTCATAAACATGGCATATCATGCATAACCATGGCATATCATTCATAAACATGGCATATCATTCGTAAACATGGCATATCATTCATAACATGGCATATCATTCATAAACATGGCATATCAGGCATAACCATGGCATATCATTCATAATCATGGCATATCATTCGTAAACATGGCATATCATTCATAACATGGCATATCATTCATAAACATAAATCACATCTTACCATAGGGCCATTGGGACCCTTACTTGAAATAAATCTTAACTTTTACCCTATTAACCCTTATTGGCCGAAACTTGTGGAGTTCCAAGGCCATGTGAAAATTCACATAATCACCATCCATCATCCTTATATCATGGCAACCCATAAACACATGCTTGAAGTTAAAGACTCAACCCTAACCCTTGGGTCCTTGGGGTTGGCCGAAACATATGGGCCTCTAGGGTGTTCTAGAAATACCCAAAAATTATACATAACTTCTAAACATCATAAGGGAACATTAAATCCCATTATCATGATTTTTATCATAATTATAGACATTTAAATCATGGTGGCCGAAACCCATAAACATAGGGACCTTGGTTTTGCCCCTTTTCTTGTTGGCCGAAACCCTAGAGTGTCCTAGGGTACTTCAAAAATCCCCAAAAATTATACTTAACCTTCACACATCATAAGGGAACATACAATAACATTATCATGATTTTTAACATATTTATAGACATTTAAATCATGGTGGCCGAAACCCTTGAACTTAGGGTTCTGGGTTTTGCTTCTTTCATGTTGGCCGAAACCCTAGGGTGTCCTAGGGTACTCCAAAAATCCCAAAAAATTATACTTAACATTCACACATCATAAGGGAATATAAAATAACATTATCATGATTTTTAAAATATTTATAGACATTTAAATCATGGTGGCAGAAACCCTTGAACTTAGGGTTCTGGGTTTTGCTTCTTTCATGTTGGCCGAAACCCTAGGGTGTCCTAGGGTACTCCAAAAATTCCCAAAAATTACTCTTAACTTCTAAAAATCATAAGGGAACACTAAATAACATTATCATGATTTTTAACATATTTCTAGACATTTTAAACATAGTGGCCGAAACCCTTGAACTTAAGGTTCTGGGTTTTTGCTTCTTTCATGTTGGCCGAGACCCTAGGGTGTCCTAGGTACTCCAAAAATTCCCAAAAATTTCACTTAACTTCTAAACATCATAAGGGAACACTAAATAACATTATCATGATTTTTAGCATAATTATGGACCTTTAAAACATGCTGGCCGAAACCTTTGAACATAGGAACCTTGATTTTGTTTCCCTTCAACATTAAATCCGAAAACTAACCCATATATCATGCAAAAAATCATGGAAATCATTGGTAACTATTATACCACAGGTGAGGGAGTCTTACCTTAGTTTTCTTGATTTTTCGAACCTTTAAAGAGGAGAAGGAAGAGGACTTGGTATCTCTTGACCACAACTAATCCTTGTCACCTTGTAGGAACTTGAGATCTTGAGAGATGAGACCTCTTGTGAAGTTTTCTCCAAGGCACTCCTCCCTTTGGTGCTCGGCAAGAATGGGGAATGAAGAGGAGAGGTAATGCACTTGATTGAGAGAATAAGTAACTCCCAAAACTCCTCTCATTATAACCCATCAAGGAGGCAAATGAAGAGCCTCTCCATGACTCTTCACCTCCTTTTACCTCTTAACTATCCTCCACTTCAATTACTCATAAGAATTCCTTGCTAGGTGAGTTGGTTAAGGCTTACATGATTGTAAAAGAGGTCCAAAGTTCAATCCTTGGCTCATGCACCTTTATTTTTATTTTATTTTCATTTCATTTATTTTATTATTTTTATTTCTTAAATTCCGAAAATCCCCCTAAAATCACCCATAATTATGCCAATATTCCTAAATAAAATTCTTTTATATTTATATTAATTTTACCTAATTTATATTAATTTTACCTAATTAATACACATTTTTGGAGCCCTTTTAAAGCTCATTACTACCTAGTTTTTCTCAATTTAAATGAGAAAACATGGATTTCTAGGCCCAATTTTACATAATTATTTCTGGGCCCCTCGGAAAATTATCTAGACATGCTCAATATTTTAAGAAAATATTAAGAGAATTTTCCGGGTCGTTACAATCCCCCATACCTCTTGAAAGTTCGTCCTCGAACTTAGAATAATTCCGGGTACTTGCGCCTCATTTCGTCCTCGCGTTCCCAGGTAGCTTCCTCGAACCGCTGGCTTCGCCATAAGATCTTGACTAGAGGTACCTCCTTATTCCTCAGTTTCTTGACTTCCCTATCCAAAATCTGGATGGGTCTGCTCTCATAACTTAGGTCCTCTTGTACTTGTACTATCTGCGGCTCGACCACTCGGTCCATATTCGGGATACACTTTTTAAGCAGGGATACGTGGAATACGTTATGGATAGCTGACATCTCCGGAGGCAGCTCCACCTCATATGCCACTTTACCAACTCTTCTCAGAATTAAGTATTGCCCCACATATCTCGGACTCAGCTTTCCTTTCTTCCCAAATCTCGTCACCCCTTTCATAGGAGCCACTTTAAGAAATACCAGATCTCCAACATTAAATTCCAATGGTCTGCGCCGGACATCGGCATAGCTCTTCTGCCGACTCTGAGCAGTTTCTATCCGTTGTCGAATATTTTGAATAGCTCGGGTGGCGCTGTCAATAACATCCGTTGCGAGCCTCATCTCCTTCTTTTCCCCACTCTCGTACCAACATATCGGAGACCTACATCTCCTGTCATACAAGGCTTCATAAGGTGCCATTCCTATAGTAGCTTGGTAGCTATTGTTGTAAGCGAATTCCGCCAAGCATAGATATCGACACCAACTTCCCTTGAAATCCAGGGCACAAGCTCTCAACATATCCTCTAATATTTGATTCACCCGTTCAGTTTGCCCGTCAGTCTGCGGATGGAAGGCGGTGCTAAATCGTAATTTGGTGCCGAGAGACTTCTGAACGCATTCCCAAAAATGCGAAGTAAAACGACCATCCCTATCTGAGATAATGGTCTTGGGAACTCCATGAAGTCTGATTACTTCCTTAACATATAGTTGAGCCAGTTGCTCAATCGAATCAGTCGTCTTGATCGCCAAGAAATGAGCAGACTTCGTCAGTCTATCCACGATCACCCATATTGCGTCATATCCATTAGTAGTCCTGGGAAGCCCTGAAATGAAATCCATAGAGATGTCTTCCCATTTCCACTCCGGAATCGCTAGTGGCTGCAGAACTCCTCCGGGTCGCTGGTGTTCCGCCTTTACTTGCTGGCAGGTCATGCAAGTGCTAACATGCTGAGCCACATCCCTCTTCATACCGGACCACCAGAACTTCTCCTTCAAATCTTGATACATCTTGGTGGATCCGGGATGCATCGAATAAGGGGTCTCGTGAGCTTCCGTCAGTATTTTCTTCGGAGCTCTGGATAATTAGGGATACATAGACGATCCCTAAGGTATAGCACCCCCCCCCTTTGGCGATATGAAAACCCTCTTGTTTTTTTTCTTGAAGACTCAAATCACCATTTTGTTTTTCCAATATGTCCGCAAATAACGTAGGTGATATTGTCATGGTGGAAAGTCGCCCGGAGATGACTTCGACCCTAAAATTCAAAATTTCTCTTTCGAGTGGTCGGGGTAACTTAGATATGGACATCAAGGTGGCACTTGACTTTCGGTTAAGTGCATCAACCACTTTGTTTGCCTTCCCTGGATGGTAGAAGATCTCGCAGTCATAGTTCTTCACCAACTCAGGCCATCAGCGTTGTCTCATATTCAGGTCTTTCTAAGTGAAGAAGTACCGCAGACCCTGGTGGTCTGTATAAATCTTACACTGTGCTCCATATAGATAATGCCTCCATATCTTAAGAGCGAAACCACCGCAGCCAATTCCAGACCGTGAGTGGGGTAGTTCTGCTCATTTTCCTTGAGTTGCCTAGAGGCGTAAGCAATGACCTTATCACTCTGCCTAAGTACAGCTCCAAGTCCTAGCTTGGAGCATCGCTGTAGATATCGAAGTTCTGATTATCTCCTTGACATATAATTGGCTAATGTCATTACTAACTCCATGATATAATTATATGCATATATCATAATTATATACTTATTTTAATTATGGATAAACCTAATAATGGTATGCTTCTGAAACATTAGTTCTCAGCCCAAGTTATGAATTTTTTATTAGTTGCATGATTATTATAGAATGGGTGAGATCCTACTTATTACATTACCATAAAATAACTCAAGGTAGTTTTATATATTATATCTAAGATATCAGTGGCCCATAACCTATAATAAGTGTTATCATAATTAGAACCCTACCCTATGCGTGCCTACCTAAGTCATACCATATGACCTATACCATTAATTATATCAGTATTAATATCCTGGAACTAATGCTATACGTTAACATAGGTGAGAGTGTTATAATCTCCTGTGGGTAGGCTATCAGATAATTTTCTACATGTGACTAGATTATAGATTATACATAATATCATAAATTATAGTTTCTTCTCTACACCTATATTATTCTAACTATTTAATTCCTAAAATACGATAAAGCATCATTCATCGTTACTTATCGTAACGTACCTTTCATCATCCATACCGTTCATACTTGCATATTCTATAGTCATAGGTATCATCATTCTAGAACCATACTAGAACATAAAATACACTTAAAGGTACTTACTTGGAAGCTGCAGGAGAGGGCTTGATGTGTGTGTAGTGAGATGGTAACGGCTCTGATACCAACCTGTAACGCCCGCTTTTTTTTTCCTAAAGCGGCATTACGCTAACATACTTAAGGCATGTAACATCATACTGCAGCGGAATAACTTAAACATTACATATACATGCCCCTACTACCATCCCTAATATAATGACATGGAACTTCACATATGAACATCATGCTTAATCATCATATCATAACATGCTTAACATCATACCATAAGGTTCATATCATATCATACTGGACATCTTATCATAAAGTTCCATAAGTCACTATTCGAGCATATAGGTAGCAACATCAAGTTCTTAGCATAAACGGTTAACACATTCGATTTCATGGGCCAAGTCACCAACACACACATACTTCAGGCCCTCCTGCTGCTTCCTCGTTATCCCCTTGCATGATCTGCGGTATAAGGAAAGAAGATTATAAGCACACAGGCTTAGTAAGACTCTTTCCTACTCACTAAAACAATCATCATACATATACTTTAACATACTTGATGCTCTACTTAAAGCATAACATCTTAAATCACTTTAGCATGGCATGCACATAAACATGGTAAACATTCTAAGCATGGCATAATTCATGGCATACATCATAAACATAGTAGCATGGCATCTTTCATGGCATAAATCATAAACATAGTAGCATGGCATATTTCATGGCATGAATCATAAACATAGTAGCATGGCATCTTTCATGGCATAAATCATAAACATAGTAGCATGGCATCTTTCATGGCCTAAATCATTCATTCTCATGCATACTTCTTAACATGAAACGTAAGCATAAAATCTTATCATCATAGCATAATGCATAACATGAATGGATGCATGAGTGGAATGCAAATACATATATGGATGCTTAGTTTAAATTCATACTTTTCATGAACATACTTTTCATAAACATACTTTTTCCATAATGAATGCATGGGCAATGCATATATATCATAAGGATGCTTAATCTTTTAAAAACATACTTTTCATTTCTTAAACATAATCATCATAACATCATTTGGGGTCCCCGGCTTGTACCACATACATACATCATAGCGCGCATCCCTAGTAAATCCGAGGTAGCTAGCCCCGACCTACTAGGGTAAGGACAGCATGATCGGTAGTCCCCGAACCGAGGCGCTTCTTAAGGAGCCCATCCCTGTCGCACAGCTCCGGTAGTGCCAGAACCGTGGACAGCTGCGGTAGTCCATCACCGGGGCGTTCTTAAGGTGCCCATCCCTTGGACCCATACTTCGGTCCGGTACAAGCCCATACATAAAGTAAAAATACTTTTCATGCTTCATCATTCATAAGCCATTCATGGCATACTTATCATAACATAACTTGTTACGGCTCGGCCCGTCTACCGGCCCATTTACCGGTCCTCTCGACCGTCGTACCGTTGACCATCGACCGTGCCATTTAGCATATTTATGCCTTAAAGGCATAAGCATCGTTCTTTCATTCATCATACTTGCCATTCATCATTTTCATTCTTAGACATGGTGTATGTACACCTCATTCATAGAGCATAGCATGCATTCGTATACATGGCATATCATTCATAACATGGTATATCCTTCATAACCATGGAATATCATTCATTAACATGACATAACATTCGTAAACATGGCATATCATTCATAACATGGCATATCATTCATAAACATGGCATATCATGCATAACCATGGCATATCATTCATAAACATGGCATATCATTCGTAAACATGGCATATCATTCATAACATGGCATATCATTCATAAACATGGCATATCAGGCATAACCATGGCATATCATTCATAAACATGGCATATCATTCGTAAACATGGCATATCATTCATAACATGGCATATCATTCATAAACATAAATCACATCTTACCATAGGGCCATTGGGACCCTTACTTGAAATAAATCTTAACTTTTACCCTATTAACCCTTATTGGCCGAAACTTGTGGAGTTCCAAGGCCATGTGAAAATTCACATAATCACCATCCATCATCCTTATATCATGGCAACCCATAAACACATGCTTGAAGTTAAAGACTCAACCCTAACCCTTGGGTCCTTGGGGTTGGCCGAACCATATGGGCCTCTAGGGTGTTCCAGAAATTTCCAAAAATTATACATAACTTCTAAACATCATAAGGGAACACTAAATCCCATTATCATGATTTTTATCATCATTATAGACATTTAAATCATGGTGGCCGAAACCCATAAACATAGGGACCTTGGTTTTGCCCCTTTTCTTGTTGGCCGAAACCCTAGAGTGTCATAGGGTACTCCAAAAATCCCCAAAAATTATACTTAACCTTCACACATCATAAGGGAACATCCGATAACATTATCATGATTTTTAACATATTTATAGACATTTAAATCATGGTGGCCGAAACCCTTGAACTTAGGGTTCTGGGTTTTGCTTCTTTCATGTTGGCCGAAACCCTAGGGTGTCCTAGGTTACTCCAAAAATCCCAAAAAATTATACTTAACCTTCACACATCATAAGGGAACATAAAATAACATTATCATGATTTTTAACATATTTATAGACATTTAAATCATGGTGGCCGAAACCCTTGAACTTAGGGTTCTGGGTTTTGCTTCTTTCATGTTGGCCGAAACCCTAGGGTGTCCTAGGGTACTCCAAAAATTCCCAAAAATTACTCTTAACATCTAAACATCATAAGGGAACACTAAATAACATTATCATGATTTTTAACATATTTCTAGACATTTTAAACATAGTGGCCGAAACCCTTGAACTTAAGGTTCTGGGTTTTTGCTTCTTTCATGTTGGCCGAGACCCTAGGGTGTCCTAGGTACTCCAAAAATTCCCAAAAATTTCACTTAACTTCTAAACATCATAAGGGAACACTAAATAACATTATCATGATTTTTAGCATAATTATGGACCTTTAAAACATGCTGGCCAAAACCTTTGAACATAGGAACCTTGATTTTGTTTCCCTTCAACATTAAATCCGAAAACTAACCCATATATCATGCCAAAAATCATGGAAATCATTGGTAACTATTATACCACAGGTGAGGGAGTCTTATCTTAGTTTTCTTGATTTTTCGAACCTTGAAAGAGGAGAAGGAAGAGGACTTGGTATCTCTTGACCACAACTAATCCTTGTCACCTTGTAGGAACTTGAGATCTTGAGAGATGAGACCTCTTGTGAAGTTTTCTCCAAGGCACTCCTCCCTTTGGTGCTCGGCAAGAATGGGGAATGAAGAGGAGAGGTAATGCACTTGATTGAGAGAATAAGTAACTCCCAAAACTCCTCTCATTATAACTCATCAAGGAGGCAAATGAAGAGCCTCTCCATGACTCTTCACCTCCTTTTACCTCTTAACTATCCTCCACTTCAATTACTCATAAGAATTCCTTGCTAGGTGAGTTGGTTAAGGCTTACATGGTTGTACAAGAGGTCCAAAGTTCAATCCTTGGCTCATGCACCTTTATTTTTATTTTATTTTCATTTCATTTATTTTATTATTTTTATTTCTTAAATTCCGAAAATCCCCCTAAAATCACCCATAATTATGCCAATATTCCTAAATAAAATTCTTTTATATTTATATTAATTTTACCTAATTTATATTAATTTTACCTAATTAATACCCATTTTTGGAGCCCTTTTAAAGCTCATTACTACCTAGTTTTTCTTAATTTAAATGAGAAAACATGGATTTCTAGGCCCAATTTTACATAATTATTTCTGGGCCCCTCGGAAAATTATCTAGACATGCTCAATATTTTAAAAAAATATTAAGAGAATTTTCTGGGTCGTTACAAGCATCATGTCACTAGCAGTGGGCATGGCCTGATGCTGATGTTGCAGCACATTCGACATAGATGCCAGAATGTAGCACCGCGCCATCTCATCTGCCTTAACCCACTTCTTGTAACTCTCCCTCTGCTCTTCACCAGAGTCCTCTCTAGGCTTTTTCGAACATTCCTTGAAGAGTATATATTTGTACTCTTCAGCAGTGAGGACAATGTCAAGGTTCCTCTTCCAGTCTATGTAGTTTAGGCCAGTAAGTTTATTTTCCTTAAGTATTGTTGCTAGTGGGTTAAAGGCCATTATGAAAAACCTGAGAATCACAACACACACTACTTTAGAAATCGAAAATAAATTGATTCCTCAAAATAATAAATTTTCAAAATCAACCAACACCCCTATACACCGAGAAATTCGTATGCCACGATGGTGTGGGCGTATATGAATCCCTTCATTCGTAAGAGGAGGTTTTACCCATCAATCTTACTATCTTTTCAACCTAACTTTTTGACAAGTATGATCAATAGTTGATTCACTTCGGCTCTACAAAATAATAGCAGTGACTCCGATGGGGAGGATACTATTATTCGCATCTTAGTGTTCACCATTACACGACACTAAGAAAATTATTTCCGATTATGTGCCTTCCGATGGGGAAGTACACACGCTCTTTAACAATTTTCTATAGTCTTTTCCGTCCCAGTGATCCGCAGAACAAGTCCATCCGATGGGGAGGAAGGCACTCAGAGCCGACGGCAGACTTGTTCGCATCACTTATCGGATTGTAATGTAAGCCGTGGGACCCTGAGGGTCCCTCTCCCACTTAGTAATTTAGTTCGAGGAATTTTAACTTAGCACAACCACACAACAAGCACATAACCAATATATGAAAAATACAGAAAATCCTAGATTTTCTAACTTTCATAGCCCTTGGTCTCTAATGCACCTCCAGTCATGTCGTCACTTCGTCCGCTCCTCCCTTCCTTCTACGCAAGCTACCTTGAGGGATCTCCGAGCCGAAATGACTAGCTAATTATTTACATCATCGATCCTATACTCCACAAAGGAGTGTACATGAAAACTAGATCGAAAGTAAAATAAATAGCTCGGCTAAACATGTGTCGTATTTAATTACAAAAATTAAATACCTAGGCTCGTCAACCCCGAGGATTAATTAATTACAATAATTTGCACAACCATCACACACATCAATTATTTGGTCATGATAAGTTGGAATATAGTGCATGCAACACAAAGTTAGCCTACGCACATCCAAATATCATCCAGCAAAATAAAATGTATGAAAATGCAAAAAATTAACCAATCCTTAAACACACAAAGTCGGAAACCTCAGCTCTGATACCAATTGTTGGGTATGGCTTGGCGGGTTTTCTTAGCGAAAACTTGGTCATCCTTGATAGACCTCTCCATGTCTATAGATTAAAAATTAATCCGAATGGAGACCTGTCTCCCAACGACCATCTCGTTCCATAACGAACGATCCAAATTACAACTCGGTCAATCACAAAGATCGGCCTTGTAATTTGCTTAACTGTTCGACCGTGGAAAAAGCGACAAGTGGATCGCCGGCTTTTGTGTTTATGGTCGGGGTCCAGTTAAATAATTATTGGCTATGATTCGTAATCAAAATAATTAAGTAACTAACATAAAATGACGAGGTAAACAAACATGGCACACAAATAATCAAGGGAGCTTGGAAAAGAATTATACCTTCACGATCACCTCGCGACCTTCTACCTTATGTCCCTCCCTTCCTGGATGTCGTGTGGGTGACGGTCTACCGGGAACCGAGATCACCAAGGCGCTATCTTCCTTCTTCTCTCTTCCCTAGCCGAACCCTAACTCCCCCAAGGAGTTACTGCCGGCCTCTCCTCCTTCTATGGTTGCGCCGCAGGCTTTCGAAGCCACCTGAAGTCGCCGGCCACCAAAACAGCAACCAAGGAGGAAGTAGAGAAGAAGATGGAGAGGAAAGAACCTCTCCTTCCAACTCAAAACCCAATCAAAACCCTCTCCCTCTCAGCCTAGCGGCTCTGCCGCCGAGAGGTCCTTGCGCCACTTCCTTCCGGTCGCCGGCCCCTTCCTCTCTCAGCGATGCTCACCACACAGGAGAGAAGACTCTCCTCTTCTTGTCTAGTGGTCCTTGCTCACGGTGGACTTGAGGGAGGAAGAAGAAAGCAAGGGAAAAGAGAGCCCCTTGTTGCCGTGACCTTGGAGAGAGAAGGAGAGGAGAGGAGAGAAAATATTTGAGTTGGATGATTAACCTTGGTTTCATGATCTCCTTGGGTATTTATAGGGATAAGGTAGGGACCAAGAGGAGGAGTTGGATCTTGGCCCACCAATGGATCTAAATCCGATCCATTAATTAAGATTCATTCCACTAAAGGATCTTAATTAAACTTCCTCACCAACCCCCATATTTTCATATGAGCTCCACATATTACGAGTCCTCCATCTCCCCGTGTTTAAGATATCGAATGTCCGTTAATTAATTTAAATTATTGACAATTCAAATTAATTAACCTTTGGGTCCTTGACTAGTACCACTCAACCTTATCATTATGTCGGATCAAATCCACCTGCAGGGTTTAGCATGATGAACCTTTTGAGCTCATCAAGGGGGCATCATCAACCCGACTCACTAGGACATAGATTTCGTCAATAATCAACAGCACATCATATTATTAATATTATCTCCCAACTTACCGGGTCTATCGATCTAACAGAATAGATCTCGCCCATTGGTAAATCAATGAAATAATAAATAATATATGCTCATTATTATATCGGGATTAAGGGATCGTACTCCATAATAAAGTCTGAGGTCCTATCCAATTATCGAGTCAATACAAATTGGATAACCTCTGGTTTTAGTCCTGCTCAATGTACTCAAAGCACACTAGTGTAATTCCATAGTCAAGACCAACCACACCTAATTACACTACAACCATCCCGATGGTTTATCCAATTCCATCTCGGTTGTGAGCCTCTACTTATACTAGGCAAGGAACTGATAACATGATCTTCCGTGTGACACCACACTCCGTGTTATCTATAATGTGAAGTAATGGACTTCATGCATGTACTAATATAAGCATGCACCTAATGTAGTTATGATTCTCTTTTCAAAATGAATATGCTCATATAAAGAAATCATGTCTTTCAGTATACACATCTTACAGTATGTAGATAACATACTCCTCATTGGGAATAATATCCCTTCACTTTAGTCTGTGAAGACGTGGCTAGAGAATTGTTTCTCAATGAAAGACTTAGGTGAAACAACCTATATCCTAGGCATCAAGATCTATAGAGATAGATCTAAAAGATTGCTTGGCTTAAGTCAGAGTACATATATTGATAAGGTGTTTAATTGTTTTGCCATGTAGAATTCCAAGAAGGGATTTCTGTCGATGTCACATAGTGTGAGTTTTTCGAAGACTCAATGCCCCTCTTTTAAGGAGGAGAGAGACAGTATGGATCAAATCCTTTATGCATCCGCTATAGGATTTATAATATACGTCATGCTTTGTACTCGTCCAGATGTCTCGTATGCTTTGAGAATAACGAGCAGGTACCAGTCAGCTCTAGGTGAAAGTCACTGGACAGCTGTCAAGAATATTCTTAAGTACTTACGAAGGATGAAAGATTATTTCTTAATATTTGGAGGCAATGAGGAGCTAGCTGTAAAGGGTTACAGTGACGCAAGCTTCCAAACAGACAGGGATGATTTCAGATCGCAGTCCGGGTATGTATTTTACTTAAATTATGGCGCTGTGAGTTGGAAGAGTTCGAAGCAGGACACAGTCGCAGATTCTACAACAAAGGTAGAGTATATTGCCGCGTCTGATGGAGCAAAAGAGGTTGTTTGCATCCGAAAGTTCATTACAGAACTTGGTGTGGTTCCTAGCATAGTAGACCCTATATACCTCTATTGTGACAACAATGGGGCTATTGCACAGGCTAAGGAACCTCGCTCTCATCAGCAGACCAAACACATACTACGGCGCTTCCATCTCATTCGAGAGATCATCGATAGAGGAGATGTGAGGATATGCAGAGTACCCACTGATGCTAACATCGCGGATCCTTTGACCAAGACTTTGGCACAAAAGATGCATGATGGTCACACTAGGTCACTGGGTATTAGATATTACAGTGATTGGCACTAGTGCTAGTGTGAGAATGTTAGTAGGAGCCCTGTTGGGGCAATCTATGGTCCTGAGTGACCATGTGTTTTGATATTTGGGCAAAGGGTTTAAGTTAGGGTCACCCTAGTATTTGATATGTGTATTTGAGTGTGCAGGTTTGCAGGATACACATGGGCTTAGTTGGACGGCATCAGGACCGGTGAAGGATGGCATGGAGGCAAGCCGTGGGCTTGTGTGCGCATCTGAGGGACCATGGATAAAGCAGGGACGATGAGCCGAAAGAATGTGGACTTCGAGGCATACGTGAAGGATGGCATGGAGATAAGCCAAGGGCTTGTGTGCGCATCTGAGGGACGAGAATCAAAGTCGAAGATGGCTTGAAGGCAATAGTTCGAGGCTGCTGGATGAAGAGTCGACTAAGTTGTGAGGGTTCGAGTGCTGAGGGATTGTACTCAAGTAGGGAAACCCTGGGACTAAGTTGTGAGGGTTCGAGTGTTGAGAGAATTATATTCGGGAAGGAAAACCCTAGGCTTAGAGGGTTGGCAGTCGACTGAGGCTTGATTAGTCGACTGGTGTATGCCACAGAAAGATCAGCCAACTGCAAATAGGGCAGTCGACTGGTGATCAGCCAACTGCAAATAGGGCAGTCGACTGGTGATCAGTCGACTGCAAATGAGGCAGTCGACTGGTGGTGGCTGGAAATTCGAACGTTGGGGTTGCAACGGTCGAATTTAAGTGGGACCAATCGACTGGCCTTGGATCAGTCGGCTGGTAACGGCCAGTTCAACCAAAAGCACTATTTAAAGGGGGTCGATTTTGGCTGAGAGTTCTTGACGAAATTGGCTTTGGTTAAAGGTCAATTAGTAGTCTTTGTGCTCAGGAGTGTTGTCCGGATTGTGGCGAGGTTTCTCCACTCACAAGGAGCTACACGAGCTAGCCGGAGGTCTTTCGGGGAGTCATCCACAACGGATCGAGATCGCCCACCTTACGGACAGCCGTGGAGTAGGAGCTTCATCTCCGAACCACGTAAAGGTGATGTGTTAGCATTGTTTGATTTTGTTATTAGTATTTCCATTTGTGCACGCTAACATTGTAGGAAGAAGAATCGAGAATTGTTATTCACCCCCCCCCCCTCTAGCAAACGATAAAATCCTAACAAGTGGTATCAGAGCCGAGGTCGCTCGTCTACGGACTAACTACCGGGAGAGCAAAAAGCTAGAGGAAATGGCGCTTGAAGAAAGATTAGGGGACAACATCAACATTCCACCTCCTTACGACCGAGAAAGTTTTGACTATTGGAGGATGCGAATAGAGGTATGGTTCAACATGGATTAGGATTTAATGATCGCACTAACATATCCATTTGAAGCCCCGAAGGATAAGCATGGGAAGAAGCTCCGACCAAGATATTGGACCAAGGAGCAACAAACACAATCAAAGGCAAATGAGAAGGTAATTTCAATATTATGTGAGGTTTTGCCTAACAATATAATTAGTAGCATAGGTCAATACAAGAATGCTCACGAGCTATGGAGCAAGATGATAGCTTTACATCAAAACCTACACAAGCTCAAGTAGTAAAAGAGCCGGAAGAAATGAGCTTAATGGTCCAAGAAGAGGAGAAGGACCCATCAGATGAGGGAAGAGACTCAACATCCGAAAAGGAGGAGAAAGAACAAAAAGATTCATCCATATGCTCAAGAGAAGGAGCACAAGAAATTGAAGAACCATCCACTTCATCAAAGGGGGAAGAAGAAGTCTCCACGTCAAGGATTGAGGGGGAGGAGAGACCACCCTTGATACCGGAGCAAGAAGAAGCTTCCACCTCCATCAAAGCAAAGTCAAAGGACCACATAATCTACTTTGGGTGTAATCAAAAGGGACACTACAAGGACAAGTATCCATTGGGTAAAAAAAGGAGGTAAACCCTAAACTCAATTCAAATAATTTGAACACTAACATGAGTTGTAGGGATATAGCAAAAAAGGATAAGAAGCATATAAGGTGCTTCACGTGTGGTGAGCTAGGACACTACCACACCAAATGCTCAAGTAAAGGAGAATTCAAGAAATTAGAGCATTTAAGAAAATGGGAGAAGAAGGAGAAGAAGAAAAGCTCACATCAAGGGGGAGCTACAAGGGTAAGGGAGGTAATCCCTAACTTTAAGTTTAAATGTAATTCAAATTTAAACTCCTCCATGCATGTTAGAAATAATGAAAACTACTTATCCATGCATAGTTTTGGTTCTAGATATTATGATAAAAATAGGGCTAATGTTGCATATCAAACCCCTAGGGAATTCATGCATCATAATAAACCTAGAACCTCTAGACCTAAGGATTAAGGCACAAATCCCAAGAAAGGGAGACACATGCCTAGAAAGGTAGGAAGGTCTAAGAATGTCCAAGGTGGACATGTTGGCTCTAGGGTTAGAGTTATAGAGTTGGAAAATCAAGTCTTGAGGGCAAGATTTGAAGAAATGAAGAAACCCCTAGATAGATTCACTATTGGATCTAAGGGTTTAGGTATGGGGTTGGTTAGTCAAAACCCCAACAATGATAGATCTGGTCTAGGATACCGATCTATGTTCTCCGATGTCAATGAAAAGAAATATGTTAGGGTAGCATATAACTATGGCAAGGAGGGGAAGTCCAAAAATGGCAAGGGGGTGTCATGCAAAAGCAAGAAGAAAGTCTTAACTAAGGACAAGGGGTCCAAGGTTAAGAAGGTTAGGGTGGTAGACCAAGAGTCACCGAAGGTACACCGGTGTGGTCTAACATTTGTTGAGTCACCTAGGGAGGTAGTTAAGGCTAAGAGCTCAAGGGGGATCCCTAGGAGCCAAGTTGGGACCCATGGTCTATGGATCCCGGGAGGATTTCTCTCGGAAATCTAGATGGGTCATGAAGTGTGCCAAAGGAATTGGAGACGGATTTGAGTCTCAATCCTACGGATTTGGCACATTGGGTTTGAGTTTCATGCATGAAAATATGACATTGGGGTCATAGAGCATGGAAATTGATTGTTGATGTGTAGATGTCATATAAATCAATGCTAGAGATGCATTAGGGTTTGGTATGAGCAAAGACATCAAGGGGAAATCAAAACTAGGACTTTAGGTCAAGGTTCAATTGAACCATTTAGCTAGTTTTGGATTTTGTGTCAATCATTAGATTGGTGATAAATACAGGTTTGAATGTATTTTTCCCAAGTAGATATGGGTACCACAAACCTCTCCACAAAATTTGGAAATTTTTGGATATTTGTGGAATTTCTGGTGCATTTCTGAATTTGGGTCAGAAATGTTGAAAATGGGATTTTCAGGGTGCTAGTCGACTGGGACAAAGGGCAGTCGACTGGTAAAGGCTGATTTTTATGTTTCAACAGTCAAAAGGTGTTTAAATAATGTAAAATGAGTGTGAAATCTTATGGGAGGATAGTACACTGTGTTTATGATCATTAGAGATTAAAGGATCCAATAAGAGGGAAATTATTGGTGTCTTTTTAATGTGTGGCAACGGGGGAGAAGTGTTGGTTTTAAGTGGGAAACCAAACACGCCTTTGCAAGAAATCCTAGGTCTAGGGGGAGCTTAGGTAAAGGGGGAGCGTTGTTGCTCATTTGGTGGCGTAAGGGGAACCTTGGAGAGGTTCTTAAAAATCCTTTGTAAGTCCAATGTAGGGGGAGCCTAGGAGAAGTTCTTAAAAAGTCTATTTTGGTAAAAGTCCTAAACTCTTGGGGAAGTTAGGTGTGGGGATGCCTTGTGATAGGATCCATGCATGTTTGCATTGCATATGCATTGGCGGTATAAGTCCAAGGTGAAGCCTTGGCAACGTAAGTCCAAATGGTTAGTAGCTTTGTTTTTGCTATTTGTTTTTCCTAACTTAAACGTATTGCCAAACATCAAAAAGGGGGAGATTGTTGGGGCAATATATAGTCCGGAGTGACCATGTGTTTTGATGTTTGGACAAAGGGTTTAAGTTAGGTTCACCCTTGTATTTGATATGTGTATTTGAGTGTGAAGGTTTGCAGGATACACATAGGCTTAGTTGGACGGCATAGGGACCGGTGAAGGATGGCATGGAGGCAAGCCGTGGGCTTATGTGCGCATCTGAGGGACTGTGGATAAAGCAGAGACGATGAGCCGAGGGAAGCGGACTTCGAGGCATACGTGAAGGATGGCATGGAGACAAGCCAAGGGCTTGTGTGCGCATCTGAGAGACGAGAGCCAAAGTCGAAGAGGGCTTGAAGGCAACAGTTCGAGGTTGCTGGATGAAGAGTCGACTAAGTTGTGAGGGTTCGAGTGCTGAGTGATTATACTCGGGTAGGGAAACCCTGGGACTAAGTTGTGAGGGTTCGAGTGCTGGGAGAATTGTACTCGGGAAGGAAAACCCTAGGCTTAAAGGGTTGGCAGTCGACTGAGGCTTGATCACTCGACTGGTGTATGCCACAAAAAGATCAGTCGACTGCAAATAGGGCAGTCGACTGGTAGTCAGTCGACTGCAAATGGGGTAATCGACATTTACAATCGACTGGTGGTGGCTAGAAATTCGAACGTTGGGGTTGCAACGGTCGAATTCAAGTGGGACCAGTCGACTGGTCTTGGACCAGTCAATTGGTAACAGTCAGTTCAGCCAAGAGCACTATTTAAAGGGACTCGGTTTTGGCTGAGAGTTCTTGACGAAATTGGTTTTGGTTAAAGGTCAATTAGTAGTCTTTGTGCTCAGGAGTGTTGTCTGGATTGTTGCGAGGATTCTCCACCCACAAGGAGCTACACGAGCTAGCCGCAGGTCTTCCGGCAAATCATCCACCGACGGATCGGGATCGTCCACCTTATGGATAGCCGTGGAGTAGGAGCTTCATCTCCGAACCACGTAAAGGTGATATGTTAGCATTGTTTGATTTTGTTATTAGTATTTTCGCTTGCGCACGCTAACATTGTAGGAAGAATAATCGAGAATTGCTATTCACCCCCCCCCTCTAGCAAACGGCAAGATCCTAACAAGCCCTAGAGCCAATTATGTGATGATTGACTAGGGACTTTTTGTATCATATTCTATCATTAATAAAGGCATATTTGGTTATTATACTTACTTTATACTTGTGACAAATAACTAAGTATAATAATGTCTTTGGGTAGTAGGTTCTTATCTACATCATATCGATTGGTTGAATCGATAGTGAGATAATGTAGAGAACACTACACTAAACCATTCCTAGTCAAGCATTAATATTCAAGGACAATATTAATGCATGGAGACTAGCATGTAGGTCAATTGACGACTTGAGCTCACAAGTCATGGATATGTGATATCAAGTTGACACATGAGTATACATTAGAAAATGTGCACTGAATTAACCTGCCATGAAAACATTTTATAGATTATCATATGAGTGTCATAAACTTTCTCATGTAACTATTAGTATGAATAGTCCTTAGACCTGAAGTCACTACGGTTCCCTACGTGAAGAGTTATGTACTTTGGTATCGTCAAATGTCACCCATAACAGGGTGGACTATAAAGGCGATCACTGGGTATATAATGAATTATACGGAGGGATGTGAGTAATGTAGATGGGATCTATCCCTCCCATATGACGGAAGTGATATCTGTGGGCCCCTTGATCCAGTAGGACTGCTAAAACGCATGGTCATACTCAAATAAGTCAATATGAGATATTGAGCTCATTTGTTTGAGTGAGTCCACTTGGGGATCAAGAAACACAAAGATTGATCGAGGATGACATAGTTTGTGCCTCATTGGTCAATCTAGATATCGAGGATAGAAGGACAAGGTCATACATTGTCATAGTCACAGAGGTTAAGTCGGATCTCGACTTTCTTGTTACTTGGGTAGCAATGATGCATTGCTAGATGTCGCTCATTGCTTATGTGTCTAAAACGGTTTAGACACATTGCCAACGTTACAAGAACCTATTGGGTCACACACTAAGGGCATGATGCTTCGGAGATTAATTGATCTTATTTTGACTAAGATTTGATCCGAATTGGGTTTATTGAGTTAGACTCAAGTGAATCCAATTAGAATATGGGATTGAGGTCTAATTTGAGTTAGACTCATTTAGATTAGACTCAACCACATTTGGATGAGATATTAATTAATTAAATTGTTTAATAAATTAATAATAGAAGGATGAAAAGATTCTCTTGATTGAATGGAGAGAAGTTGAAGAGTCACATGAGAAGATGTGCTCTTTATTGGCTTTAATTAAGGGAAGTTAAAGGGTCAAAAACTCTTCATATTCGTGGGATGAATATAAAAGAGTTTTCTTGTCATTTGGATGAAAAAAAAGTCATCTTTGTTAGATCGTGTTCGTCTTGCTAGAGAGCAGGGGTGAATAGCAACTTTCGTTTTTTCTACCTACACGTTAGCAAGCGCAAGTGGAATAACAAATAATAATAACAAACAATGCTAACGCAAACCTATTTACGTGGTTCGGAGATGACGCTCCTACTCCACGACAGTCCGTAAGGTGGATGATCCCTCGATCCTTTGGCGGATCACTCCCCGGATGCCCTCCGGCTAGCTCGTGTAGCTCGTTGTGGGTGGAGAAACCTCGCCACAATCCGGACTGCACCTCTGAGCTCTTAGACTACGATTTGGCTCCTAACCAAAGCCAAATTCGTCAAAGCTCTCAACCAAAACGAAACCCTTTTAAATAGAGCTTAAGTCTGTTTTGGCCGCCACCAGTCGACTACTCCAAGGGCAGTCGACTGCCCCCATTGAAATTCGACCATTGTAAGCCCAACGTTCGAATTTCCATTCACTACCAGTCGACTGCCCCCATAACAGTCGACTGATGTTACTGTGAGGTTTATCAGTCGACTGCCAAAACCCCAGTTGACTGCCCACCTAGGTTTTCCTTCCCGAGTACAATTCCCTCAGCACTCGACCCCTAGGATTTCCCCGAGTACATTCCCTCAGCACTCGTACCCTCACGACTCAGCTGACTCTTCACTAGCAGCCTCGACTGTTGCCTTCACGCCCTCTTCGTCTTCGGCCCTCGTCCCTCAGATGCACACACAAGCCACCGGCTTGCCTCCATTGTTAGTAATATGAGAGAAGTGTCCTAAGGCAATCGCCTTATGATTGTAAACATTTATTTCAATAAATGATAATTTGTTGGTGCAAGTTGCATCAATGATGTTCTCCTTTATGTGTTTTAATGTTTGACAATGTACTTAAGTCAGTAATATGTTGAACAGACAAAGGGGAGCGAAGGAGAAGTAACCTAAGTCTGAGAAAAGTCCTAGTTAAGCTAGGCATGGAAACCCTAAGACCTAGCGAAGGGCCGCTAGGCTCTGGCGAAGGGCTGCCAGAAAGAAAAGACCTAGCGAAGGGCTGCTAGGCACCTGACGAAGGGTTGTCAGGAAAATAAGTCCTAGCGAAGGGCTGCTAGGTACCTGACGAAGGGCTGTCAGGGGAACAAGTCCTAGCAAAGGGCTGCTAGGCACCTAACGAAGGGCTGTCAGGGAAACAAGACCTAGCGAAGGGCTGCTAGGCACCAAGCGAAGGGATGCTTGGTATCCAAGACCTAGCGAAGGGCGGCTAGGCAAAAGTCCACCCGAAGGACCGGGCGGCAACCGTCTCCTGAAAGGAGTAGGTGAAAGGCGCTTTCTCGGGGGTAAGAGTTTGCGTCGGTTCGACCTAGGATTGCGTGCCAATCCGAAGTCCGAACCAAGTTCGTAAGATTAATATTTCATGTATACTTGCTTTGCATATATATATCTTGCAGGTACCAAGAGAAGAAGACAAAGCAAGCAAATGAAGAAGGCTGAAAACCAGCAGCCAGGGCGCCCCCAGCATGGGGGGCGCCCCCAGCCAGTGCAGAAGATGTGCACTTGTGTGTGTGTGCGCAGAACAGGTGTCCGTGAGGGCACCCGGAGCGTCCGGGGCGCCCCCAGGTAGTACTAAAACATGCAGTTTCGTGATGCAGTCAAAACAGGTGTCAACCGGGGCGCCCGGAGTGTCCGGGGCGCCCCCAGGCAGTACTATACATGCAGCAAACGTGTGTTTGCAGAACAAGTGTCAACCGGGGCGCCCGGAGCGTCCGGGGCGCCCTAATTAGTAGCTGTTTTGGTGTTTCGAAGCCAAAACACAGGATAAGCCCTCAAGGGGGCGCCCGGGTCATCCGGGGCTCCCTGGTCAAAGTTCTTATCACCTGCGGCGAGGTAGGCGCAAGGATAAGAGTTGATCGAGTCTTCCGGGGCGCCCCCAGCGACCGGGGCGCCCCCAGGAGGCCTATATAAGGGGTCTCGACCCCCTTGCTTGAAACACATTTTCCAACTTCGAATCTGTTCATTCTGACTGACGACAACGCTCTAAAGACGAGGCTCTACGACCGGGAGGCTCCAGGAGGAAGTGCGCGGCACTTCGGAGGTCCAGATCGGCCGAACTTCACACTTTGTGTTTGGTTTGCAATTAATTACAGTATTTATTTTTCCATATTATTGCTTGTAATATTGCACTGTAAGACGGGTTTCTCCGCCTCCGGAAATTCCGGAAAGGAGACTATTAGTGGACTCAACGCCGAGTACATAGGCCTTGGACGTACTGACTCTGGGGGGTTGGGAACCAAGTAAATAAACCTGCCGTGTCCCCTGTTTTGCTTTCTTTTATTTTATTTTTATGTTTCCGCTGCACTAACGCTCTGAGTCTAGAAGTCTTACGAAATATTTACGAAAGTTTTCACGATCGATATTCACCCCCCCCTCTATCGACGGCACCGGTCCTACATAATTCACTATTTGAGTATACATGTTTGTGTATTTGATTGGGATCTTAAACTCATCTACTGAATGTCCGCCATACAGTTCACAGCATAAGAGAATTTGTGATGGGATCACAACTAGTGATTATCTCTAAATGTGCAAATGTGAAGTGTTGGAAATATCCCTAGTCGATGAATTGATAAATACGGACATTATCAGTTCTGTTGAGACTAGCATGGGTTATTCTCTATTCAGCTGATTCTCACTGACTGGTGACATTGGGATGTCCGGAGATAAACATGGATGCTAGTTAAGGGAACTAGTTCATTGGAGTGACTAGCTGTAAGACTTCATATGGGAATCTACATGTAGATATGTCAATGAAGATCTTACTGCGGCTTAAGTGCGATGTTCCTTTGACTTGCGGTGTTCAAGCCATCTTGGTCATGGAGACTTATACTTTGACATCTTAAGCAAGCATCTCCAAGGAGGTGTGGACCCAGGATGATCGGGTATAAGCCGAAGTGCCCGAAGATGTTTGAACAGCCTACAAAGGATTCACCGCTCCTTGCGAGGAGATGTATACCCAGGCCTATCGTCGGATTGTTACTCAAAGCCTCTGGCCAGAGCATATCATATTTAGAGTGAGAGTCTCTAAAATACATGAGAGTAATTAGAAATCCAAAGGACGAGTAAGACATTACTTGGGCTAGGTGTGACGTAGTCAGCCTAGTGGGGACTGACACCATTGACCGTGTCCTGAACCAAGTGGGTATAAGGTGGTGAAAGGAATGGGGCACGATTCATTAGAGCTGCTGAAAGGTTTCAGAATAATTTCTTCTGAGGTCAAACCGTTGATCTTTCAATTAATTGGGGATCATGATGTACTACTAGGTGTCACTCATGATCGTTCTATAATTAGTTAATTATAGACGGCCAACATAAATCGAAAGCCTATTGAGTCACACGCACTACGAGTAATCCGAGGGATTTAAAACGAGTTGAAAATTGGATTTTCCGATCAAGAGAAATAAGTCGAATCTGAGTTAGTCAGAGGCGCAATGGAAGCTAAAATGACTAAGTCTTTTGAAGGCTTTTTGAGCGAATTAAATGAGTTTAATTCGCGGCGGTCCGGGTTGGTTTGGCCGGCCAAAGAGGGTGCCAAACCCCCCTTTGGTGGCCGGCCAATAAAGAGGAGAAAACCAATTAATTTTGGTTTAATTGATAAAATAAATCAAGTGCGATTTATTTTATAAATTATTGATAAATAAATTTGTATAAAGAAATTTATATAAATAAATTTATAGAAATTTATTCCTTTTATGGAAGATTAAAATAATCTATGAATTGGTTTATTTTAATTTTATAAAATCAATTATGAATTGATTTTTCCATAATAAGAAAGTTTATAAATTTCTTATAAAAATTTATTCTATAATTTAAAGAGAAGAAGAATTTGTTTTATTATAAATTAGTTATAAAACTTGGTTTAAACGGAATCATTCATAAGAGAATTTATAGGATAAATTTTTTATGATAATTAATTAGTTTTATTATAAAGTTAGTTATAATAAAATTCATAAGAGAATTTATAGGATAAATTTCTTATGATAACTAATTTGTTTTATTATAAATTAGTTATAATAAAACTAGGCTTAAACGGAATAAGCAATAAGAAAATTTATAGGATAAATTTCTTATAACTAATTCCGTTAATTCGGTTTAGAGGGAGACTTAGCAAAGGAGTTGCTACTATATAAAGGAACCAAAGGCTAGCCCTTATTCCTAACGAAAATAATTAAGAGATTAATTATTCTCTCCCTCTCTCTCTTAATCCCTCCTCTCCTCCTTCTCCTTCTCTTCCCTTAGGGCCGGCGCCCACCCCGGCGCCCACCCTAGCTTCCCTAGGGCCGGCGCCCAACCTACATCCAAGGTGGTGGAGGCCGTGAGCTTCAAGAAGAAGAAGGAGAACCCGAACACGAAGAAGAAGAAGCGGATAGCGACTCCTCTCTTCCCGGAATTCGATTCCGTTACTTCGTTGGTTAGTTTTCCTAATTTTTCTCTTAACCTTCTAGTTGTGCCTTCCGAGAATCTAGTAGTTCTCGTCGGCACAAAACTCGTGACTTTGCGAAGTCATCCCGAAGAGAACTCAGCGTGGACGCGAATAGAGGCGAAGCTTCCAAGGGACGCTACGGTTGGATCTCGTCCCTTTCTTCAAGTTACGCGAGGTATAAAAGTAAATTAGTTTACCTTTCCGCAAACTTTCATTTTATGATTATGTCGATACACTATAAGGTTGCATGCTAGATACGAAGTTAAAATAATTTAGGAAATTATTTTATGCAAACTCTTCCGCTGCACGTAAAAATTTAAAATTTTACGAACTCGTATCCTTGTCGACATGCACCCGGTCCCAACATCCATGTCATCCTTCACGTACGCCTCGAAGTCCGCGCCCCTTGGCTCTTCGTCCCTACTATCCATGGTCCCTCGGGTGCACACAAGCCCACGGCTTGCCTCCATGCCACCCTTCACCGTACCTGAAGCTGTCCAGCTAGGTCAATATGTGTAACCTGCAATCCTGCACACTCACATGCACATATTAGAATACAAGGGTAAACCTAACTTAAACCCTTTTCCCAAACATCAAAACACATGGTCACTCCGGATCATAGATTGCCCCAACAATCTTCCCCTTTTTGATGTTTGGCAATACTTTTAAGTTAGGGAAAACAAATAGCAAAACACAATACTAACAACCATTTGGACTTATGTTGTCAATACTCCACCTTGGACTTACACCGCCACTGCATATGCAATGCAACCATGCATGGATCTTATCCCAAGGCATCCCCACACCTAACCTCCCCAAGTTAGGAATTTTACCACAACGGGCATTTTAAAGCCTTCCCAAGACTCCCCCTACATTGGACTTACAAAGGTTTTTTAAGAACCTCTCCAAGGTTCCCCTTACGCCAAGAATGGAGCAACCATGCTCCCCCTAAACATAGGGTTTCTCGCAAAGGCGTGTTTGGTTTCCCAAATTAAACCCAACACTTCTCCCCCTTTGCCATACATCAAAAGACTCCAACAACTTCCTCCTTATTGGACTCTTTAACCTCTAAATGATTATAAATACAGTGTACTAACCCCCCACAAGGTTCCACACTTATTTCACATCAATTTGACATTTTTCAATGGCTGATAACCCAAATCAGCCTGTACCAGTCGACTGCCCCTGGGCCAGTCGACTGGCACGCTGAAATACCCCATTTCAACTTTCTGAATCCAAATTCAGAAATGCGCCAGAAATTTCACAAATCTCTAAAAATTCTCAAATTTTATGGAGAAGTTTGTGGTACCCATACCTACTTGGGAAAAATACATTCAAAAATGTATCTATCACCGTTCCCAAGTTTGACACAAAATCCAAAACTAGCTAAAAGGTTCAATTGAACCTTAACTTAAAGTCCTAGTTTTGGTCTTCCCTTGATGTCACTGCCCATACCAACTCATAATGCATCCCTAGCATTAATTTATATGGCATTTACACATCAAAAACCAATTCTCATGCTTTATGACCCCAATGTCATATTCTCATGCATGTAACTCAAAACCATCATGCCAAAACCCAAGAATTGAGACTCAAGTCCGTCTCCAACTCTTTCGGCACACTTCATGGTCCACCTAGACCTCCTAGAGAAACATCTCCCGAGATCCATTTACCATGGATCCCAAAGACTCCTAGAGCTCCCCCTTGAGCTCTTAGCCCTAGCCACCTCCCTAGGTGACTCAACAAACACTAGACCACACCGGTGTACCCCCGGTGACTCTTGGTCCTCAATCCTAACCTTCTTAACTTTAGACACCTTGTCCTTGGTTAAGTCCTTCTTTTTCCCTTTAAATGACTTTTCTTTGCCATTTTTGACCTTTTCTTTACCATAATCATAGGGCATCCTTGAATATGACTTTTCCCTATCATTTAACCTCCTAAGGGAATATCCTAGACCCGGCCTATCATTTCTAATATGTTGATCCTTTGGTATCACACTCAATCCCTTGGACCCTCTAATGAGTCTATCTAGGTTCTTTTCTAATTTATCAAGCTTTGCCCTCAAAACATGATTTTCCTTCTCTAAATTTCTAACCTTAGTATCACCATGCTCATTTTGATCACTCCTAGATCTACCTATTTTCTTAGGCATGTGTCTCCCTTTCTTAGGGTTGATGCCTGATCCTTAGGTCTAGCAACCCCAGATTTATCATGAATCATGGATTTCTTGTTATTTTGACACGCAATAGTGTTTTTATTTCTATCATGATACTTAAAGTCAAAAGTATGCATAGGCAAGCAATCATTATTATTTCTAGCATTCATAAAAACATTTGAAACATATGCAAAGTTAGGGATTATATCTCTTACCCTTGTAGCTCCCCCTTGATGTAAGCTTCTCTTTTTCTTCTCAACTTTTTCCCATCTCCTTAAATCTTTCATCTTCTTGAGCTCTCCTTCTCTCGGACAATTGGTATGATAGTGTCCTAGCTCCCCACATGTAAAGCATCTAATATGCTTTTTCTTCTTCTTTTCCCTACAACCCATATTAGTTTTAAATTGAATTGACCCGGGTTTTGGATTTACCTCCTTCTTACCTAGTGGACACTTATCCTTGTTGTGCCCCTTCTTGTTGCATCCAAAGCATATGATGTGGTCCTTGGTTCTTGCTTTGGTGAAGGTAGAAGCTTCTTCTTGCTCCGGGATTGATGAGGGCATCTCCTCCCCCTCAATTTTGAAGTGGAGACATCTTCTTCTTCTCTTGATGAAGTGGATGACCTTTCACTATCTTATATCACTTCACTTGATGTTGATAATTCTTATTCTTTTTGCTCTTCTTGGACCATTTGGCTTGTCTCCTTGGGCTCTTTTACTATTTGAGCTTGTGTAGGACTTTCATGGAATTCTCCTATCTTGTTCCATAGCTCATATGCATTTTCATATTTACCTACATCACTCAACACATTTTTAGGCAAAATATCAATTAATATACTAATTACCTTCTCATTTGCGCTAGAATGTGCTTATTGCTCCTTAGTCCAATATCTCGGTCGGAGCTTCTTTCCGTGCTTGTCCTTTGGAATCTCGATTCTTCTAGCATCATTATGCATTCCCAATCCATTCTAAACCACATCTTCATTCTTGTCCTCCAATAGTCAAAGTTTTCATGATCATACGGAGGTGGGACATTGATATCGTCACCCAACTTGTCTTCCATCATTCTTCTCCTCTAGCTTGTGCCCTTTTGGCAGTTATTCCAACAAGAGCAGACCTCGCTCTGATACCACTTGTTAGATCGTGTTCATCTTGCTATAGGGGGGTGAATAGCAACTTTCATTTTTTCTACCTACACGTTAGCAAGCGCAAGTGGAATAACAAATAATAATAACAAATAATGCTAACGCAAACCTATTTACGTGGTTCGGAGATGACGCTCCTACTCCACGACAGTCCGTAAGGTGGACGATCCCTCGATCCTTTGGCGGATCACTCCCCGGATGCCCTCCGGCTAGCTCGTGTAGCTCGTTGTGGGTGGAGAAACCTCGCCACAATCCGAACTGCACCTCTGAGCTCTTAGACTACTATTTGACTCCTAACCAAAGCCAAATTCGTCAAAGCTCTCAGCCAAAACGAAGCCCTTTTAAATAGAGCTTAAGTTTGTTTTGGCCGCCACCAGTCGACTGCTCCCAGGGCAGTCGACTACTCCAAGGGCAGTCGACTGCCCCCATTGAAATTCGACCATTGTAAGCCCAACGTTCGAATTTCCATTCACTACTAGTCGACTGCCCCCATAACAGTCGACTGATGTTACTGTGAGGTTTATCAGTCGACTGCCAAAACCCCAGTTGACTGCCCACCTAGGTTTTCCTTCCCGAGTACAATTCCCTCAGCACTCGACCCCTAGGATTTCCCCGAGTACATTCCCTCAGCACTCGTACCCTCACGACTCAGCTGACTCTTCACCAGCAGCCTCGACTGTTGCCTTCACGCCCTCTTCGTCTTCGGCCCTCGTCCCTCAGATGCGCACACAAGCCACCGGCTTGCCTCCATGTCATCCTTCACGTATGCCTCGAAGTCCGCATCCCTTGGCTCTTCGTCCCTACTATCCATGGTCTCTCGGGTGCACACAAGCCCACGGCTTGCCTCCATATCACCCTTCACCGTACCTGAAGTCATCCAGCTAAGTCAATATTGTTAGTGATATGAGAGAAGTGTCCTAAGGCAATCGCCTTATGATTGTAATCATTTATTTTAATAAATAAATATTCACTATTTGAGTATATATGTTTGTGTATTTGATTGAGATCTTAAACTCATTTACTGAATGTCCGCAATACAATTCACAGCATGAGAGAATTTGTGATGAATTCACAACTAGTGATTATCTCTACATGTGCAATTGTGAAGTATTAAAATTGTCCCTAGTCGATGAATTGATAAATAGGACACTATCAATTCTGTTGAGACTAGCATGGGTTATTCTCTAATCAGCTGATTCTCACTGGCTGGTGACATTGAGATGTCCAGAGATAAACATGAATGCTAGTTAAGGGAACTAGTTCATTGGAGTGACTGGCTGTAAAACTTCATATGGTAGTCTACATATAGATATGTCAGTGAAGTTCTTACTGCAGCTTAAGTGCGATGTTCCTTTGACTTGCGGTGTTCAAGTCATCTTGGTCATGGAGACTTATACTTTGACATCTTACGCAAGCATCTCCAAGGAGGTGTGGACCCAGGATGATTGGGTATAAGCCGAAGTGCCCGAAGATGTTTGAACAGCCTACAAAGGATTCACCACTCTTTGCGAGGAGATGTATACCCGAGGCCTATCGTCGGATTGTTACTCGAAGCCTCTGGCCAGAGCATGACATGTTCAGAGTATGAATCTCTTAAATACATGAGAGTAATTAGAATCCGTAGGACGAGAAAAAGTTACTTGGGCTAGGTGTGACGTAGTCAGCCTAGTGGGGACTGATACACATAGATCATGTCCTGAACCAAGTGGGTATAAGATAGTGAAGGGATTGGGGCACGATTCATTATAGCTGTTGAAGGGTTTCAGAATTGTTTCTGAGGTCAACCGATGATCTTTCGATTAATTGGGGATCATGATGTACTACTAGGTGTCACTCATGATCGTTCTATAATTGATTAATTATAGATGGCCAACATAAATCGAAAGCCTATTTAGTCACACGCACTACGAGTAATCCGAGGGGTTTAAAACGAGTTGAAAATTAGATTTTCCAATCAAGAGAGATTAGGTTTGGTTGAGCCAAACGATAAGTCGAATCTGAATTTTTCAGAGACGCATCGGAAGCGTAAAATGGCTAAGTCTTTTGAAGACTTAATAGATGAATTAAATAAGTTTAATTCATTGGGGCGTGGCTTGGATGGGCCGGCTAAAGAGGGCCTCCATCCTCTTTGCTTGGTCGGCCACAACAAAGGGAGAGAACCAAATTTTTGGATCAATTTATAAAATAAACCAAGTGTGGTTTGTTTTATAATAAACCAAGTGTGGTTTGTTTTATAATAAACCAAGGTTTGGTTTATTTCTTCATGGAAATTAAAATGAACCATGGATTAGTTTATTTTATAAAATCAATCATGGATTGATTTACCATGATATAAAATCAAACTTGGAATGATGTAATAAGTTATTCCATATTTGAGAGGCTTGATGGTTGAGAGGCTACTATATAAAGGACCCAAGGCAAGGTTGAAGAGAATAGAAGAGACGAAGGCATAGGCTCTCTCCCTCTCTTTCTCTCCTTCTCTTCTCCCCTTCTTGTCGTGCGCCAACCAGCCCCAAGAAGGAGCACCAGCCGGCCGCCCCTGCCCTTTCCCTGCCGACCACTACCTGCTGCCGGAAGAAGGTGCTGCCGGAATTAGAGTTTGCCGTAAGGATCTTTTTGCCGCAAGCCTCTTCTTTTGCTTCGTCGGAATTTTGATTCCGGTCATCCTTTTGTGGTCAGTCTTCCGACTTCTCTTTTGGTTTTTCTTGTCGCGTTCTGGGAGAATCTAGTAGTTCTCGAGAACACGAAACTCGTAGCATTGCGAAGTCATCCCCAAGATACTCGGCATGGACGTGAATAGAGGCGAAGCTTCCAAGGGACACTTACGGTTGGATCTCGTCCCTTCCTTCGAGTTACGCGAGGTAATACGTAAATTAGTTTACGTTTCTGTAAAATTTTAAATATATGATCATGTCTACACAAGATAAAATTGCATGCTTAGATGTGTGGTTAAATAATTTGAGAAATTATTTATGCTAAACCTTCCACTGCACGTAATTAATTTTAAAATTACGAACCTGCATCCATGTCAAGATGAATTTCGTAGCAAGATGAATTTCGTAGGAGTTTTTCTTTCGCATGGATCGTTTGAGGGATCTTATTTCCGCTGTATTTTTGTATTTGTCGCCGGGAAATCCCTACATATATAACTGTTACATAAGCGACCTCTCACTATTATTGAGAAGGAGATAAAACAGGAAAGATCAAGTGGCAGGTGTTTGGACGAGAACTACACAGGCGAAGAAATCCTCTGTCAAATTTTGACTCCCTTGACCATTACTAACTTATTCCAAATCACTGAACCGTATTTCCGAGAAGGAAACATTAGACTCTCGGCACCAAATCCATATTAGACTTATATCTCTCCATATCAAATCCATATTAAACTGAGACCAAGCCCGAAGTGGGTTTTAATTAAGGGTGGGCATTCGGTTAAAATCGAACCAAACTAAATTAGCAAAATCAAATCGAACAGATTTTTTTCGATCAAACTGAATCGACCAAATTAAAAAAAAACGAACAAACCGAACCGATATTTTATCGGTTAATTCGATATTTAACCGAATTAACCGAATTATTCAAAAAAAAAAAGTTTTTAAAATAAAATTCATTTTAAATAAAAATCAATTTTTAAAAAATTAAAAATTAATTTTGAATTAAAAATTAGGTTAATTCGATGTATTCGGTTTAACCAAATAGGAAAGTTGAAAACCGAAATCAAACCGAATTAACCTATATTTTTAGGAAAAAAAATAAATTACCGAATACACCGAACCGAAATTTAAAATTCAATTATTTTATTCGAATTTTTACTAACCCCTAATCTTAATCTTTTGGCTCTCAATGTTCATTTATCAAAATTAATGTTCATTTATCAAAATCATGATTTGAAATCGTATACTTTCTGGTCCATTTTTAGATATAGCAAATAAATATTTTCTGCCACATATTTTCTGCCATATTTTCTACCACAATAAAAAAAATTCAAATAACATCTTTAATTTTATAGAAAATATTTATTTGCTATATCTAAATTACAAGATGCGCTCGAGGACTGCACGACGTTGGAGGAGGGAAAGCAAAATAGGGCGGTCTGGTTCTCCAGATGCGAGCAAAATAGTCAGACAGACCATTTTCATCATATTTTTCTATAACAATTAATAAATATACTAAGAATAATCTAAACAAATATACGGCTAACAAACGTAGCTGATTTCAACTAGAATTCCATATGATTTTCAATTTCAAAATAATCACAAAATTGAATGATCTTATTTTTAAAACTGAGATGTGAAAGTTAAGGACCACCATTTTCAAACTCGTTGGCGACGACCTTTCTTTAGAAAAATAATTAAAGAACAATAAAAATGAAAGGGTAGACTTCAAGCAAACTGCAGCATTATTATGCCCATAAAATAGTTCCAAAATGTTCTAGGCACATGGAATGGAATGAACCTATAATATAAGCCATCTTCTGATTATCATTTACCACGCCTCAATCATCCATATCATTTTAATTTATCTATCTAGAATGCCTCGTTAAATATTTATGAGTCTGACCTTGTTGCTGTGGTAAGTAAAATATCTATATGTCTGCATTTAATCGAAGATCGATGTGATACTTAACGCTTCCAATATCATTTGTCTTTTTATAGAAATAAATAATAACAATAATGAGTGGGGAAAAGAAAACAGACACACACCACAAACTAAGCCAATTGATCGGAGATTAACTACTAGCATAGAAGGCACCGGATATAGAAAATAATTTAAAAGGCATTAATTATATATAACAAGCCAGCCATCTGAAGCTCATCGTATTTACAAAAATCCCAAATGAAGAAAAGCAAGCAAGTTAATGGACGGTGGCTATGCGATTCTAGAACCTTCGGCAGAGGCAAAAGAGTAGGGCCCAACCTTGCCTCCCGTCGCTCCGTCGACGGCTCTTCCTCCTTGTCGCCTCCGCCGGCGCCGTCGTCGCCGGGCGGTACGACCCAGCCCGCGCGGCGGATTCCGTCAGCAGCTCCCACATCACGTGCACATCCTCGTACTCGCACGTGCGCACCTCCCGCCTCAGCCTCATCAGCCCTGCGGGAAATCGAGAAGCGGAACGAGAGCGACCAGAGTTAACTCCTCCGACGACGTCGCGTCAGGTTGGGGATCGGGGAAGAACTCACCGGATTTGCGAAGCCCGATGCGGCAGGCGACGCCGTCACATACTCGCCTCGCCGGAGACGCCATCCGAGCCCACCACGTCATCACTCCTCCGGCCGTCGCCGCCGGATCGCCGAGAGAAAAAGATAGAAAGGGACGGAGGAATGGGGGAGTTTCTCGTTCGAAACCCCGTTTTAAAAAGGGCACTCCCTGCATCGCGATCCACCGCCTGATTCCCTTCTTCCACCGCCACGTGACGGTCCCCCGCGCACAGATATTCACGCTACTGCACGCAGCAGCAGACGCGTGTTCGGTAATGTAAGATCGTACGGTGCAGGTCCATCTGACACCGAGCAGGGTCCACTTTCAGGACCACCCGATCGGTTACTCACGTGGGGATAGGAAGTTTGGCTTGACTGGAAGTGGGTCCCGGTGCGCGAGGAATGAGACTTGGGAAGCTGCGGTTTGTTGGGGTGGTTCGAGCCGTTGGGGGGCAGGAATGGATATCCACAAAAGCAAGAGCCCGGAGGTGATGGGAGTCCGGATCCTCTGCGCCGGACTCCTCCCTGTGCCCGTGTGCCGACTCGCCGGCGATCGCCGGTGAGTCGTCCGATCGACGATCGGACACCGTCAATAATTTTTGATCGTCGTTCCCAATAAGATGATATCCTCGGAGCACGGTGAACCCGTCGAAATCGTCGCATCAGACATCTCGTCGGATTTCGACGGTGAATACAATACCATCACAGATGCGACGATTTCGACGGGTTCACCGTGCTCCGAGGATATCATCTTATTGGGAACGACGATCAAAAATTATTGACGGTGTCCGATCGTCGATCGGACGACTCGCCGGCGATCGCCGGCGAGTCGGCACACGGGCACAGGGAGGAGTCCGGCGCAGAGGATCCGGACTCAGGTGATGGGGGCCCACTTATATTGACATCGTGGTCCATTCAAATTTAATCTCCCATTTCATTAACAAATGTGAATTATGTTATCTCATTCTTTCTTCATCTCGGAATTATTAAATTCTTTCAAATCTGACACAAGTATGAAATATTGGACTTCTCCACTTCATCATTTATATCTTCACCATAATATTTTGACCTCTTGTTCTCTTTTATTACCCTAACATTCTCGTAGCCTAAAATCCCTAGCTAGCCTTCGAGCTTCATCAACATGTAATCTCTTACCTATCGATATATCTACCTACGATCCAAGGCAAATGGAAGAGCTTTAAGTGTCATTCAGCACTAGCAATATCTTCCTCTATTGTATTTGCACTAGCAAGATGAAAGCAAATATGTCAATTTTGTTGAGCTTAATTTTGATGTTGTTATAAACTTATGAATAGAGATGAAATTGATGAACCGATATCCACCAAGTTTGTCTAGAGAGAACTTCATCTATGCAAGTGCAACCAACATTTTTTTAATTGTGTTGGGGACAAGAAGACGCACTTGATAATTGATTTTGTTTTTATACCTAAACTCCACTTTTTTTTAAATGGAAATAAAATAATGATAATAATAATAATATGGGTAAAATGGATCTATAAAAATATTTCAAGTGCTTTCTTTTATGATTTTTTCCCTCAATCAACGCAAATAATTGGAGAAAAAAAATGTGAAACACACACACAATATATATATATATATATTAGAAATAAAATAATAAAATTACTAAGTTCAATTATAAATAATAAGATGAATTATATCACAAAAAAATTAAATAATTAAAGTATGAATAATTCTTAAGTAGTAGGGGTCAAAGATTGGGAAATGGAAGTTGAGCTAAATTAAACCACCATAACATCCGACATATATCCTTGTCAGTCATCATCTAACGTATATTTTATTAATTTTCACACCCATATAGTATTGTTAATTGGTTTATCTAGCTAGGACTATTACAATTCACAATATTCATAATTGTCCAAAAATATAACATTTGTAAAATGCACATGTACGATCAATATACATTGACAATTACTACATACCTATTTAGTCAAACAATATTTGTCTATTTCTCTACTTTTCCCTCGAACTACTTCTAGAAAGCGTTTTAAATTACCAACTATCAATGAATTTCTTTTTTATTTGGTTAAAAAAGTGCCAATCAAATTAATATAAAATTCAACAAATGATACTTTTGTTTCCATTGAATATTAATACACAATTGGAAAATCATTTGATTAAATATCATGCACATAGTATTCAACTGTTCTGTAGTTTGTCATTTTGCATTAACTTTTTTGTAATATATGCGTATATATAAAATCAAATTAACAACAGCAACTCGTATGAAATGGTTGCCAAAATACAAAATGTACCGATCATCACACAAACGCATATCAAGTTCCACTGGTTGGATCAAACACAATGATCTGCCCATTGCAAATGGAGCAAGAGTTCAGGAACAGTGTTGACAGTTATTACAACTTATAACACATACGAGAATTGAAATGAATAAAAGTAGCAGCAGCTTCACTTTAAATTCATGAAATAAGAAGATGGAACGTAAATATAATGATAGAAGAGCTGTTCCATTGCTGCAGCTATTGCAAACACCTTTATACGTATCATTCCTCCAAACTAAAGGCTGCGAATCTACAATTCTAGGAATTGTTTACTCTTGATGCACAAGGAAACTGCATAAGCTCCCTGCAAAAGTGGATAGTAGAAGACAAAAAAAAAAGTAGGGGGAAAAAAGGAAAAAGCATCCACCAATGCAGATATTAATCTTTGAAATAAATGAGTCTCTAGTTGAATTGCTGCACGACGCCAACATTCATAATATTAATTCTAAAAGCTCAACATATAGAGTAAAAACAAGGAGGAGAAAGATAAAAAAAAGAAAGGAGGATGCATCTCAGATATTGCTAAAGTTACACAAGTTTAACTTTACATGTACAAGATAGGTAGGCTTGATCATTACGAGGGAAAAGGATGAAGCTTTCCCTACCATGTTGACCTGGATCTCCGAGTGATTTTGCAGGGTAAAATTATTCTGCTGTTGCAATCCGATAACAGAGGGTTAATTTCCCTGCATGATGCAATAAATGGCGGCACGTCAGTTGGATGACTGTTGATCAATAACATAATAAAGCATTAAATGATTCACTTGATCCAATCTGAGAACTCCTAACTTTCACACAGCAAACTTACAAACAAAATAGCTGATCTCGACCATCTGTTATCCAGTTAATTACTAAATCTAAACTATAAATGCCCCTCTCGAGAAACATATTCAAGTAATTCACAATGAATATTTACACAAAACGTGTGATAAATCAGAAACAACCTACCATGTTTTATCTACAAGTACGAACATTAGCAAACCAAAAAAATAATGAGAAAAAGGAAGGTTAGTATGATATATTCAAATAGTTGCATCCTACCATGAGAAATAAATCAAAATTCAAATACATTATAGCAAAAGAAAAACAACAAGTTCAATAAATAATAGCGGTCCGAAGCGGCATTTCAAAAATGGTTTGATGCAGATCCAAATGATCTGTCAAATCGGTAATTTATCTGATGAATCAGTACAATTATTCGTCATCAACATACCATGTTTGCTCCAACTATTTTTATAGCCTTCTGACCCAACCATAACAATGAAATGATCTTAAAAATAAAATAAATTAAAAGCATATACCACCCATACTACAGCCTACCAGAATTAGTTGGCACAAACACGGCTTGATGATGATAACCACCTATGTGATACTAAATCTTGTATATCACTTGCACCGCCTCCAGGACTGGTGCAGTGGAAGGGAGACTAGTTGTCTCCCAAACACCCGCGGTTCGATCCCCAACTACTACGAATTTTGCAGGAATTTTTCCTCCAAATGGGACACGTAATTGTGGGATGTTAGACTTCTGGACCGCCCACGGCAAACGCTTCCCGATTTACCGTAGCGGTCGGTGAAAAACTTTTGTGGGACCAGGCCGGTCTTCAAGTTCGACGTTACCCTGGTTAATCATTTTTTTTTATTGTATATCACTTGCACCATCATAAAAACATTCGCTACTGCAAACTATCTGAAATGGGCAGTTCATGCACCTAACACGACTAGTAAATTTCAACCATATTGAGGTTTGCAGTATGAAATTTAAACACCCTACAATGAAAGGAACATTGGAATAACTTCCATCCATACCACCATGAGTTCATCTGATTCATTCTCAGAAAACTACAAGCACACATGGGATGCCAAAATCTATATTAATAAACCAAGCCAATTTTCAAAAATACAAATATACAGATCTATTCCATAACAACTGTGAAAAAAAAAGTATATGCAATTAAACACCTAATAAATGCGACAAAGGCAGCACATTAAAGATTTTTAAAAAAGTGCAAAAGAAAAACAATTTGTAACTGAAGTAGAAGCAGTATTTTGCTATGTTCGTTGTACAAGGAACTATAACAAATATACAGGCAACGTGATCCTTAGTTCCCTGAGTTTTTTGCCTCCGGGTTTTGCTAAGGGGTGTATGTGAAGCAAATCCTACTTCCTCTTGTTAGGAGCAGTATGAGCTAGAAGGGGGAGCTATGCAGGAATCTTTGATTCAAACTCGACTCCACATGCACTACACTTAGATTTACTTGGTATCCACCTCCTTGAGATAACTAATCCAAGGGTCCTCATCTGCTAACACAACTCCACTATGAAAATCTCCTTCTCAGAAACCTTCCAGAGGCAGAGAAGCCTCGTACAATCTTGAGCAAAAGAAATACAACAATAAAATGGAAACAAATACAACGAATACACACAACTTTACATGAATCTTGCTTTGAACGCTTTCTTGTTGCTTGGAATTGCCTCTTGTTGGTCTGGAAATGCAGCAACACTTTTTACTCAAACCTTCAAGAATCGGCTCTAAAAAATTCCTTGAAATCTCTCTTTTAAAGCCTTTAGGTCGGGGCTGATTTCTGCCTATAAGTCAACTTATCTTACCCATCAGCCGATTGATATAGTCTCCAACCATTGAATGCCTCTGAACTTTCTAAAATTTGTCTGATTTTGTCGATTATTCTTGTCGATTATTCGAACATCAATCGACCGATGTAAACCATCATTCGACTCAATCAAATCGAATAAGCGAATCTAACTCACTTCAGTTCAATTCTGACTGGCATCAGTCGAATTGAATCAAGCAAATATGACTTGCTTCTGTTTGGTTCTGATCATTATCAGTCGATTGATGCAACTCACATCAATCATCAGTCAACTGATTCCATCAATTGAGTCTAACAGCCGAATCAACTTACTTCTGTTCGGTTTGTAAAGTCATCAGTCGACTGATAAAATTCATCAATTGATTGATACCTAAGTTTTACGAATATAGATCTCCGTGCGAGCTCTATTTTGCAAAAGAAATCGCCTCGTTCTGATATCCAAGTCAAAAGTTATGAACTTCAGAAGTTTGCTCTATCAGGATTTCCTCGTTTCATTCTAACTCTCTGTTCGACTTCCGACTGCCAAGTGGTTGGTCAACCGTGACACACTTGGACTTTCTGTCTCATGCCAAGCGTTCAACTGACCCACTTTCGACTTAACCTAATTCCCAACTAGGTTTGTCTAGTTCCAAACCTATGTCTTCCACCGCCTAGTCTTGCTAGAACTTCCATTGCCTAAATTCCTAATCAGGTTTTCCGTTGCCTAGCCCCGCTAGAACTTTCATTGTCTAGTTCTCAACCAGGACTTTCATGACCTAGTTGGTCTTCCACCACCTAGCCCCACTAGGACTTTCTTGCCTAATTCCCAACTAAGTATTTTCATTGTCTAGCCCGACCAGAATTTCTATTGCCTAACTCCCAACCAACACTTCCCTTGTCTAGTTCCACCAGGACTTTTACTGCCTAGTCTCACTATGACTTGTACTACATATTGATCAAACATTGAATTCCTAACTCAAGTCAACTCGTGCTTGGTGAACTTGGTCAACCATGACCAAAGGTTGATTGCACCAATAATCTCCTTTTTTTTATGTTTAATTATATATTTAAATTAGGCTAACTTATTAGCTTTACTTTCCTTCTTCTCATTCCGAAGCATGAATGAGGGTTTTTGAACTTAAATCCTACTTTTTTTTCTTTGGCACACATCAAAAATCTTTTTTCAAAATCCATTCATTTAAACTTCCAACATCAAAATCGAGAGGTCCTTTCTTCTCAATCCTTCAAATCCAACAAATCCCTCCTCCCCTCCCCCCCTAAATTTCCAATTCAAGTTTTTAAGGTGGACCTCTCCCTCAATCATGCACTAACTTCTATCAATGCACTAGTAATGATGTGGAGTTCCTAAACATTTAGGAAGCTCCAAAATCTAAAGTATGAGGTTAAAGATTCACTCCTGAATCTAAACCTCCCGCTCAATTTCATTTCTTCTTTTTTAACATCCCTTTCTCAATTTCATCAAGAAAATTAACTTTGAATACTTATCCAAGCATATATCAGGGATAGTTAAGATACCTAAAAGTGTTTAAATGAGTTAAATAAATCCATTTTAATGAAAACACAAAAATCAGTCGATTGATACTCTGCATCAATCAGTTGATATTCAACAAGCTACATTTTCAATTTTCAAATTGAATTTCAGAAATGTATAATTAATTCTACATTTTTCGAAAAATCATGAAATATCACATTATCAAACATTATCAAGAAAAAATAGTTATCCATGAAAAGACATTTTATTTCAAAGAATAGTACAAAGTTGAAAATCATTAAAATTTCAATATTTCACTCTAACTTTCGATCAACCTAATCAATGGTGATTCTATCAACAAATATCCTTACCAAAGTTTTTCAAAGTTAATTTCCAACTATGATGGCTAAATGCGCATGATTTACACATTAGCTTTCCTCATGATTGGCCAACACAATTCATTTATATTGATGAAACTAAAACTCAAATAGATTCACTAAATCAACATCTTGAGCTTGGTCCATCCTCATAATATCTGACTTATATCTAATGTATCTCAATACATATACAAGTCAACCCTATAGTCTGTATAAGATGTATAAATTGATTTTCCCTAAACTAAGGAATCATGCATCTCTAACTAGACATTTTAAACTTGATCATCTTATATAGGAGGTCAACTAATGTCATTGTCCTTGATCACAAGGAATTAAAATAATGCATGTGAATGAGTTAATTTCCATCAAGTGCATATCATA
>JAGFNQ010005075.1:233395-267560 GCA_024364735.1 Boesenbergia rotunda | reverse complement strand
ATTTTGTTGGTGCAGAATGCACCAAGTCAAACCTGTGTTTTGATATTGGCAAAAGAGTTCAAAAGTTAAGGGTTAGTTGTTGTCTAACAAGTTTCTTGAGTGTACAGGAAAAGCCCTAGCGAAGGAATGCTAGGCACTGGCGAAAGGACTGCCAGATAGGAGAAGCCCTAGCAAAGGACTGCTAGGCTCTGGCGAAGGACCGCCAGAATGCAAAGCCCTAGCGAAGGACTGCTAGGCTGGCGAAGGACTGCCAGAAGAAAAGACCTAGCGAAGGGCAGCTAGGCACCAAGCGAAGGGCAGCTTGGTAACTCAAGACCTGGCGAAGGCTGCCGGGCAAAAGTCCAATTGGAGGATCCGGTTGGCACCAGGTAAACTCTCCCGAGAGGAGTAGGTGAGGACGCGTTCCCCTTGAGGGAACATTAGGCGTCGGTTCGACCTAGGGCTCCATTTTGGAGACCAAAGTCAGAACCAAGACAGCTGAGGCTGTATAAATTAAATTAAATATTTGTTTTATTGTGTTTTGGACTAACCCTGGAAGCAGGACCGAAGGAACGTGTGTCTGCAGCTCAGAATGCCTCAAAGGAAAGAGGCAACTGCTGACCAGGGCGCCCGGAGTGTCCCGGGCGCCCCCAAGGTGAACACAAAACACAAAGAAAGCAAATAAACCTCGACAGTACATTCTGAGGGCGCCCCCGCTGTCCCGGGCGCCCCCATGGCAAACCAACTGAAGAGTTAAGCTGCTGCCGCGTCTGCACTGCGCACCCAGGGCGCCCCCGCTGTCCCGGGCGCCCCCAGCCACTCTTACGCAGGAGACTTCAGCGCTGCGGATAAGAGTTGGCCGAGTCAACCAGGGCTCCCCCAGCGTCCAGGGCGCCCCCGTCAAGACCTTATCCCGAGGTTCAAGGGATAAGTCGTTGACTGCGCCTTGTGTGGATCTGCTGCCACGTGGGGGGCGCCCCCGTCGACCAGGGCGCCCCCAGGCACTATAAAAAGGGCCTAGACCCTCCTCTTCAAGACACCAGCTTTCATTCAACACATCCAAACGCTCGACGACCGCGCTCTGCTCCAGGAACTTCCCGACTCAAGTCCGAAGCGCCGTCGACCTCCCGCTGCACCGAAACTCGAGCCTACCCCGGGAGTTGGTAAATACAGAAGTGTAATCTTTCTTATTGTAATTTGTATTTCTCTTCTGTACTCATTCTACGCATTATAGAATTGCCCAAAGTAAACGGTCAACGACCGTGGGCCTTGGAGTAGGAGTCGACCCAGGCTCCGAACCAAGTAAAACGACCTTGTTAGCGTTGTGTTGCTTTGTCTCTATTTCCGCCGCGCACTTACTCTTTTTATTTAATCCGAACGATTTGCGACATTCACCCCCCTCTATCGCATCTCTCGATCCAACAAGTGGTATCAGAGCGGGGAATTCAAACTTGGTGCAACCACCAGTTTGAAAATTTTTCGGATTTCTTTCGTTTTCTCTCTCAATTTTTTTTAAATATTTTTCGTTCGAGTTTTATTTTCAAGGTTGGTGCAACACCCCTTGAAATTTGTTTTTATTTACTCTTCCCGCACTACTAATCCAAGACCAAGTCTTGGAATATTTTTGTTTTTTTTTGTTTGCAATTTCAGAACGAATGGCCCTCCAAGAAGGCTTTAGCACCGCCAGACCTCCACTTTTCAGTGGAGAAGACTTTCCTTACTGGAAAAGTTGAATGGAGGTCCACCTGAAAACTCAGGTGGATATGTGGATAATCATCCAGTCTGGACTGATGATTCCCACAAATGCTGATGGCGTACCGCAAAACTACTCAGAGTGGGACACTGCCCTTAAACGCAAAATTGAAGCTGACGCCAAAGCAACTCAGACCCTCCAATGCGGACTAATGAAAGAGGAGCTGAACCGCATAGGCCCTTTCAACAGTGCCATGGAGCTATGGGCTAAACTGATTGAGCTCCACCAAGGAACTTCAGATACGAGGATCAGCAAACGGGATCTGCTACTGAACAAGCTCTTCACCATCAAATGGCAGATAACGAGACAGCAGCCCAGCTCCATGCCAGAATCCAGGAATTGATGAACGGTCTTCACGCAATAGGTCACCAGGTTCAAAACCGTGATCTTATAAGGTATGCCCTAAACGCGTTCCCTAGGACCACCTTGTGGGCATCTATGGTAGATGCATACAAGGTCTCTAGGGATCTTTCAAAAATTAAGTTAGATGAGTTATTTCTCTGAACTTGAACTGCATGAACAGACTAACTACAATTTGGCCGAGAAAAGTATAGCTTTCTTTGCAGGGAAAACAGGAAGAACGACTAAGAAGAAACTCAAGTTGAACCCGAGTCTACCTCAGATTCAGAAACAGAAGATCAAGAAGGAGATCAATCTGAACTGGTCCGGCTAGCTCGAAGCTACTACAAAAAGTTGAAGAACCAAGCCAACACACGGAGAACAAGCCGAAGAAAGGATGAACCAGCTGAACCAGCAACTGACAAACACAAGCCCAACGTAACCTGCTACGAATGCAAAAAGAAGGGCCACTACAAGACTGAATGTCCAAGTCTAAAGGAGTCTAAAAAGACCAGAAAGAAAAAGGCACTCCAAGCAACCTGGGATGAGTCTTCCTCCGAAGAAGAAGAAGAAGCACCCCAGTCCAATCTTCTAGCCCTGACCGCTTCGGATCAAATCGAGACTGACTCAGACTCGGACCAGGACGACGGCAAGCTGACCTTCTCCGACGACGGCGAAATAAGGGTAACGGGTTTTTCAAAATTGCAATTAAATTCTCTTATTTCCTATCTATCCCGAGATTTGGCGAAAGCCAAACTCCGAATCGAGTCCCTCCGACAGGAAGTAAAACTCCTGAAAGAAGGAGCTGAGTCTAAATCCTTAACTGAGAAAATTCAGGAAGGAACCCCTGATCAAGTTGAAAAACTTGAGTCAGAGAATTCCTCCCTGAAAACTCAAGTTAAGGACTTAAGAACAGCTTTAGAACGATTCACTTCTGGTTCCAAGAATCTTGATATGATTCTTGGAAAACAGAAGTCTGTTCTAAACCGATCCGGACTTGGCTATAGAACCAAATCTCGGCAAAGATCTTACTTTGCTGTACTGAACCAGTCAAGACCTAAGGTTCAGGCATGGGTGCCAAAACTGTGCCTGACTAAACCAACTGGTTCAAATCAATTTTGGATCCCCAAGGACAAAATTCACATCTTGCCTAACCCATACAGAGGCTTTAGTCCAGGGGGAGCCAAAATCAAAACAATTTTCATTATTAGATAATTTTTTTTAATTGCTTGTTTATTTAAATTTCTGCAAGTTGCCATGCTTAGAATTAGGAATAGTTAGACTTAAGGACTAAATTACTTGAAATTTGAAAACATAGTATTGGGAGGAGGTGAGATGATAGTACGTTGGGGAAACCAACTCTAATAAGATCAAGTCCACTTGGTCTGTTTAGACTGGTGAAACCAGCCGAAGCTACCGATCCAAGACCCAAGCTAGTTAGACCAGAAAATGACCTAAGTTAATTTGAAAATGAAATTTCATTAAAAGGCTTTGTCAAGGAAAGGGTGGATGATCCCATAAGGCTACGGCCAAAGAAGGCCTAGTGCCTCGCCAAGACCTGGAAGCCAATTTCTGAAATTCAAATTCAAATTATCTTTTGTCAAATTCGAATCTAACTCAAATTTCAAATAATTATAGATTTAAATCTGTTTTCAAAATTTCTACTTCTTTAAACTTATTTCTTTTTCAAAAATCACTTAATCTATTTTTCAAAATTTCTAAACTTATTTGTTTAAAAAAAAACTGTTTTCAAAAGTAAATGACTTTTCAAAGTAAATTAAAACTCCTTTGTAAAATTTTTACCCTCAAACCTGTCTCACAAAAACCTTAAGGTTAACGTGTTTGAAAACCCTAGATTCAGTGAGACAGGAAAATTAAGCTCAAATTAAACCACCCTGCTTGTGCTTTCATAATCATGGTTAAACTGTGGTTAACATAGTCAAACTATGATTAACACAGTCAAACGAAGTCAAACAGTTAAACTTGGTCAAAACAGTCAAAAGGCTGCTACCAGGGCGCCCTGACCGTCCCGGGCGCCCCCAACTGCACAAGGTCAAAGGCTGCTGAAAGCAGTCCATGAGGGCGCCCGTAACCTGTCGGGCGCCCCCGACAACACTGACAACGCACCAGCTGCAGTCAAAGCAGCAAAAGCTGCATTTGACCGACTTGACAAGGGCGCCCGTGACCCGTCGGGCGCCCCTATACGCTTCTGTCCCCCACGCTGATTAAAGCAGCCAAAAGGCTGCAATCAACTACCTTTGACTAGGGCGCCCGTGACCTGTCGGGCGCCCCCATCAACAAACCTGTCGTCCACGCCAGTCAAAGCAGCAAATGCTGCAGTTGACCAGCCTTGATCAGGGCACCCGTGACCTCTCAGGCGCCCCCACAGACCTTTTTCACTGCCCTAGGCAAACCGACCTGTTGAGGGCGCCCGGAACCTCCCGGGCGCCCCCCCCATAAAACCCCTATAAAAGGGACCCGAGTCACCTTCTCCTCCCACACCACATCTCATACTTCTTCTTCCCCTTGCCTCATTCTTGTGGATCAAGTGAACCTAAGCTCACCCTTGCCTCAACCATGCCTCCAAGGTATGAAATTTAGTTGTGCAATTAATTTTTCTTAAATTACATACTTTCTTTTTTTTGCATATTCTTTAAGTCTCTTCTTATAATCCAAGGTTTATCCTTAATTACTTATTTTTTCTACACTTAGAAAACGCCGAGCAGTTCAGTCGAACCCCGGTAACGAGCCCAGTCCCGACCCTAGGTTTCCAAACCTAGAACTTTGTAACAAATTCGCCCGAACCACCTACGTTCCGATTAAGACAAGTTACCTTAATCGTCAGTTCTTTTCCCAATCCTGTCCAGTCGCAATATCCGCAATTAGCTTCTATAAACTGGATAAACTCGTATTCTGCACACATTCGATCAACAACACCCTATGTGCAGAATTCTATAACAACATAGTTAGGCAAGACCACTTAAGCTTCGTCACTACCGTTTAAGGAATGCCCTTGAGCATCACTCCTACCCTACTGAACCGATTTCTGGGACTCCGACCATCTCAGTCCATCTTCTGTTGCTACCCTCCAAGGAACCTGCCTTTCGATGCCCCCTACTCTCATATTGACCTGAACACCTTATACAACTATTTCTTTAGGGAGGCCATGGACCCTGCAGGAGGGCAGTTCCACTCCACTCGACTCCCGATTCAGGACTACGCTCTCTACAGAGTAATTGTCCATTGCATCCTTCCCCTGTCCACTAGGGACATAGCCACCATGAGACCCTTTCACACCTCTCTTCTCTATGCCCTTATCCACCATCTGGACATAGATATAGGCCTTCACCTCTTCCACTGTATCCTACATGCCTCTAGTGTGTCCACTCAGGGGCGGGTCCGCACCCCCTTCTGCCACATCATCACCGCGATCCTCCACCATCACGGCCGAAACATCGCTGACGGCGAGATTACCACGATGACCGACTTCGACAAGATAGGATATAGGAACTTTTCTTTAGCCGGTATAGATGTCTCGGGCACCGGGGTTCTGACTTGGAGACGCCGACCAGCCGCACAGGACATTGCCGACGAGGAGGTCGAGGTCGACGTTGCCGACTTAGCAGCAGAGTTAGCTCAGCCCGATCCTACGACACTCTACGAGCGAGTATCACTCCTCGAAACACAGGTTCAGAGCCTCCGGGAGGAATCGGAGGCTTACCACATTGAGCAGCTGGAAACTCACCAAGGCTACTATACCGAGTACATGAGTGCGTTTGCAGCAGAGAGGGAGGAAAGAAACGACCAGTATCAGGAGATGATGACCATGTTTAGATCCTGGCATCCAGGCTCACCTGATCAGCCTGGTCCCTCTTCTTAGATGACTTGGACATGTACTTATTTGACTACCCCTACTGAGTAGGGTTGACTTCTGTTGACTTGTACTAGACTTCTGTTTGACTTATGCTTATCTTAGCTTGGCTTGTTTATTTCTGACTTGATTAAGTTAGGATTATGCTTAGTAGAATAGAATCATTTAGTTTTTGCTTTAATTTTAAAATGTTTTAAATTGATTTTAAAATGGTGTTTATTTTAAAAGTTTTTCTAACTTAATCTTAAAAAGTTTTACTTTGATTTTAAAATTTTTTCCTTGACTTAGTTTTATTTCAAAAACTACCCCCTTCAAAACTAGGGTTTTCTTCGAAATGGACTTAGCCTAGGCTCTAACCCTAGAATTGCATGCACCTATAGATCTAGAAGCCAGCATCTCACAAGCACCTTAGGGTACTTTGAGTGATAACCTAGAAAGGGTTGAGATGCTTAGGTCTTTGCCTTAACTCAAGATGCTTTAAGTCAGTGCATCTGCAGTAGTTGGGGCACTAAATACAAACTAAACAGCAATCAAGTTAAGTATCAAGTTTAGACAATCTAACTTGAACAATGCACTTAACTTGACTAACCCTAGCGAAAACTACTGTTTATAACAGTTGGTAAGTAGCTAATTGGGTTAGACACGTCCCTAAAGATGAAACCAGACTTAGGTCCTAGGTTGTTTCAGTACAGCAAATGCTTTATTTAATTATTACAAATATTTCTTCTGCACTTTTTTGATATATGTCAAAGGGGGAGAGTTGGAAAGGAAAGAGGGAACCTAAAATTTTTTCAAATTTTATTTCCTATTTTCTTCTTCAAAAAGTTCAACTGAAAAATCAAATCTGGTTATTTAAAGTTAGAAATTCAAAGCGTAATTCATTTTGAAATTTTATTTCTAACTCTGAATTGTTTTAAGCTAAACCTTTTTGCTTAAAATTTTCTTTAAACATTTCTAACTCTGAATTGTTTTAAGCTAAACCTTTTTGCTTAAAATTTTCCTTAAAAATTTCTAACTCTGAATTGTTTTAAGCTAAACCTTTTTGCTTAAAATTTTCCTTAAAAATTTCTAACTCTGAATTGTTTCTAAGCCTAAGTTTTTGCTTAAAACTCCCCTTGAAAAGGTTCTAACACTGAGACTCTTACTTAAGCTGAAAAAGTGTTATTAAAATTTCTGGTTGGCTTAATGTTTTTAAATTTTTTTTGAAATTTTTCTAAATCTGAGAGTTTTCCTAAACCTAAAATTGTTAATGTCTGAAAACTTATCGTGACTTAGAATATTTTTTTGCTTGAAAATTCTTCAAACTCAAAACATGAAATTTGCTAAGTGTTGAAAATCACACCACTTACTTTTGAAAAACCTAGGGGGAGATTTCTTCCAGGGGGAGGGAATCTAACTTAGGATTTCAATTTCAGCATTTTTTTCCTTAACTTTTTGAACTAGGTTGCCATATATCAAAAAGGGGGAGATTGTTGGTGCAGAATGCACCCAAGTCAAACCTGGGTTTTGATATTGGCAAAAGGGTTCAAAAGTTAAGGTTTAGTTGTTGTCTAACAAGTTTCTTGAGTGTACAGGAAAAGCCCTAGCGAAGGAATGCTAGGCACTGGCGAAGGACTGCCAGATAGGAGAAGCCCTAGCAAAGGACTGCTAGGCACTGGCGAAGGACCGCCAGAATGCTAAAGCCCTAGCGAAGGACTGCTAGGCTGGCGAAGGACTGCCAGAAGAAAAGACCTAGCGAAGGGCAGCTAGGCACCAAGCGAAGGGCAGCTTGGTAACTCAAGACCTGGCGAAGGACTGCCGGGCAAAAGTCCAACTGGAGGATCCGGTTGGCACCAGGTAAACTCTCCCGAGAGGAGTAGGTGAGGACGCGTTCCCCTTGAGGGAACATTAGGCGTCGGTTCGACCTAGGGCTCCATTTTGGAGACCAAAGTCAGAACCAAGACAGCTGAGGCTGTATAAATTAAATTAAATATTTGTTTTTGTGTTTTGGACTAACCCTGGAAGCAGGACCGAAGGAACGTGTGTCTGCAGCTCAGAATGCCTCAAAGGAAAGAGGCAACTGCTGACCAGGGCGCCCGGAGTGTCCCGGGCGCCCCCAAGGTGAACACAAAACACAAAGAAAGCAAATAAACCTCGACAGTACATTCTGAGGGCGCCCCCACTGTCCCGGGCGCCCCCATGGCAAACCAACTGAAGAGTTAAGCTGCTGCCGCGTCTGCACTGCGCACCCAGGGCGCCCCCGCTGTCCCGGGCGCCCCTAGCACCCAGGGCGCCCCCAGCCACTCTTACGCAGGAGACTTCAGCGCTGCGGATAAGAGTTGGCCGAGTCAACCAGGGCTCCCCCAGCGTCCAGGGCACCCCCGTCAAGACCTTATCCCGAGGTTCAAGGGATAAGTCGTTGACTGCGCCTTGTGTGGATCTGCTGCCACGTGGGGGGGCGCCCCCGTCGACCAGGGCGCCCCCAGGCACTATAAAAAGGGCCCTAGACCCTCCTCTTCAAGACACAGCTTTCATTCAACACATCCAAACGCTCCGACGACCGCGCTCTGCTCCAGGAACTTCCTGACTCAAGTCCGAAGCGCCGTCGACCTCCCGCTGCACCGAAACTCGAGCCTACCCCGGGAGTTGGTAAATACAGAAGTGTAATCTTTCTTATTGTAATTTGTATTTCTCTTCTGTACTCATTCTACGCATTATAGAATTGCCCAAAGTAAACGGTCAACGACCGTGGGCCTTGGAGTAGGAGTCGACCCAGGCTCCGAACCAAGTAAAACGACCTTGTTAGCGTTGTGTTGCTTTGTCTCTATTTCCGCCGCGCACTTACTCTTTTTATTTAATCCAAACGATTTGCGACATTCACCCCCCCCTCTATCGCATCTCTCGATCCAACAATTTGTACCTAGTGAGGCTTAGCCCTATTTTTTGTGACACATACATGTGATTGTACTCTAGAACTTGCTTAGGTTCTTTCAAAATCATATTTCAATGATTAGATCACACCTATAGAGGCTAAATAAATTGTTTACCTTTCCATGTCAATTTTTGGCAATAATCATGTTCATTCTATTTTCTCTCCTTATTTCCTACTCCTAACCATGCTTTCTAGGGACTTGTTTGTTTGGAGATGTTCTTTGATGTTATTTTGCCCGAGACGGACAAAGAATTAAGTGTGGGGGAGTGGCTAGTGTGATGGAAACATTTGAAAAAAAAAGTTCATTTCATTTGTGAGTTGAAGCCAAAAAGTGCTAATTGGAGTGGAGCTTGGTATCAAGATAAATGGGAATTCAGTTGTGAATTGTAGGTGAAGTGGATCTTAAAAATCTGCAAGTGGAAAAGAAATGGTACACGAAAAAAAAATTGAAAAAAATGTGCCATGAAAATTTGAAATCAATGGATGTTGGTAGCACAAATGGTTTGGATTAAAAATTGGGAAGTAGGGATTATGGAATCTTAAATTGGCAACACTTTGTTGAAGTTTGAATTGAAGTTGTAAGCTTGAATTGTAGAAGAAAATCTGTGCAGAATTGAGGAACCAAGGTGAAAACAAGTGAAAAAAAAAATCTGTGTAAAGGAAAAAAATCAGAAATTTTGTGCCAAAGAGAAAAGTTTGCTATGAAATTGTTTCGGCCACTCTTCTAGGAGCTGAATTGCAGTCAATGGTTGCTGAATTCAGTGAAGAAGAAGAAAACTGAGGCCAAGTGGAAAAGAAATGAGCAGGAAAAAAATGAATAAAAAAAAAGAAACACACAAAGGAAGCAAGTATCAAGCCATTGAGTGGAAGAAGATAATCTGAGAATCTGAATAATCTGAGCTGAATAAGAAATCAAAAAACTTTAAGGATGAAGAGTTGATGTTTCGGGATCTGAATTGAATTGCCTTGGAGCTGAACAGAAAAAAAAACAAAAAAAAATAGTTGGAAAACAAAAAAAAAATAGAAAAAAAACAGAATTTTGAATTTGGTTTCACTAGAGTGCTCTAGATCTGGGAGAAGTTTGGAAGCTACTGGTTTTGAGAAATCAAATATGAATAAAGAGAAGCTGCAAATGAAATAAGGAAGCTAGCAGCTGAGAAGAAAAAAAAATAGAAAATAGTTTGAAAAAAAAACAGATTGAAAAAAAAAACAACAAAGAAGCAAGTTGGCACATTGAAGTTTCGGCACCAAGAATTAGTGAAGATACTCTCATCCAAATTGAAGATCTGCTCCATTACATTCTGATTTCAGTAGAGGAAAGAAAGAAAAAAAAATTAGAAAAGAAAAGAGGAAACCAAAATGGCACACTAGAGGAGAAATTGGCACAAAGGAGTTGAGGAATTTTTTTTCATCAAAATTTTAGAAAGGCATTGCAAAGATTCACTCTACCACACTTTGGATTCATTATATGGACTGAAGGGAGGGCAAAATGCATCAAGAATATCCTTGGACATCCAAGTCTTCGACTCATTCAAATTTGCTATTAACTTGGTTTTTATTTCATCTCTACCATTTCATATTTCTTTCATTTTTGAATAAGCTTTTATAGATGATTGATTCTAATCATGAATAATGGTGGAGAGTAGATACTGGGCAAGCCTATGGTAGTGCAAGAAGCATGTGTGTATGAGTGAGCTCCATTTTCATCATGTACTTGGAACTTAGGAAGAGAGCCACCAAAAGTTTCCCTTGAGAGGTTTAGTGAGTGAATTCATCTCAATGAATCATGAAGGTTGAATTTGTTAAGTTGTTGATTTAAGGACAAGATACTAATCCATAGAGTTTAGATTTTTGAGAATTAACAACCCTAGGTAATTTCTTTTCAATTGCTTCTACTTAAGTTTGGAAATAAACTAGGGGATACATATTTAGTACTTTTCGCGAGACGCTCAAGCATAAGTGTGGGGGAGTTGATAAGTGTTATTTTGTTGATCATTTCATATGCTTAAATCCTTATTTGACCCATATTTTAATTGTATAATGGTAGATTTACTCTAGGTTCTAGGATTTATACTCTTTTTGGACTTATTTACAAATTTTAATATTTTCGAGTTGTTTTGTCACTAAATTTTTGATCTACTCTTGTAGGCTTGAAGGGATCATGGACCTAGGTCAGGTTGGGTCAAATGTTGAGCCAAAAGTGGACTAGATCAAGTGATCAAGCGTCGACTCATTTGGACCGTCCGATACAAGAACGGTTAGATCTAGACCATCTGAGAACTTCTGATCAATCCGAGCTGGGGTTAAGGCTAATCAAGCGATCAGATCAAGATCTGAGAGTTTCAGCTCAATCGGAGGTCATCTAGCCATTGGATCATGATCAGAGTGATCTAGACCATCCATAGAAAGATCAAGGTGATCTGAACCATCCGTTGGAGATCTGGCAGATCCGAGCTACCACGAGGATGATCCTGACCTCTGATCAAGATCTGGAAATTTTGAATCAAATCGGACAAGGATCCACCGTTGGATGAAGCGGAATCAATCTCAGCCGTCCACTGTTTAACTACTTAACAGAAATCAGATCTAATTTTTGGCTCTGTCGCGTTCTCGCCGAGCTTCAGCAATCTCCTTCTCGTTTTCTCATTTTTGCATCGTTTTCTTTCAAATTTTCTTCATCAGAGGCGTGACCAACTCGATCAGCACCTCGGATCAAGACTTGGATCTTTGGAAGAGTGTTTCAGTGGCGATCTAGCTCGGAATTGTGCCGGATGCAGAGCTGTGCGAGGGTTTCGGCAGAGCTGCGATTTGAGCTCTTGGATCTCAACCGCGTCCATTTCTTTCCATCTGAACCATCTGTAGGGGTTCTAGGATGAGTTCAGATGACTTCCAAATCATCACCGCATTTTTCCACATCGAGATCTAAGTGTTGAATTGGAATTTTCCAGCTGTGTTTAGTTCTGAGCAGATATGACATTGGAGTTCAATTTCCAGAGATTTACGAGTTTAAGGGGTTCTTGGCTTGCCCTTGCAGGACGAACAAGGTGGTCTTGATACAAGGAATGGTCGAGGCTTAGTTTTTAATGCATTTCTTCTTGTTTGTAGCTGTAATTTCAATTCTGCTCTGAATTCTGTTTGGATTTAGCTTCTGTAAGTTTCGTTTCTGAATTTTTCCATGCCTTAATTAGGTTCTATTCTTCAAGTAGTTAGCTAGGGAATTGTTCAGTGATCAATTTGAACTTGATTTCAGTTTAATTTCTATTTTATCATTGCGTATCAGAGTTGTTGTAGCTGAGTACCAGTTTCTTACTTTGATTCTGCAGGTTCCAGCTTATTGAGTTTAGTTTTCGGTTTTGTCTTGCTTCAATTCGTTTAAATTCTGCATTAGTATCAGACTGGAAGCTTGTTAGAGCACCATAGTTTGCAATCCCAATTCAGTTCTTGATTTCCTGTTGCATATCAGTTTGAATTTTCTGTGTATCAATCCATTACTGCAATCAGCCATTTCTGCACTGTTCTGCACCTTATTTCTGAATTTCCTTTTCAGTATTGAGTTTCAATTAAACGATAGCTTACCTTTTCCAGCTGAGTAACTAGTTGTGTATCTGAATTTGATAATTTCCAGAGTTGCATTTAGAAGAAATTTCAGGCACACAAGATTCTATTCTTTTGTATCAAATTGTTTCAATTTATCCACTTTGTACCAAAAACCAATTTCGGTATCAAGTAAATGAGTTTGTGAATGTGATAAGGTGTGGGACGTTAGCTTATTTTACATCCAATAGATTCTGAATTCCATTCTCAGTCTTTGCATATGAATTTTACTTTGGTAGCTTGCATTTAGTGGCAATTTAGTTCTCGGTAGTGCATTAAATTGGTTAGTCTTAGATTGCTCAGCCTTGTTTCAATTCATTTGCTTGTTTTCTTGACTTGCAATTAATATCAGGTTGTATTTTCAGTTTCGATTAAATGAAATTGTTTGATTAGGTCTCCATTGTGTAAGTCCTTAATTACTATCACCTTGTCTAGTTCGCTTAGTTAATTTTGTCCTTCCTTTTCATTTCTTTTTATTGTATTTTCTTGTCTATTTGAAACCAAACCCATTCCTTATTTGAAACCCCAAAAAAACGTTACGACACATAAACGCGAGCTCGAATCAAACAAACTTGAACTAGCCCTTGGAAAAATACGACCTGTGACCCCTTTACTACGCTTTTCTTCTTTGATTGCAAAAAGGGTTTCAGCACATTTATAAATATCTAAATTCTAATGGATCCACATTCGTGACAACTTTAATTAGCTAAATTGGGTCCATCAGCCGGCCAAAGAGGGCCTCCATCCTCTTTGGTTGGCCAGCCACAACAAAGAGAGAGAACCAAGTTTTTGGTTCAATTTATAAAATAAACCAAGTGTGGTTTGCTTTATAAAATTATGGATGACATAAATTTTTATATAATAAACCAAGGTTTGGTTTATTTTTCATGGAAATTAAAATGAACCATGGATTGATTTATTTTATAAAATCAATCATGGTTTGATTTACCATGATAAGAAAATTTATTTCATAGGAGAGAAGATTTTTATCATGAATTAAAATATGATTTTAACCATGATATAAAATCAAACTTGGCATGATGGAATAAGTTATTCCATATTTGAGAGGCTTGATGGTTGAGAGGCCACTATATAAAGGACCCAAGGCAAGGCTTGGGTAATAAATATAGAGATGAAGGCAAAGGCTCTCTCCCTCTCTTTCTCTCCTCTCCTTCTTGTCGTGCGCCAACCAACCCAAGAAGGAGCACCAGCCGGTCATCCTTTTGTGGTTAGTCTTCCGACTTCTCTCTTGGTTTTTCTCGTCGCATTCTCGGAGAATCTAGTAGTTCTCGAGAACACGAAACTCGTGGCTTTGCGAAGTCATCCCGAAGATACTCGGCGTGGACGCAAATAGAGGCGGAGCTTCCAAGAGATGCTTACGGTTGGATCTTGTCCCTTCCTTCGAGTTACGCGAGGTAATATGTAAATTAGTTTACGTTTATGCAAAAATTTTAAACATATGATCATGTCTACACAAGATAAACTTGCATGCTTAGATGTGTGGTTAATGATTTAGAGAAATTATTTATGCTAAACCTTCCGCTGCACGTAATTAATTTTGAAATTACGAACCCGCATCCATGTCAACATGCACCCGGACCCAACAGTGGTATCAGAGCCGAGGTTTGTGTTCGACATAATCATATAATTGTTTTGCGAAAAGCTTTATCATGATCTCAATTTTGGAAAATTTTCAATTATGGAAACTTTCCAATTATGGTAAATTTTCGATTTAGAAATTTCAAAGTTTGGAAATCCTCATGAAATTTCACAAACTTTTGAAATATCTCTGTTTTTGAAATTTTATGATAATTGGAAAACTTTCCAATTTTGGAAATTTTCTATTTTGGAAATTTTCCAATTTTGGAAAAACGTAAGTTTTCTTTGTACCAGAAACTTACAATTATTCTGAAACCCTTTTATTTTTGGAAACTTTTCATTTATGGAAAGCTCGCAATTTTGGGCACTTTCTTTCAAGAAAGTCTAGACAAATTATGGGAATATTAATTGACATTTAAATTTATAATTGAAAATTAAATTATTTACAAAATTTTTTATTTTGGATTGAGCCTCGGGGAGCCGTCCAATTTAAAGTTAGTTGTTTTAATTAAATTTCCTAAATTGAATTTAAATTGTCAAATGTTTAATTTGGATTGAGCCTCAGGGAGCCATCCAAATTAAGTTATTGATATTAATTTTACATAAATAAAATATGTAATCAAATCTTGGAAATTTTTGAGGTGATTCTCAAACGATAATTTCCTTATTTGATTTATGAGGTGATGCTCTTACTATTATTGTCTCTAAAATTAATTAGGAAGATTGTTTCCTATAGAGTATATTTTCTTAAATAAGATTTTCATGAAAATAATATGTGGTTGAATTAAGGGAATCTGTCTCTTAATTTAATAAAATTTGATTTAGAGAAATCAAAGTCTTAAACATATTATTTCCGAAATTGATTATGATAATTCAGGAAATTGTTTCCCAAAATAATTCCTTGAATAAAGTATGAAATTAGAATTAGGAAATCCGGTTTCTAATTCAATTAATGAGACTTGATAAATTAAGTCACATACATACTTTATTAAGGAAATCGTTAGGACATGACATAATTATATGTCATGAATGTGCATAAAAGAAAAGGATGAGACCCAAAACCCTTTACAAAATATTAAGGCCAACACCTTCCATTAATATAGTTAGAACCGGAGTTTTGTTTCTCGTTTGGGTTGATGGACACATCCATGCCCGACTTGAACCTCAACATGTTCAAACCATGGAATTAGTTTATGATTAATATAGTTGGAGTCAGAGGTCAATCCTTAGTTTTGGTTGTTGGACACATCCAAGCCTAACTAAACGGTTGAATGAGCTCCAACCATATTAAAACTATTTCTTGATTAATGGGTCAGCCTTAAGCTTGGAGCATCGATTTGTTGTGCCACAGCCAAGGTCGATGTAAAGAGAGGTGCAGTTGGGTGCTATGTATATTGTTGCATACTTGTTAATGAGTTAACAACCCAATGATTTATGCAAACATTCAATTAGTTGATAGCATAATGTGATAGTTACATATGTATAATATGTAATCGGTATAATTACCTAATTTCATAGCTAAGAATAACTTGATGGACTCTAGCCATGGTTGTTCTTATCTATGATTGGATATCAACATATTTGGAGATGTTCCTACGATCTCCCGAATTGATAAAAAGGGTTATTCAATTCGAAAATGTAACGACCCACCTTCTGGTGCTAAGCTGTAAGGCGGATCGCTACTAACTAACTGACTAATTACTGATTTCTAATAATGCTAAACCAACTGGGAGAATTTTAAAAATTCTTATTTTACTATTTACTGAACTAACAATTCATAAACATGTTGAGAGTACTAACTAGCCCAAAATAAAGCAAAACTTTTATTTTATTACCTTGGCAAGATTCGATCCCCCAACCTTTAAGTTGCATGGCTAAAGCACTAACCAGCTGCTCTACACCAATTTTGTTTTACACAATACCAGTCGACTGCTATATGCCAGTCGACTGGTCGGGCCACAGAATGTTTCTGTGTCCGATACCAGTCGACTAGTATTTTCCCAGTTGACTGGTAATTCTGAAATCCCAGTTTTTAGATTTGCTAGAATTTACCAAACTTGAGCCACAATGTACCAAAATCATATCTAACAAGCAGAATGACATAAATAAAGTTCCACGACTATTCTAAGACATTTATTACATGTTTTTGGAGGGTTTCTAGCATGTATAGCAACTTAGAAATCATAAAAACGACATGTAGAAGCAATAACATAAACGTGCCAAGTTCGTATCAACTTCTTATTGAAACCATTCATCATTCATATCTAAGGGCATTCTTAACTACAACATGTCATTCTATATGGTGCATATATCTTAAAACAAGCATATCCTATGTATTTAACATGTAAATCAAAAGTATCAAGTTCATATCTCTAAAGCTTAAGCATGGATCTAAATTACCATATTACAAGTAGATGACTCATGACATTCAAGCATTCACAAAATCAATATTAAGTCAGGTAAGTAAACTACTTCAAGCATACTAGGCACCACGAATACAAGTCTAATTAAATTCATACATGGTTCACATAATTTATTGCAGAATAACTAATGGAGCATAATAAAGACTTTCTATGCTTTGCAAGTTCCGAAGACTTTTATTCCAACTCCACCACCACACACACTTTGCATCAAGCCCGCCGCCTCCGCTACTAGTGCTTTCCTTTACCTGTATCTGCAGTATAAGGAAATGCAAACTAATAAGCATAAAGCTTAGTAAGTACTATCTAGCCTCACAAAACTATGAAAACTCGAATTATGCTTTTGTAAAACATGCTATGCACTTACATGCTCATATCCATAAGTAATCATGCTAGGCTCATGCTAACTTACATATCATCGAATGTCATGGCATATAACTGAGACATGGCACATACTGAACTAAAACTGAAAAGTAAGCTATAGCATGGAATACATATCTGAACTGGAACTGAAATTAACTAACATAAAACTAACTATTAAATTCACCACAGGCTAATATGAATTTCTGAAACTAAATACATATACTAGGTGAAAATAATAGTCAACTGCTATGGGCCCGGCAATGTACCAACTGTGCGCGCATCCCTAATAAACCCGAGGTAGTAAATCCCGAATCCATTAGGGTTCTACTAGGTTATCTAAACCTAGGGGTAACTAGGAGCCCATCCCATACTAGGTTATCTAAACCTAGAGGCAACTTGGAGCCTATCCCTGGACCGAAGTCCGGTACAATGCCAACTGAAAATAAAATAGTCTTTTATACTTTTCTTTCCTTTTCTGATTCTTGCTTTTACTAGGTTATCTAAATCTAGGGGCAACTTGGAGCCCATCCCACTGGACCTTGGTCCCAATCATAACTGAAGCAAGAATTTCTATTCTTTAATGCTTGCTATAGCATTAACTGACTAACAATTTAACAAACACCTTGCGACTTAACCCTTTCTTTTCTTTTAAAGTCGCTCCCTGGGCACTCGAACGTGCTCCTTAACCCGAAACTGAAGGGTAAGTGCACTCAAGCCCATCCAGGGTACCTTCAGACTCTAAAACTAATCCGAAGGGTTGATACAACGTGCTTGTTCATAATCTACGGTATCTAACCATAGGACATACATATAAGGAACTAAAGCATACGAAACGTCAACCGCAACTACTTATACTGCAGGTGAGGGATACTTATATCCTGCGCTAGGTTTTCCTTACGAATAAAATCTGAAATTCCCGAGGGAACGTCGAATTTCGACGTTCTTCTTGCTCCTTGGTGTTCTCCTTGCGTCTACGAGAATTCTCGTAGAGAATAGGGCCTCTTGAGACCTTCCCTTGGCTTCTCCCTTGTCTTGGGCGAGAGAGAGGGCGAGAGGGGTCGCGTGCGTGAGGGAGGGCGTCGGCGTCGCTGGGTTGGAAGGAAATTAACCAAAAACTCGTAACTCCCTCTTTTATACTTATGGGGGCGAATTTAACTAATTTCACCTTATCTATTGTTTCCCTTAATCTATTTCAACAAAAGCAAACCTTCCCAGCTGGTCCCCCCTTTCTCCTCTCACAGCGTAGGTTAAGAGATCAAATCCCACTTAATGTTTTTTTCCTTTTTATCACTTTTTGCCACTTTCGTTTATGGAAAAATTTTATAAAAATATCCATAAATTCGGAATAAATTCTAAGATATTTCTAAAATTAGTTTCGAGAATTTTCGGGCGTTACAATCCCCCATACCTTATAAATAGTTCATCCTCGAACTTAAAACAACCCTGGATATTTCTGCCTCATGCTGTCCTCTGGTTCCCATGTTGCCTCTTCTACTATGTGATTTTGCCATATGACTTTCACTAATGGTACCTCCTTGTTTCGCAATTTCTTAACTGCTCGGTCTATTATCTGAATTGGCCGACTATCATAACTGAGATCTTCGCGAATTTGTACCGTCTGTGGCTCTATCACCTGGGTGGCATCTGGGATATGCTTCTTCAGCATGGAAACATGAAATACATTGTGGATAGCTGACATCTCTTGAGGTAGCTCTAACTCATAAGCTACTTTGCCAACTCTTCTAGTGATGGGGTATGGTCCTACATATCTGGGACTTAGCTTGCCCTTCTTCCCAAAACGCATTACTCCCTTCATGGGAGCCACTCTGAGGAACACTGAATCTCCAACTTCAAACTCTAATGGTCTGCGTCGTGTATCAGCATAGCTCTTCTGGCGGCTTTGAGCTGTTTCTATTTTCTGGCGGATCTGCTGTATGACTACGGTGGTATCATTTATAAGATTTGTCTGTAGGCCTAACTCTTGCCTCTCACCACCCTCGTACCAGCAGATAGGAGATCTACACCTCCACCCATATAAAGCCTCATAGGGTGCCATGCCGATAGTGGCCTGATAACTATTGTTGTAAGCGAATTCCGCTAAGCACAAGTATCTGCACCAACTGCCCTTGAAATCTAAAGCACAAGCTCTGAGCATATCTTCTAGTACTTGATTAACTCTCTCTGTCTGACCATCTGTCTGAGGATTTTGGTGCCTAGAGCTGTCTGTACGCACTCCCAGAAGTGCGAAGTGAACCTACTGTCCCTATCTGAAATGATAGTCCTAGGGACTCCATGTAGTCTGACGATCTCCTTGAGGTATAACTGAGCTAGTTGTTCCATGGAATAGGAGATCCTGATAGCTAGGAAGTGGGCAGACTTAGTCAATCTGTCTACTATTACCCAGATTGCATCATATCCATTCGTTGTTCTGGGTAGTCCCACTATAAAATCCATGGAAATATCTTCCCATTTCCATTCTGGAATCTGAATAGGCTGCAGAACTCCACCTGGTCTCTGATGTTCTGCCTTGACTCTCTGGCATGTCAGACAGGTACTGACATATCTGGCGATGTCTCTCTTCATCCCAGGCCACCAAAAACGTCCCCTGAGGTCTTGGTACATTTTGGTGGAACCAGGATGCATCGCATAAGGAGATCTATGTGCGTCCTCTAGGATCTTCCTTCGGAGCTCTTCTTGGTTCGAAACACATAAGCGGTCACCGTAGTATAGTGTCCCATTATCTGATAGGCGAAATTCTCCATTTTCGGCTTCTGTCATCCCCTGCTTGATTTTCTGAAGGTCAGGATCTTGATCCTGTGCTGTCTGGATGTCTTCAATCAGGGTGGACACTAATGTCAAAGTGGAGAGCTGCCCAACTAAAATTTCCAGTCCGAACTCCGATAACTCTTTCCGAAGGGGCTGTGACATCGTGGACAAAGCTAGTAGGGTGGCACTAGATTTTCTGCTAAGTGCATCTGCCACCTTATTAGCTTTACCTGGATGGTAGAGGATGTCAATGTCATAATCCTTGACTAGCTCAAGCCACCTGCGTTGTCTCATGTTCAGATCCTTCTGAGTAAAGAAATACTTTAGACTCTGATGATCTGTGAAAATCCTACACTGGGCTCCGTATAAGTAATGCCTCCAAATCTTGAGAGCGAACACTACTGCAGCTAGCTCAAGATCATGGGTAGGGTAATTCTTCTCATAATCCTTGAGTTGTCTAGAGGCATAGGCAATAACCTTGCCATTCTGCATCAGCACTGCTCCAAGTCCTAATTTAGACGCATCGCTATATATGTCAAAGCTGTCAGTGGTCTCGGAAAGAGTCAGGATGGGAGCACTAGTCAATCTTCTCTTTAATTCTGTAAAACTGTTCACGCAGTCCTCTGTCCACTGAAACTTTCTGTTCTTTCTGGTAAGAGCTGTCAGTGGGGAGGCTATTCTGGAGAAATTCTCTACGAACTTCCTGTAGTAACCGGCTAGACCCAGAAAACTTCTGATCTCACTGGCATTCTTCGGTCTGATCCAGTTACTTACTGCTTCTATTTTGCTGGGGTCTACCATCACCCCTTCCTTGGAGATGATGTGACCCAGAAAAGACACCTGATCGAGCCAGAATTCACATTTTGAGAATTTTGCATACAGCTGGCTCTGCTGAAGGATCTGCAATACTGTCCTGAGATGCTCAGCATGTTCCTCCTGAGTTCCTGAGTAGATAAGAATGTCATCAATGAAGGCGATGACAAACTTATCTAAGTACTCCCTGAATACTCTGTTCATGAGGTCCATAAATGTCGCTGGAGCATTTGTGACCCCAAAAGGCATGACTACAAACTCGTAGTGCCCATATCTGGTTCTGAAAGCTGTCTTGGAAATATCATCCTCTCTGACTTTGACCTGGTGATAGCCGGATCTCAAATCTATCTTTGAGAAGACTGTGGATCCCTTTAGCTTATCGAACAAATCATCGATCCTGGGTAGAGGGTACCGGTTCTTAATGGTGACTTGATTCAAAGCTCGGTAATCTATACACAGGCGCATGGACCCGTCTTTCTTCTTCACGAACAACACTGGAGCTCCCCAAGGTGAATGACTAGGGCGTATGAAGCCCTTGTCGAGCAGCTCTTGTAGTTGCTCCCAAAGTTCTCTTAATTCTGCTGGAGCCATACAGTATGGTGCTTTTGAAATGGAGTTGGTACATGGAATGAGATCTATCTCAAACTCTATCTCCCTGTCTGGTGCTAAGCCTGGTAACTCGTCAGGGAAGACTGATAGGTAGTCACATACCACTGGGACCTCTTCTAGCTTTTGGTCCTTCTCTTGTTCGGTATGGACTACATGTGCTAGAAATCCAGCACATCCTGTACTCAGTAGTTTCCGTGCTTTCATGGTGGAGAGAAATTTCTTGGCCTTCTTCTTCGGTTCTCCGATGTATTCAAACTGCTCTCCTGCCTCTGGTTGGAATATGACTTTCCTTTTTCGGCACTCTATAGAAGCGCCATATTTGCTCAGGAAGTCCATCCCAAAAATGACATCATAGTCGGACATATTCAGTATTACCAGATCACAGTAAAGCTCTCTGTCTGAAATGCCGACTGGTATGGCACGGAGCCAGTGTGTGGATGCCATGATGTCTCCGGAGGGTAGGGTAGTCAGAAACTGACCACTAAGTACGTCCGGAGGTATTGCTAGTTTTTCGGCGAATGCCCTGGATACATATGAATGGGTTGCCCCAGTATCGAAAAGTACAGATGCATGCAGGTTTAAAATACTAATCTGACCTGTAACAACTGTAGAGGTGGTGGCTACATCCTCTCTGGTCAGTGAGAAAACCCGAGCATTTGTAGTAGCCGGTGGAGCCTCTAATCTGCCTTGATTGATCTGAGGACCCTCTAGTGCCGTCTGCATCAGGTGAAGCTGAGCTGGCTTACCTCCATACTGAATAGGCTGTGGGGGAGGTAAGTTGGCCTTGTTAGGGCATTGCTTGGCCATATGCCCTTCTTGACCACAGGTGTAGCACCCTCGTGTGCCCAGGCGGCAGACTCCTGAGTGCTGTCTCCCACAGTTGGAACAAGTGGGATACTTGGTTTGCTTATTGGCTGGCTCTCCTTTTGGATTGTTCCACTGCTTTCTTTTGCCTTGATTCTTTCCTTTCCAGTTAGAGTTGGAGCCCTGGGGTTTCTGAGTTCCTGTGCTACTGCTTTGGTCCTTATTCTATGTCACGGCTGCCTTCTGCTGTCGCATGCTGTTCAGGTAATGCTCGGTGATCAGAGCACTGCTAACTAGTTCCTCTGAGGTTTGCGGCCTATAGAAGCCGCTAGCCACATTCAGTGCTATCTCTGGCCTTAGCATCTTGAGCATTAGCCTGACTCGCTCCCGTTCAGTACTGACCATCTCAGGGCACAGGCGAGCCAGTCTGTTGAATCTCTTCACGGCTTCCTCTACTGATAGGTTGCCCTGCCGAAATTCAGTGAACTCGTCGTAGTGGCGGTTTGTGACCCGCATGTGGAAGAATTCTTCAAAGAACTCTTCCGCAAAACTAGCCCAGGTCATCTGATTGACTGGGCGTTTCATCTTGATGCGCTCCCACCACATACGCGCGTCTCCGGCTAGGCAGAAGGAGGCACACTTCACTTTCTCGTGCTCTGGCCAGTCTAGGAGCTCCATGGTACTCTCTAGTGTCTTGAACCAAGCTTGGGCATCCCATGGTTCACTGGTTCCTGAGAAGGTCTCTGGCTTGATCTTCTGCCACTGGATCAGATAAGCTTCCCTCTTTTCCCCTGCTGATAGGGCTACTGGCATGACTGGTGGGACTGGTGCCACAGGTGGAACCTCCGTCACTATCGGCGTCTCCACCTGGGGCTCTGGGGTAACAGTGGGAGTAGCCTGCTGATTAGCGGTTAGAGCAGCAATTACTTGCTGCTGTTCCGCTACCTGTCTCTGCAGTCGTGCTACTACCTCTGCCAGGTCCGCTGGAGGCACTGAGTGGTCTCCCTCCTGCTGAGGCTCAGTAACTGGTGCTCTTCTAACTGAGCATCCTCTTGCCATTATCTAGAATAGAGGAGGATCATACAATTCATATTTTAATTCTAAAACATGCAATCAAATATAAACTAAGGTATTAAACATGCTTCCGTTAACTGTAAACAAGAACTGGCTAGAAATAGATGGCATGAATAACATGAAAATACTATGAATCTGGAAGCAAGAAAATATAGTAATGTGAGAGATACTCTTACTTGGAAGCTGCAGGTCTGATGCTGATGTGTGTGGGGAGGAAAGATGGAACTTGCTCTGATATCACTCTGTAACGACCCGCCTTCTGGTGCTAAGCTGTAAGGCGGATCGCTACTAACTAACTGACTAATTACTGATTTCTAATAATGCTAAACCAACTGGGAGAATTTTAAAAATTCTTATTTTACTATTTACTGAACTAACAATTCATAAACATGTTGAGAGTACTAACTAGCCCAAAATAAAGCAAAACTTTTATTTTATTACCTTGGCAGGATTCGATCCCCCAACCTCTGGGTTGCATGACTAAAGCACTAACCAGCTGCTCTACACCAATTTTGTTTTACATAGTACCAGTCGACTGCTATATGCCAGTCGACTGGTCGGGCCACAGAATGTTTCTGTGCCCGATACCAGTCGACTGGTATTTTCCCAGTTGACTGGTAATTCTGAAATCCCAGTTTTCAGATTTGCTAGAATTTACCAAACTTGAGTCACAATGTACCAAAATCATATCTAACAAGCAGAATGACATAAATAAAGTTCCACGACTATTCTAAGACATTTATTACATGTTTTTGGAGGGTTTCTAGCATGTATAGCAACTTAGAAATCATAAAAACGACATGTAGAAGCAATAACATAAACGTGCCAAGTTCGTATCAACTTCTTATTGAAACCATTCATCATTCATATCTAAGGGCATTCTTAGCTACTACATGTCATTCTATATGGTGCATATATCTTAAAACAAGCATATCCTATGTATTTAGCATGTAAATCAAAAGTATCAAGTTCTTATCTCTAAAGCTTAAGCATGGATCTAAATTACCATATTACAAGTAGATGACTCATGACATTCAAGCATTCACAAAATCAATATTAAGTCAGGTAAGTAAACTACTTCAAGCATACTAGGCACCACGAATACAAGTCTAATTAAATTCATACATGGTTACATAATTATTGCGGAATAACTAAAGAGCATAATAAAGACTTTCTATGCTTTGCAAGTTCCGAAGACTTTTATTCCAACTCCACCACCACACACACTTTGCATCAAGCCCCCGCCTCCGCTACTAGTGCTTTCCTTTACCTGTATCTGCAGTATAAGGAAATGCAAACTAATAACCATAAAGCTTAGTAAGTACCATCTAGCCTCACAAAACTATGAAAACTCGAATTATGCTTTTGTAAAACATGCTATGCACATACATGCTCATATCCATAAGTAATCATGCTAGGCTCATGCTAACTTACATATCATAGAATGTCATGGCATATAACTGAGACATGGCACATACTGAACTAAAATTGAAAAGTAAGCTATAGCATGGAATACATATCTAAACTAGAACTGAAATTAACTAACATAAAACTAACTATTAAATTCACCACAGGCTAATATGAATTTCTGAAACTAAATACATATACTAGGTGAAAAATAATAATCAACTGCTATGGGCCCGGCAATGTACCAACTGTGCGTGCATCCCTAATAAACCTGAGGTAGCAAATCCCGAATCCATTAGGGTTCTACTAGGTTATCTAAACCTAGGGGCAACTAGGAGCCCATCCCATACTAGGTTATCTAAACCTAGAGGCAACTTGGAGCCTATCCCTGGACTGAAGTCCGGTACAATGCCAACTGAAAATAAAATAGTCTTTTATACTTTCCTTTTCTTTTCGGATTCTTGCTTTTACTAGGTTATCTAAACCTAGGGGCAACTTGGAGCCCATCCCACTGGACCTTGGTCCCAATCATAACTGAAGCAAGAATTTCTATTCTTTAATGCTTGCTATAGCATTAACTGACTAACAATTTAACAAACACCTTGCGACTTAACCCTTTCTTTTCTTTTAAAGTCGCTCCCTGGGCACTCGAACGTGCTCCTTAACCCGAAACTGAAGGGTAAGTGCTCAAGCCCATCCAGGGATACCTTCAGACTCTAAAACTAATCCGAAGGGTTAATACAACGTGCTTGTTCATAATCTACGGTATCTAACCGTAGGACATACATATAAGGAACTAAAGCATACGAAACGTTAACCGCAACTACTTATACTGCAGGTGAGGGATACTTACATCCTGCGCTAGTTTTTCCTTACGAATAAAATCTGAAATTCCCGAGGGAACGTCGAATTTCGACGTTCTTCTTGCTCCTTGGCGTTCTCCTTGCGTCTACGAGAATTCTTGTAGAGAATAGGGCCTCTTGAGACCTTTCCTTAGCTTCTCCCTTGTCTTGGGCGAGAGAGAGGGCGAGAGGAGGGGTCGCGTGCGTGAGGGAGGGTGTCGGCGTCGCTGGATTGGAAGGAAATTAACTTAAAACTCGTAACTCCCTCTTTTATACTTATGGGGGCGAATTTAACTAATTTCACCTTATCTATTGTTTCCCTTAATCTATTTAAACAAAAGCAAACCATCCCAGCTGGTCCGCCCTTTCTCCTCTCACAGCGTAGGTTAAGGGATCAAATCCCACTTAACGTTTTTTTCCTTTTTATCCCTTTTTGCCACTTTCGTTTATGGAAAAATTCTATAAAAATATCCATAAATTCGGAATAAATTCTAAGATATTTCTAAAATTAGTTTCGAGAATTTTCGAGCATTACAGAAAAATAAATAGGATTTAATTAATGTATATTGATGTATTCTTTATCATTCTCATCACATAACCTCAATTTGTATTTCTAGGATAATCACCTGATCATGTCTTCTCTGAATTTGCGTTCCATTTTGGACACCAATAAGCTGACTGGGCCAAACTTCATGGACTGACTTCGAAACATGAGGATAGTCCTCAAGGCAGAAAAGCTTGCTTATGTCCTTGAAGAACAACTTCCCAACCATCCTCCTGAAGATGCAACTCCGGACTAGTTAATGGCCTATCAGAAACATGTGGCCGTTTCTGAACATGTGAGTTGCATCATACTGGCCGCTATGGTACCTGAGCTACCAAAGCAGCATGAGCATATGGATGCTCATACCATCGTCTTCCATCTTCATGAGCTATTTGACGAGCAGGCGATATCCGAAAGGTTTGAGGTCTCCAAACTCCTCTTCACCTCTAAGATGCAGGAAGGCACTTCTGTTTCACAGTTTGTGTTGAAGATATTGGGGTACATTGAGCGACTTGGCACACTTGGATTTGCAATAGATGACGAACTAAGTATTGACTTAATTCTGCATTGTTTGCCCAAGAGTTACTCACAGTTTGTGATGAGCTATCAGATGAACAAACTGGAGACTACCATTCCTGAGTTGCTTAACCTGCTGAAGACTGTAGAGCCTTCTGTAAAGCAAGATCAGAAGATGGTACTGTTAGTTGGTTCCTCAAAGAAAGGCTCTAAGAGGAAGCTCAAAGAACAAAATAAGGGAAGGAAGAAAAATGCCAAAAAGATGGAAAAGGCACCAAAAGACACTTGCCATCACTACGGCAAGGAGGGCCACTGGCGAAGAAACTGCAAGGTTTATCTTGAGACCTTGAAGAAGAAGGCATCTGATGCCCCATCCTCTTCAGGTATCTTCGTTATTGAATGTCACTCTATTTTCTCGGACACCTGGGTACTTGATACTGGGTGTAGCTCACATATATGTAATGACATACAGGGGCTAAGGAATAGAAGAAGACTCGTCAAGGGAGAAGCGAATTTGCGAGTTGGAAATGGAGCAAAGATTGTTGCTGTTGCCATCGGAACATATTTGCTAAAGCTCCCTACTGGACTTGTCTTAGAATTGGATAATTGTTATTTTGTTCCTTCGTTAATAAAGAACATTGTATCTATTTCATGCTTGAATGAAAAGGGTTATCATTTAACTTTTAGAAATAATTGCTGTTACATAACTTTAAATAGTGTTCTTTATGGGCCCGGAACTTTATGAAATGGTATCTACACGTTAGATTTATCCGGTGACGTTTTCAATATCGAAGTTAGCAACAAACGTGCTCTAATAGATAATCAAATAGACTCCTATATGTGGCATTGTTGTGTTGGCCATGTAAGCAAGAAACGCATGACCAAATTACACCGATGTGGAATTCTGGAATCATTTGAACCTGGTTCATTTGATACATGCGAATCATGCTTAAAAGGCAAGATGACCAAATTACCCTTTTCCGTAAAAGGTAAATCAGTGGGAGAATTGCTTGGTCTAATACATACTGATGTATGTGGACCAATGCCAACTCTTGCACAAGGAGGCTATAGCTACTTCATTACCTTTATCGATGATCACTCACGATTCGGGTATGTGTTCTTAATTAAACACAAATCTGAAGCTTTTGAGAAATTCAAAGAGTTCAGAAGCGAAGTAGAGAAACAGCTTGGCAAAAGTATTAAGATACTTCGATCCGATCGGGGTGATGAATACTTAAGTCAAGAGTTTCAAGATTATCTTAGGGACAATGGGATATTGTCTCAATGGACTCCGCCATATACACCACAGCATAATGGTGTATCTGAGAGGCGTAACCGAACCTTGATGGACATGGTTAGATCTATGATGAATCATGCAACTCTTCCAAAATCCTTTTGGGGCTATGCGCTTAAGACAGCTGTTTACTTACTAAACAGAGTCCCGACCAAGGTAGTCTCTACTACTCCATATGAGACGTAGAATAGTAAGAAACCTCATTTATCTCACCTAAAGATATGGGGTTGTCCTACTTATGTAAAGCGGACTGTATCAGACAAATTGGATGCTAAGTCTGATAAATATCTATTTATTGCATACCCTAAGGAAACGAAAGGTTACCAATTCTATCATCCCTTGGAACAAAAGGTGTTTGTTTTAAGGCATGCTGTATTTCTAGAAAAAGAATTTCTTTTACAAGAAAACAGTGGGAGTAGCATTGAACTTGAAGAAGTTCAAGAAACTCCAATAGACATTACAGAGACACCTAGTCTAGACCCACAACCAATAACTCATAATAATGAGCTATCAGTTGAACCTAAAACAACACCACTTCTTCGTAGGTCTGATAGGACACGCAATATTCCAGAGAGATACGGATTTCTCATAAGTGAATCGAACGACGTGTTACTCATTAATGATGACGAACCTATCAGTTATGAAGATGTTCTGAAAAATTCAGAAAGGGATAAATGGCTTGAAGCCATGAAGTCGGAAATGGATTCCATGTACAAAAATCAAGTATGGGATTTGGTTAACCCACCTGAAGGGATTAAGCCCATAGGGTGCAAGTGGGTTTTCAAGAAGAAAACTGACATGGAAGGTGTTGGTGTAGGAAGCACCATATCGAACCTTGTTTTGTTATTGGCAAAGGATTCAAAGTTAAGTTTGTTTGTTATCTAACATGTCACTTAAGTGTGCAGAGTAAAAAGCCCTAGCAAAGGACTGCTAGGCACTGGCGAAGGAATGCCAGAGTGAAAAGCCCTAGCGAAGCACTGCTAGGCACTGGCGAAGGAATGCCAGAGTGAAAAGCCCTAGCGAAGGAATGCTAGGCACCGGGCGAAGGACAGCTCGACATCCAAGTCCTGGCAAAGGACCGTCAGGCAAAAGTCCAACCAGAGGAACGGTTGGCATCAGGTACACTCTCCCAAGAGGAGTAGGTGAGGACGCGTTCCCCGTCGAGGGAACAGTAGGCGTCGGTTTGACCTAGGGTTCCATTTTGGAGACCCAAAGTCAGAACCAAGACAGCTAAGGCTGTATAAACTAATAAGTTATAATTTTATTGTGTTGGTGCAGGAAGCACCATATCGAACCTTGTTTTGATATTGACAAAGGATTCAAAGTTAAGTTTGTTTGTGATCTAACAATATTCACTGAGTGTCCAGGATACAAAGCCCTAGCGAAGGACTGCTAGGCAACTGGCGAAGGACTGCCAGTAACAAAGCCCTAGCGAAGGACTGCTAGGCAACTGGTGAAGGACTGCCAGTATCCAAGCCCTAGCGAAGGACTGCTAGGCACCTGGCGAAGGACTGTCAGTATCCAAGCCCTAGCGAAGGACTGCCAGGCAACTGGCGAAGGACTGCCAGTATCCAAGCCCTAGCGAAGGACTGCTAGGCAACTGGCGAAGGACTGCCAGTATCAAAGCCCTAGCGAAGGACTGCTAGGCAACTGGCGAAGGACTGCCAGTATCCAAGACCTGACAAAGGACCATCAGGCAAAAGTCCAACCAGAGGAATGGTTGGCATCAGGTAAATTCTCCCGAGAGGAGTAGGTGAGGATGCGTTCCCCGTCGAGGGAACAGTAGGCGTCGATTCGACCTACGGCTCCATTTTGGAGACCAAAGTCAGAACCAAGACAGCTAAGGCTGTATAAACTAACCAATTAATGTCTTGTTGTGTTTTTGGACTAACCCTGGATGCAGGACCGAAGGAACGAGTGTCTGCAGCTCAGAGAGCCTCAAAGGAGTGAGGCAACAGCTGACCAGGGCGCCCGGAGTGTCCCGGGCGCCCCCAAGGTGAACACAAAACACACAAACAAGAAGCGCGCCTCGACAGTACAACCTGCGGGCGCCCCCGTGCTCCCGGGCGCCCTCGTTGCTCCTGGGCGCCCCCTGCGCTGCGGGAGCCCCCATGCGCAACCCTCGAACCAGAAGCCTTCGAAGCCAAGCAGATAACATTTGACCCGGTCAATCCGGGCGCCCCGAGCGCTCCGAGCACCCCGGTCAAAGCGGATCCAAAAGATCAGATGCGACCGAGACTTTGGCGGATCAAAGGCCACGTGGGGGGCGCCCTCGACATCCCGGGCACCCCCAGGCCCTATATAAAGGGCCTTCGACCAAGGCTTCAAGACATCAATTCTCAAAACGCCTCAAAGCTCTTCTGCTCTCGCGCCTTGCTCCGGAATCCTTCCAACTCGAGCCGACGACGTCTTGCTGCCCCGAAATACTCAATCTACTCCGGACGTCAGTAAAAAGAGCTATTTAAAAGTTTACTGTACTTAATTTGTAATCTTTGTAAACTATTTTGCGCCTAATATAGAATTGCCCAAAGTAAACGGTCAACGACCGTGGGCCTTGGAGTAGGAGTCGACACAAGCTCCGAACCAAGTAAAAACGACTGCGTCTCTGTGTTATCTTTTATTTCCGCTGTGCACTTACTCTTAATTTTCCGAAAGAAAATTTACCGATATTCACCCCCCCCCCCCCTCTATCGATTCTATCGATCCAACATATTGTGTTTTGGGACTAACCATGGATGCAGGACCGAAGGAACGTGTGTCTGCAGCTCAGAGAGCCTCAAAGGAATGAGCAATAGCTGACCAGGGCGCCCGGAGTCTCCCGGGCGCCCCCGTGCTCCCGGGCGCCCCTGCTGCTCCCGGGCGCCCCCAGCGCTCCGGGCGTCCCCAAGCGCAAGCGTCAAAGCTCAACCTAGTGAAGCCAAGGGATAAGATTTGACCCGGTCAACCCGAGCGCCCCAAGCGCTCCGGGCGACCCGGTCAATGCGGATCCCAAAGATAAAGGGATCAAACGCTGACCGAGGAATTGGCGGATCAAATGCCACGTGGGGGGGCGCCTCCAGGCCCTATATAAAGGGCCCTCGACCCCAAGCTTCGAAGAACTTCCAATCAACGCTTCTACGCTCTTCTGCTCTCGCGCCTTGCTCCGGAAACCTCCCAACTCGAGCCGACGACGTCCCGCTGCTCCGAAAAAGTCAACCTTCATCGGACGTCGGTAAAAAGAAGAGCTTTCTTTCTGTTAAGTTTATTATACTAAATTTGTAAACAAAGATTTGTAAACATTCATTGCGCCTCATATAGAATTGCCCAAAGTAAACGGTCAACGACCGTGGGCCTTGGAGTAGGAGTCGACCTAGGCTCCGAACCAAGTAAAACCACCTGTGTCTATGTGTGTTTTTAATTTTAATCATCCGCTACGTATTCTCTTTTTAAATCCGAATGATTTCCGATATTCACCCCCCCCCTCTATCGGTTCTCTCGATCCAACAAGTGGTATCAGAGCGGGGAAGCTCAAATTTGGTGCAACCACCAATTTGAGAGTTTTTCGGATTTACGAAATTCTTTTCATTTTATTTCTTCTCCTTTTTGTTAATCAACACCACTCGATTAGTCTCGCCTTTTTCAATTTTGAATTCTCATTTTTTCACTATAAGTCAAAATTAATAAAACGAATAATTTTTGAAAATTTGTCATAAACTTTTTTTTATTATTATTTTAATATTTTTCTCAAAATTCGTGCTACCTTAATTCGAGCTAATTTTTTTAAAAAACATTAAATTCTCACTTTTTCATCATTAATCAGAATTGACAAAATTAATATTTTCAAAAATTTATCTTAAATTGTTTTTATTATTTTATTATTCTTTCACCTCGAAATTCGTGCAACATTTATTTTGGGCTATTTTTTTTTCTTCTCCTGCACTACTAATCCAAGACCAAGTATTGGTACATTTCTGTTATTTCTTTTGTGTGCAAGGATTAAATTAAATGGCCAACCACGAGTGGAACAGTGCCCGTCCACCACTATTCTCCGGCGACAACTTCAAGTTTTGGAGATGTCAAATGGAATCCCTTCTGAAGGCCCACATGGACTTATGGCGGATCATCCAAACGGGATTCTCATTTCCCGTAGAAGATGAGTCATCAATCGAGTGGGATAAACTGGATGAACACACCCTCAGTCAAATCGAGACCGATGCAAGGGCAACTGCAATTCTACAATGTGGCCTAACCAAGGAGCAACTCGAACTAGTAGGTTCATGCAGATATGCTAGAGAAATCTGGGAAAAATTGGTTAACCTTCATCAAGAGATCTCAGATGAAGAAGAAGATCAGGTAAATTATCTTGCCCTCTCAGTCCAAGCACAAAGAGCCGAGTCAGAGTCTGAACCCGAATCCAAAATCGAACCAGAATTAGACGACGAATTGACTGAGACGGTAATCGATTTCGAATTCTTTTCAAAATTAGAATTAAATAATCAAACAGATACTATAATGGTCGAGGAAGGTGTAAATTTTATTGCAGGGAAAACTCCTAAAGAACCACCAAAGAAGGAGCTTCAACCAGTACCCGAGTCCGACTCAAACACAGAATCAGATGATGAGCCTAGATCCGAGGTGGCAAGAATCAAGAGGGAGATTCCTAATAAAGAACCAAAAGGTAAAAGTGTAAATTCAAATTTTAATCATGTAATTTGTTACACATGCAGGGAGAGAGGGCACTACCAAAGTGAGTGTCCTACTCGTAAGATTCGAACGACACCACAGACGGCGACAAAGGAATCAGTTCCAAAAGCACGAAAGCACAAAAGTCGCATTCAATGCTTCAAGTGCCAGGAGTTCGGGCATTACAAAAGTGAATGCACAGATAAAAGAGCTACCAAGAATGTCGGACAAACAATCAACAAAGGTAAATTTACAGTATTTGAAAATCCGTTATTTACCTTGAATAATGTGATTAATTCATGAAACTTAATTAAAGCAAATTTCAGAAAATTGAAACAAGAAAATGAAACCCTAAAACATAAGGTCAATAAGTTAGAAAATTTAATTCATAATCTTGCTGATTTCGAAAATCCGGAGTATTACTCCAATTGTGACCTTACTTAGACAATTGTTTGTTTTAGTTATGTGTTTCTTTTTATTTTTGTTTTTTTTTGCTTAGAATTAGGATCGGTTAGTATAAGGACTAAATCAGTTAATTGAAATTTGAACAACATAGTATTGGGTGGAGGTGAGATGATAGTACGTTAGGGAAGCCATCTTGGCGGAACTAGCCGAAGCTACCGATCCAAGACCCAAACTAGTTAGACCAGAATTTACCAAAAAGTAATTTTGAAGATGAAATTTCACTAAAAGGCTTTGTCTAGGAAAGGGTTGATGATCCAATAAGGCTACTGCCAAAGAAGGCCTTGTGCCTCGCCAAGACCTGGAAGCCAATTTTTGAAATTCAAATTCAATTTACTCTTTGTTAAATTCGAATCTAACACAAATTTTCAGTTAATTTTAGATCCAAATATTTCTTTTCAAAATAAATTTGAATTGGGTTTAAAAAATTAATTTAACTTTTCAAAATTAATCTTTCTATTAAAATATGCATCTCACAAAAAAAAAGGTTAAGGATATCCTGTTTTGTCACTTAGAAATGGGTGAGATGCTTAGGACCTAAAAGTTGAGTTAATCAAATCTTAATTAAATCAATTAAATTCAATTAAATCTTAATTAATTCAATTAAATTCAATCAAATCTTAATTAAATAAATTCAATTAAATCTTAATTAATTCAATTAAATTCAATTAAATCTTAATTAAATCAATTAAATTTAATTAAATCTTAATAAATTAAATTTAATTTAATCAAATTCAAATTTAATTCATTTGACTTTTAAAATTCAAAGTTAAAATTCTAATTATCTTCAAAATCCTCAAAAATCATTTTTTTTATAAAAAGGGTTTAATGTTTCAAAATTAACCATTTTTTGTTAAAATTAAATATTTGTCTCACACAACCCCTAAGGTTAACATGTTTGACCACGTAGAACTGGGTGAGACATCTAGGACCTAAAAGCATGATTCACTATCCTTTTAAATGAAAAGTTTGCAAAAATTATTCAAACTTATCTCTAATTTTTAATTTATTGTACTGTACCCTACTTTTTCATTTATCACAGTTTTTTTGTCAAATATCACAATAAATAGAGTCTAGGGCTTATTCTGATTTAGTCAAAATAGTCAACCCTAGTCCATATAGTCAAACCTGGTCAACACTGAAGTCCCTTAAGGAACTTAGATAAAAGACAGACTGTGTTGGATACAGGGGGAGTTCTTCTTAATTTTTTTCAGAAAATTCAAATTCTTAAAAAACCTTATGCTTTAAAACTTATTACTATCTCGTTGAAAAATTATCATCATGATTTTCGAAAACCGTGCTATCATTTCAAGTTATGTTTTCAAAAATTTATCTTGAAAGTTATCATACTCAGAAGATTGTTCAAAATTATTCTTTTGATTTTAATAAACCCTAAAGACACAGAGGAAGGTCCACTTCATGATCTACAAGGACTCCTAGGATGTGTCAAATTTAGGGGGAGTTGAGTCAAAAGAATTTCTGAAAATTTTTTTAATTATTTGTTTTGAAGTTATTAGATAATTCTTATAATTTAAATCAAACC
>JAGFNQ010005075.1:212879-233260 GCA_024364735.1 Boesenbergia rotunda | reverse complement strand
TTTGTGAGCTAGATAGTACTTACTAAGCTTTATGTTATAGATGCATTTCCTCTTATTGCAGATAAAGGTAAAGGCAAGCAATTCTGAAGGAAGACGACGAGGCGGTGCTGAGTAGAGTGTGTGTGGTGGCTGATTATGGAGAGATCTTTGGCGCAAGACAATTTAGTTATTAATTCATAATGTTATAGTTCATTTAAATTTCATGTTCTTGCTTTATGGAGTTTAGCGAATATTTAAGTTATGGATAGTTTTATATGCTCCATTCCTTAGAGTAAAGATTCCATGTCATTTCTTTTAGTCTATATATTTTTATGATTGCATTGGATAAGCAGAAATATGAGTAGATAGAAGTATTGATACTATGTTAGAAAAATAGATGCATGTGCCAAGATAGTATCAATTTCTTCTTTGAATTAAGTTTCATTGCTTAAATTTGTTTAGAAAGGTTGCAACCACATTTCATGATGCTTTAGCAAGGTCATAGAACATGCATTTGGTGCTATGAATGTATAGAAATCAAGATTGGTACAAACTTTAGTGTTAAAATTCATATAACTTGAATAGTTTAATTCCTTCCGCAAAAGTCCTAATTTTAAGTTTAGGGATTCGTTTTGATTGACTAAACCCATTTGAAAACTGTTATAGAGTGTAGAAATGGTGTCATGATTCCATATGGCTCGAAATTATGGGTTTGATGGAGCTGTGAAGTAACTGCCGAAAGCTGAACTTTCAGCTCACAGGCGTACCAGTCGACTGCCACGTCACCAGTCGACTGGTACCCGAGAGTTAAGTTGGGTGAGGCGAGCTTCAAGGCTTATCATCTCGCGAGCTTTTGAGATAGAAGGATGATACGTCATTATGAATGATTGCTTGAATTAGAATATAATTGTTAGATAAATTTATAAGAATTTAAAAGAAAAAAAAAAGATTTCCGCATTTTTCTTTAAACATGTATCAAGTAAGTTGAGAAGTAGAGAAAAGTAACGATCCGTCTAAGGCAGTAAGAAGGCGGGTCGCTACAAACCCTGGATGCAGGACCGAATGAACGAGTGTCTGCAGCTCAGAGAGCCTCAAAGAGAGTGAGGCAGCAGCTGACCAGGGCGCCCGGAGTATCCCGGGCGCCCCCAAGGTGAACACAAAACAGATGGAGCAAGTGTTTGCTTCAACAGCTTACTGGGCGGGGCGCCCCCGTGCTCCCGGGCGCCCCCATGCTTCCGGGCGCCCCCAGCGTCCCGGGCGCCCCCAGTGCAAGCCAACGAAGTAGAAGCCAGCGAAGCCAAGGGATAAGAGTTGACCTGGTCAACCCGGGCGCCCCCAGCGTCCCGGGCGCCCCCGTCAAGATTTGATCCCAAGTTTGAAGGGATCAGAGCTGACCAAGTGGAACTCGGATCGGCCGACACGTGGGGGGGTGCCCTCGACGTTCCGGGCGCCCCCAGGAGCTATAAATAGGCCCTCGACCCCAAGGCTTCGAGAAACAATTCTTCCAACGCTCCTACGCTCTTCTGCTCCTGCGCTCTGCTCCGGAAACCTCCCAACTCGAGATACAAGCGCCGACGACGTCCCTCCGCTCCGAAAATTCCATCTACACCGAACGTCGGTAATGAAGAGCTGTTTTTAAGTTTACTATACTGCTTTTGTAATATCTCTCTGTAAACGATTTTGCGCAAATATAGAATTGCCCATAGTAAACGGTCAACGACCGTGGGCCTTGGAGTAGGAGCCGACCGCGACTCCGAACCAAGTAAAAAACTTGGTGTTTGCGTGTGTTTGATTTAAATTTCTGCTACGTAATTGCTCTAATTTTAATCCGAACGTTTTACGATATTCACCCCCCTCTATCGTTTCTCTCGATCCAACAAGTGGTATCAGAGCGGGGAAGCTCAAATTTGGTGTAACCACCAATTTGGGAGTTTTTCGGATTTACGAAATTTTTTTATATCTTGTCTTTTTTTTAATCAACACCACTCGATCTTCTCCGCCTTTTATTTTCAAATAAATAATATCTGTGGGTGGATTTAAAATATTCTTACGCCTTTTTCAATTTTTATTTTCTCACCATAAGTCAGAATTGATATAACGATCAAGTGTTAAAAATTTGTCATAAACTTTTTATATTATTATTTTAATATTTTTCTCGAAATTCGTGCTATCTTAATTTGAGCAAATTTTTCTTTAATTCTTGTTTTACTAATCAGAATTGATAAAGCCAACTTTTTCAAAAGAAAAATTATCACAAATTATTATTATAATTTTATTATTATTCTGCCTCGAAATTAGTACAATATTTATTTTGGGTAATTTTTTTCTCCTACACTACTAATCCAAGACCAAGTCTTGGTACATTTTTATTTCTCTTGTGTACAAGATTAAACTAAATGGCCAACCAAGAATGGAACAGTGCCCGTCCACCACTCTTCTCTGGCAAAAACTTCAATTGTTGGAGAAGTCAAATGGAGTTCCATCTGAAAGCCCATATGGACATATGGATGATCGTTCAAACAGGGTTCTACCTCCCTACAGAAGATGGACTATCATTTACGTGAGACCAATTGGATGAACCAACCCTAAGGAAGATCGAGACGGATGCAAGGGCAACTGCAATCCTACAATGTGGCCTAACCAATGAAGAATTGAAGCGGGTCGGATCCTTCAACTGTGCCAAGGAGATGTGAGAAAAGTTAATCAATCTACACGAAGAGAGCTCCGATATTGAAGAGTCAGCACCCGACTTCAAAGTTGACTCCGGATCAGAAGATGAGATAGAATCCATACTTGCCTGTAAATTCGAGCCAGAGTCAGAAGACAATGTGACTAAGACAAAAATGGTAACCAATTTTGAATTTGTTCCAGATTTACAATTAAATAATCAAACTGATACTATGATGGTCGAGGAAGGTATAATTTCAAGTGCAGGGGAAACTCCAAAGAAGAAGCTTCAACCTGTACCCGAGTCTGACTCAGAATCTGACGATGAAGGAAGGGATCCTTGGAAACTGGTCTGGTTGGCTCGCAACCGCTACAAAATGCCGAAGAACAAAAGAGAAATGGCTAGAATCAAGGGGGAGATTCCCAACCGGGAATCAAAAGGTAAATTTACAATATTTAAAAATCCAATATTTACCATGAATAACATGATTAATTCATACAAATTAGTTAAGGTTAATATGTTAGAAAACATAATTAACAACCATGCTGATTTTAAAAACCCAGAGTATTATTTCAATTATGATATAACTTAGCTCATTTTTTTGTCATGTTTGTTTTTTTCTTAGAATTAGGATTGGTCAGTATAAGGACTAAATCAATTAACTGAAATTTGAACAACATAGTATTGGGTGGCGGTGAGATGATAGTACGTTAGGGAAGCCTTTTCTAAAAAGGTCAAGTATACACTACTTGGTCTCTTTAGACTGATGAAACTAGCCGAAGCTACCGATCCAAGACCCAAACTAGTTAGACCAGAATTTACCAAAAAATAATTTTGAAGATGAAATTTCACTAAAAGGCTTTGTCTAGGAAAGGGTTGATGATCCAATAAGGCTATGGCCAAAGAAGGCCTTGTGCCTCGCCAAGACCTGGAAGCCAATTTTTGAAATTCAAATTCAATTTACTCTTTGTTAAATTCGAATCTAACACAGATTTTCAGTTAATTTTAGATTCAAATATCTCTTTTCAAAATAAATTTAAATTGGGTTTAAAAATTAATTTAACTTTTCAAAATTAATCATGACTTTTTCAAAATAAATCTTTCTATTAAAATATGCATCTCACAAAACAGTTAAGGATATCTTGTTTTGTCACTTAGAAATGGGTGAGATGCTTAGGACATAAAAGTTGAGTCCAACCCAACCAACTAATTCAGATTAATCAAACTAAAATTAATTCAATTAAATCAAAATTAAATCTTAATTAAATCAATTAAATTCAATTAAATCTTAATTAAATCAATTAAATTCAATTAAATCTTAATTAAATCAATTAAATTCAATTAAATCTTAATTAAATCAATTAAATTCAATTTTAATAAATTAAATTTAATTCAATCAAATTCAAATTTAATTCATCTGATTTTTAAAATTCAAATTTAATTTATCTGACTTTTAAAATTCAAATTTAATTCATCTGACTTTTAAAATTCAAATTTAACTAACTTTTAAAATTCAAAGTTAAAATTCTAATTAATTTCAAAATCCTCAAAAATCATTTTAACTTTTAAACTAAGGTTTAATGTTTCAAAATTAACCATTTTTTAAAAAAATTAAATATTTGTCTCACACAACCCATAAGGTTAACATGTTTGACCACGTAGAACTGGGTGAGACATCTAGGACCTAAGAGCATGATTCACTATCCTTTTAAATAAAAAGTTTGTAAAAGTTATTTAAACTTACCTCTAATTTTTAATTTATTGTACTGTACCCTATTTTTTCATTCCTAACATTTTTTTCCAATTTCATGTCAAATATCACAATAAATAGAGTCTAGGGCTTGTTCTGATTTAGTCATTAACTTGGTCAAAATAGTCAACCCTAGTCCACATAGTCAAACCTGGTCAACATTGATATTCCTTAAGGAACTTAGATAAAAGTCAGACTGTGTCGGATACAGGGGGAGTTCTTCTTAATCTTTTTCAAAAATTCAGATTTTTCAAAAACCTTATGCTCTAAAATTTATTATCATCTCAAAATAAGATTTTCAAAAGTTGATTCAAAAACCCTCGTATATTACTATCTCTTTGAAAAATTATCATCATGATTTTCGAAAACTGTGCTATCATTCAAAGTTGTGTTTTCAAAAATTTATCTCCTTGAAAGTTATCATACTCAGAAGGTTATTCAAAATCATTCTTTTGATTTTAATAAACCCTAAAGACACAGAGGAAGATCCACTTCATGATCTACAAGGACTCCTAGGATGTGTCAAATTTAGGGGGAGTTTGAGTCAAAAGAAGAATTTCTGAAATATTCTTTTTGGCAATTATTTGTTAGATAATTCTTATAATTTAAATCAAACCTTAAAACTTAGAGGAAGATTGCTTGTAGTCAACAAGCTTCCTAGGACTGGGTCAAGTTTAGGGGGAGATCAAATTAAAAGAATTATTGAACAGTTTCAAAATTAGATGTTTTCATGCACTGCACGTTTAAAATCTTTTTGAGAACTTAAATAATTTTTCTTTCAAAATATCGTTATTTTATTTTTCAAAATTCTTATGGCTTATGAAATTATTTTTGAAATAATATTTACTTGGGTTGGAGAAATTTCCAGGACACTTAGGAAAATGTCCTTGTAGTCGACAACATTTCCTAGGATTGTGTCAGACTGGAAAAGAAACCCAGTCAAGTAAAATATTATGTTTTCAAAATGCATAATACTTTTCAAAAATTATTTATATTTTTCAAAGTCTAATAGTTTTCAAAAACAGTACTTAGACTTTCCAAAAAGGCTCAATCTGTTTTTTTTTCAAATGTACTTGCATATTTTTCAAAAATGCATATTTAAAAAAAAGTACTTATATTTTTCAAAAATTACATAATATCTTTCAAAAGTACTTCTATTTTTCAAAATATAATATTTTCAAAAAGGTACTAATAGTTTTCTAAGGCAATAGTATTCTAAGTACGTGAATTTTCTAAAGATTTGCCTATAAATACAAAATCTTAAATACAAAATCTTTTTTCAAAATTGCACAATACCTTTCAAAGTGGAGTTTTGTTGGTGCAATTTAATCTTTTTGCTAGGCTTTCAAGAATTATGCTAAGTATTTTTATGTTTTCAAAACTCATAGGCTCTGATATACAAATTTTCTCTCTTAAAATCTCTTTCAAAATATATTTTTCAATTCTTTATTGATATATGGCCAAGGGGGAGAGTAGAAAAAGTGAAATTAAATTCTTCCTTAAACCTTTTTCCCTTTTTAATGAAAGTTTATCTTAGACATGGTCTAAAACATAAGGAGAAGAGTTTCACATTAAGGGGAGAGAAAGAAAGAGAAAAAGGATTTTTTTTTTAAAACAAAAATTTCTATGTATCTAAGTGTTTCAAATTTTTTAAGTGAAATTTTCCTTTGTAAACAAGATTTGTCTGAGCAAAACTTTTTGAAAATTTTGGCAAATATCTCTAAGTAAAGTTTTCTTTGGAGAAAAACTTGCCTAGAAATTTCTTAAGAATTATATTTTTCAAAATGCACAAAGTGTTTCCAAGCAAATTCGTCTAAATGTGCAAAATTTTCTTTAGTAAACAAATTTTTTCCTAACTCTAAAAGTTGAACTTTTTTTTGGAAATTTGGCTTCAAAAATTGGAAATTTTTCCTAAGTAAATTTTTTTTGCCTTATAAGTAAAAGTTTTTTTAAAATTTAGGCCTGCAAAACTTCTCATAATGGAAAATTATCTAAGTGTAAAAAGTTTTGCTAATGAAAATATTTTTACTCTATTTTTGAAAAACACTTTATCAAAAACATGAAGCACTCAGAAAAACTCAAAAAATCCCTGTTAGATACCTTGTTCACCCATGTTTGTTTTTGATATATGTCAAAGGGGGAGGAAAGGTCAAAGTTAAGAGTTAAGTTAATTATTGTTTTATAAAACAATTATTCAGGGGGAGTATGAGAATTTTTTTCAAAATTACATTGGTTTGAGACTTTATATTATTCAGAATTGCTATGTGTTATTGGTCTTAACCTTCTTGCTTAACTGTTGTAATTTTTACTTAACTTTGAATTGTATTGCCATAAATCAAAAATGGGGAGATTGTTGGTGCAGGAAGCACCATATCGAACCTTGTTTTGATATTGGCAAAGGGTTCAAAGTTAAGTATTAGTGGTGATCTAACAATGTTACTCAAGTGTGCAGGAAAAGTCCTAGCGAAGGGCTGCTAGGCACCTGGCGAAGGACTGCCAGGAAACAAAGTCCTAGCGAAGGGCTGCTAGGCACCTGGCGAAGGACTGCCAGGATACAAAGCCCTAGAGAAGGACTGCTAGGCACCTGGCGAAGGAATACCAGGATACAAAGCCCTAGCGAAGGACTGCTAGGCACATGGCGAAGGACTGCCAGGATCCAAAGACCTAGCGAAGGACTGCTAGGCACCTGACGAAGGAATGCTAGGATACAAAGACCTAGCGAAGGACTGCTAGGCTCCAGGCGAAGGACAGCTTGGTACTAAGACCTAGCGAAGGACTGCTAGGCACCAGGCGCAGTACAGCTTGGTACTGAAGACCTAGCGAAGGACTGCTAGGCACCAGGCGAAGGACAGCTTGGTACTGAAGACCTAGCGAAGGATTGCTAGGCACCAGGCGAAGGACAACTTGGTACTGAAGACCTAGTGAAGGACAGCTAGGCACCTGACAAAGGACTGCTGGGCAAAAGTCCAACCGGAGGAGCCGGTTAGCATCAGGTACATTCTCCCGAGAAGAGTAGGTGAGGACGCGTTCCCCGTCGAGGGAACAGTAGGCGTCGGTTCGACCTAGGGCTCCATTTTGGAGGCCCAAAGTCAGAACCAAGACAGCTAAGGCTGTATAAAATTAATATATTATTGCTCTGTGTTGTTTTGGACTAACCCTGGATGCAGGACCGAAGGAACGAGTGTCTGCAGCTCAGAGAGCCTCAAAGAGAGTGAGGCAGCAGCTGACCAGGGCGCCCGGAGTGTCCCGGGCACCCCCAAGGTGAACACAAAATAGATGGAGCAAGTGTTCGCTTCAACAGCTTACTGGGCGGGGCGCCCCCCGTGCTCCCGGGCGCCCCCAGTGCAAGCCAACGAAGCAGAAGCCAGCGAAGCCAAGGGATAAGAGTTGACCCGGTCAACCCGGGCGCCCCCACCGTCCCGGGCGCCCCCGTCAAGATCTGATCCCGAGTTTGAAGGGATTAGAGTTGACCGAGTGGAACTCGGATCGGCCGACACGTGGGGGGCGCCCCCGACGTTCTGGGCGCCCCCAGGGGCTATAAATAGGCCCTCGACCCCAAGGCTTCGAGAAACAATTCTTCCAACGCTCCTACGCTCTTCTGCTCCTGCGCTCTGCTCCGGAAACCTCCCAACTCGAGATACAAGCGCCGACGACGTCCCTTCGCTCCGAAAATTCCATCTACACCGGACGTTGGTAACGAAGAGCTATTTTTAAGTTTACTATACTGTTTTTGTAATATCTCTCTGTAAATAGTTTTGCGCAAATATAGAATTGTCCATAGTAAACGGTCAACGACCGTGGGCCTTGGAGTAGGAGCCGACCGCGACTCCGAACCAAGTAAAAAACTTGGTGTTTGCGTGTGTTTGATTTAAATTTCCGCTACGTAATTGCTCTAATTTTAATCCGAACGTTTTACGATATTCACCCCCCTCTATCGTTTCTCTCGATCCAACAAAACATACTAGCACTAAATAGAACAACATCTAGACTGCCCACCGCGAGCACTTCCTGATTTACCCTGGCAGCCAATGGGAAACTTCCGTGGGTTGGTCGCCCTAGGTTGGAAAAATCTCGTTAATCATTTTTTTTACTAAATCAAACAACATGAATCAAGCATAAACATACTAGCATTTTCACTTAAGAACAAGCAAACACAATGTGATAATAATGCTATCATAAAAATTCTATGAAAGGAAAGCACAAGAAAAACTAAAAAAAATAAAACTAAAACTAGCTCACAATCAAATGCATACATACATCCCCCAGAATTAAACTTTTCATTGTCTCAATGAAAATAACATACAAAATAAGAGGAGGTATAAAAGTTAATGATGCTACCAAGTAGAAATTCGAAGATATCAGAAATATCACGAGTCACCCTTCTTTAGCGTGAATCCTCCCTCCTCTTCGGCTTTGAATACTATAAAATGCCATTAGATAAGAAAATTTTAGTAGGGGCAAGAGGTTACAAAACTAGGAAGGAACTAAAAAACTAAAATGAAAGTAAAGAAAGAAAAGGATAGATAGGGGGTGTAGGGGTCATGCGCCCCTTAAATGGGGCACACGGGCAGGGTAGCATGGCGTGGTTGGGGGGTCGTGCCAAATAGCAAGGCCTGACTGCATGGCCATGCCGTGCGTCACGCGGCAGACCCAGTCGTACAGGTTTCGACGGAACCCACACAACTTAGCCATGGAACCGTGCCTGATGGCATGACTTCGCCGAGTATCCTGCTGAAGGCACACGACAATATGTTGGGCCATGCCAAATGGCACAGCTAGGCCATGCGCCTTGCTGTGGTGGGTGCATGGTCGGCTGTTGGGGCCGTGTGGTGGCACACAACCCTGTTGTGTAGTCTGCAGTTGGCCCACGACCATTGGCGCAGGGCCGTGCACCTTGCGGGCGAGGGTGCATGGTCGTGCCACCCCACATGACTTAGCAATGTGGGAGCCTTCCAGGGCTGCTTATTCATCGGGAAATAAGTGTTGCGTTATGGTTCATCTCGGACCAGCAGAAACAAAGAAAAATAAACATCAAACACTACAAAAAAGAACAACAAGATAAAGAAAATGCATGCATGAAAAGAGAGAAATATGTAGAAACATGGGTTGCCTCCCAAGAAGCGCTTGTTTTAAGTTATTAGCTTGACTACCATGCCAATTTCATCGAAATCTTGTTCTAGTCAGAATGCGATACTTCCAGACTTTCTTTCCAATTGCCCATGGTTGGGAGAGAGCCTTAAGCAGAGGATAAAATAAAGCTCTTTCCTTTATTGCCTCTTTGTATGTAAACTTTGGAGGTTGGAGGCGGTTCAATCCTAACACCCAAGCTAGGAAAATGGCTACCACAAATGATGTTAGGGTCTTTTTCAGTATAATTCTTGACTTCGACGGAGGTGGGTGTGTCAAGTCTAGGTGTTTTTAACTAACCACCGCTTCTCACTCATAGGGGTTTCTCATCCATCCCCACTATGATAGTCACCTCTCCAATAGTTCTTAATGTACACTTAGCCATAAGACTTCCATCGTTAATATCGACCCCCTTTACAATGTCATCTTGAACTTCAATAAAATCTATACCCAGGGCTACATCAAAAATATTTACAAGAATGGATGATGATGCATCAGAAATCCTAGCAGTGTTTGGAGTATCATCTGATATATTCTCGTCATGCAAAACAATAGAGAGGGTTTGCAGAGGCTTTGAGTTATAAACTAAATCATTGTCATCCTCAAAACTCGTCCCCTTTGACATAGGATTTAATTGTGCCTCCAACTCAGACTTGATACATCAATCAGTTGTAGGGCCCGTAGAAATAAGATCTCCCTTTGCACCATAAAATCTTCTAATTTATGTTCGATGGTGTCCATCTGACTGGGATTAGAGGTTTCTTCCTCCCAGGAAGTCATCTCCAATTGTTGAGGTTTATGTGGCCCATCAAATATTGAATCCTATTGATGTTCCAATGGGCTCTGACATATCTGAAGAGTTTGCTCAACAGCATGGATGCTTCTATAATCAAAATTTTCATAATCCATCCAAACTTGTGGTGGGTCAGGGTCATGCTACTGTGGTTGGAAATGTATAAGCTTCTCGGGGATTTGTTGAGATTGAAAGTTCTGAGTTTGCATATTTCTCTAATAATAATAATCAGAGCTTAGAGTTGGTTCATTCAAAATCGGAAGTTGAGGTTGAAATAAGCTTTTGAAGTTCCGTGGGAGCACTAGCAGGGTGATGAAATTAATAGTATATAGCAGCTGGATGAGTTGTGAACTCATATTGATCTTCTTCAGGTTCATAGTCCTCATCGAAATATTCAGAAAGATGAGCATATGGATCCATGGTTATGTGTGTTGGATCGAAGAAAATGATAGAGGGGGGGGGGAGTGAATATCGTTAAAAACTTCTCGGACTAACAAAGAGCAAATACGCAGCGGAAAGAAATAAAGTGCACAAGAACACAAGTAGATTTTTTACTTGGTTCAGAGTCGCGGTCGGCTCCTACTCCAAGGCCCATGGTCCTTGACCGTTTACTTTGGGCAATTCTATATTCGGAAAAGATCTTTACAGATTGAGAGTACAGATATAGAATTTGAAAAACAAATTACAACACTTTCGTAAATTTAAGACTTTATCGACGCCCAAGATGGATCGAATTCCGGAGCAGAGGGTCGTCGTCGACGCTGAAATCTCGAAATGGAACTTTGCCGAAGCGCAGCGCGTAAGCGAAAGTGTTTGGAGCGTTGGAAAGAATTGTTATTGAAGCCTTGGGGTCGAGCCCCTTTTATAGGGCCCATGGGGGCGCCTGACACGTGCCTTCACCTGTGAGAACCTCAATCCGCAGCTCGGTAGCGCTTATCCCCTTTGATTCGGCACCTGGGCTGACTGGGGCGCCCGGGACCTCTCGGGCGCCTGAGTTGACCTGATCCAATGGTTTCGTGGCAGATTTGCTTCGATGACCGCTTTGGCTTTGACCTTGGGCGCCCGGGACCTCCTGGGTGCCTAGCCCAGTGTAGTTTCGAAGCAGTCTTGCTTCTTGGCAGTTTTTGGCCTTGACCTTGGGCGCCCGTGACCTCCCGGGCACCTAGCCTAGTGAACCACCCCACTCCTTTGGGGCGTCTGAGTTGCAGAAACACAATCCTTCGGTCCCTGTAACCAAGGTTAGTTCCAAAACAAACCAAGCAAGAGTATTAGTCATTATTTACAGCCATAGCTGTCTTGGTTCTGACTTCAGGTCTCCCAAATTGAACCCTAGGTCGAATCGACGCCTACTGTGTTGGAAATTGGATGGCTAGAGAGGGGGGGGGGTGAATGTAGCCAGACACCGAAACTTAGAACTTTTCAAGTTTTCTGCAGTTAAACGTTTAGTAGCACAGCGGAAGTAATAAAAACAGAGTATGCAGAATTTAAACCCTAAGCTAAGAACAACCACCAAACGCTAACAAAGAGGATTTATAAGGTTCAGGGATAACTTGCCCCTACTCCTTGGCGTGCCCGTAAGGTGGGCGATCCCTTGATCGTCGGCAGATCAAGCCCCGAAAAATTCGGATAAAATGCAACCTCCTTCTCGGTGGAGTAACCTCTCCACAGCGTTTCGAAATGAATCAAGTATAAAGCACAGGAAACACAAGAAGGATCTTACTTAGCACTTAGAACCACAGGAACACAAACAAACTTCTCCCGAGCTCCACTCAACGGAGATCTCACGCAAGAACTCCCTTCTTCGTGTCTTCTCGCTGATGGACTCGCCAAGCTTCTTGCTTCTCTTCCAAGTGCTCAAGTAACAGAAGGTTGCTTCAAAGATCACAGTTGCTTGCTCAAGAGATGATCAAAGTTGTCGCACAAGCAGAACAAGAGTTGTCGCCAAAAGCACAATATGAGATGTCGCAAGAACACAAGCTGTAATGTTTCTGAGACTTGTTCGCCAACAAGTGCTTAAGTCTCAGCTCACTGATCGCCAGGTCACCACCTCACTGCAGCCTCCAGCTGCTCACCTGCAACAGCCAGCTACCACTGAGATCTCCTGGACTCCCTGAGCTTCCCTCAGCCAAGCCCCAGTCAGCAGCTCCAGCATTGCCAGCATCTGTTGCACCCTGAGCTGGAAAACGGACAAACCTGCGATAGTGAAAACCTTCGTTTGACATCCCTTGGATGATCCTTGAGTCACCTGCACACTTAGCAGCTCATTAGGGCAGCAAATCAACAGAAAATTAAAGTATCAGAAGGTTAGACCAGATATCAGCAGTGTATCAGAAAAAGCAGATGCAAACAGACGCGATCAGAGCGTCTGACAGTGCATTTTGAATTAAAGTGATTGGTCACCGGACCGATCAGGATGATCCCAGACCGATCAGGCTCCAGCCTGATCGGTCCCCAGTGAGAAAACTGGAATCGCAAGCTTGTATGATCGGTCACCCTGACCGGTCACCAGATCGATCACCAAACCGATCTAGAAATCTGCTTGCCACAATCTCGCCTGAAATACACGGCTGATCGGTCACCAGACCGATTAGGACACTCCCTGACCGATTACGCTCCAGTCTGATCGGTCAGGGTGAGAAACCTCGCGATAGTTGATCGTTCAGATTGATCGATCAAGGTTTCTCCCTGATCGGTCACCAGACCGATCAGGAGCCGAACAGTAGGTTTGCCAAAGTCACTGGAAGCTCCCTGATCGGTTACCAGACCGATCAGACATCGCTGATCGGTCACCAGACCGATCCACGAGGGAACTTCGTGCCAACTTCCCTGATCCGTCACCAGACCGATCTGGGCAAGGCCAAACCCTCTCTAAGTCAAGAGAACTAGCTCCCAGTCTCCCCTGACTCGTGCTCAGTCTCTTGGACTAAGACTCCGTGCCCAGTCTCACTCACCGGGACTTCAACCTAGCCCTCCAAGCTAGGACCTGGCTTCACTCACCAGGATTTCATCCTAGCCCTCCAAGCTAAGATCTGGCCCTCCAAGCCGGGATTTCATCCAACCTAGCCCTCCAAGCTAGGACCTAGCCCTCCAAGCCAGGGTTTCATCCACCTGGCCCTCCAAGCCAGGATTTCACACCTAGCCCTCCAAGCTAGGACTTTTTCCACACCTAGCCCTCCAAGCTAGGACTTTTCACACCTAACCCTCCAGGTTAGGATTTTTCCACACTTAGCCCTCCAAGCTAGGACTTTTCACACCTAACCCTCCAGGTTAAGATTTTTCCACATCTTACCCTCCAAGCTAGGATTTTTCCACACCTAACCCTCCAGGTTAGGACTTTTTCACACCTAGCCCTCCAAGCTAGGACTTTTCCTCAAACCTAGTCCCACTAGGTATGCCTAGTCCACGACCAGGACTTAATCATAATCATCTCATCAACCTAAACTAAAATCGGTGTCAACACCAAAACAACAATCAGGGTCAGACTGCATCAACAATCTCCCCCTTTTTATTGTTTGACAACCCGATTTTAAGTTTATGGATTTGAAATCAATATTCTTAAATTTCAGAATCATAGGGGAATCAGGATCCTACCCCTACAGCATAATCATCCTAAACTTAACCAACCACACTCTCCCCCTTTGTCAAACACCGAAAAGGGTCTAGACGGGTTGTTAAGTTTAAACACACTCCCCCTCAACCCTAAGGGTTTCCCAAAATAACATAAGATTTGATTAAATTTTAAGGGACATATGAAAATATATGAAAAATATAAAGCATGGCAAAGGAATCATATGTATCATATGAACATGGAGTGAAAATAGGTAGATCTAGTAATAAGGTAGGCAAATAGTCCAATGAATGAATCATAAGCAAAATCTAGTCAGATAAGTAAGGCATAAACCATAGCACGAAAAGTCAAGTGCATCATACAACCAAACCAGACAAATAGTGAGATGCATATCAATGCATCAAAGTCAACACCAAGCCATACTAGGCAAATAGTCAGAACGGACAGATCCGTCAAATAGTCACATACCACAAAGCAAGATCAGAGTACAATCAATAATCAATCATCAGCGGGAGGGTCATCGTCCTGCATCGGATCATCTATCGTGTCATCAGGAATGAAAGACCCAGGTGCAACACTGCCAGAGGGAGCATCTCCAGGAAACGTGTGCTAGCACCACTCGTCATACCAAGTCTGCTGCAGAGTACGGACCCCCGAGACATCAGACTCCACCACGTGCAGTCGTCGATCGAAGGAGCGAAACTCTGATCGGACCTCCTCGCGCCAGAGCTCCCTCAAATGAAGATCATGCTGGATGGTCTGATCCAGCTCTGAAATCTGCCAGCGCAGGTCTGGGTACGGCTCATAGTCATAGTCAGCAGCAGCAGCGGGAGCCTCCTGATGTGCAGCAGAATCTGCTGGTGCCTAAAAGTGTGTGCCTCCCCTAGGCAGCTCTCCAAGACCCCTCCCGTCCTTCCACATAAGAGCCCGATCGTGATTCCTGAAAATGATGCCAGACTTGGCAAATGCCCGCCTGCCAAGTTGGCAATTTTGTCTAACCATGGGCACTGTCCTGCCCTTGGTTACATCAACACCTACTAACATAAGCCAATCAGTGATGACGTGACCAAACGACATATAGACAGTGGGTCGACTGGGCTCTCGATAGGAAATGATCGACTGAAAGATGCTCTCCATGATGTCAAAGTCTAAATGGCGATGCATGCCATAGAGCATCAAGCAGTGGTATGGACGGATCTCAGTCAAGGGTTTTTAAGTGATTGGCAAGATGCAGTTCGTGATTATCTTGAAGAGAATGTAGTCAACAGGGGAAAGACGGAGGGCCGCAAAGGTCAGAAAGTCAGGCCCTAACTCGTTAAGACCAGCTGGTCGAGGATGGCCAAAGAAGTGCTGATAGATGGTGTCGGGGGTGACATCTACAAAAGGAGGCAGTAAGGGGTCAGGAAGCTCTGGGTAAATGGAATAAAAGTTAGGCGACCGACGCCCGCCCAGATACTCCGCCAAGATGTCATAAGAGAAATCAAGATTCCTCTTGGCGACCCGAGTAGTGAAATCGAATCCCCCGTGAGGTCCTTGTTGCAAATTATTGTAAAACTCAGAAACAAGGTCATAGTTTATCGTCCGCTCCAGGGAGAGGAGAAAGCCAAGGTTGTAGAAGGTAATTATCTCCATAATGGAGGGACAATGCTCGAACAAGAAGGGACCATCAATTGATCAACAAGACAACAGCTTGAAGGTTCGAGACTGGAACGCTTGCTCACAAGTAGCGTTCGAGAACCTGGAACTCGACGAAGGCTGAGGCCTTCGAGAGGGCACGGAAGAAGAAGGGCCTTTGCCCTTTACGGAACCTTCTGTGGGTTCCTTGCCCTTAGATGACTTCCTAAGGGTTTGAAGAATTGATCATGACAGCAAATTGAATCAAATGAAAACAAAATTTTTGAACCAGTGCCGATATGATCAAAAGTCCAGATTGAATCATAACACAGAGATTTGATCATATGGAAAGGTACATACGGCAACAATATTGACATGATCACATGAAGCATGATCTAATCATTTATAGGACACAAATTGATCAGTGAGGTGGAGAGTTTATCAATAAGATTCATGTCAAGGTAAGGGTAGGTCACGGCAAGATTAGGGTCACAGCACAAAAAGAAACCACAAGAAAAAGACATGGTTAGCTTAAACATCACAAATCTCATGAAGTAAGTAGTAAGGAAAAGCTTAACGCAAGCTTACTTAGGTGCCATGAAGATAAGTCGAAGAAGAGCTGGTCAGGTTGAAAAAGAGAGCACTCGCAAGGGTGCGCGCAGAGAACAGATCACGGCACAAGAAGAAGACACGAGCTTGCAGGAGCCCTCACACAGGAAGGAGTTGCTGAGAACACCAACAGCAAGAGGGAGAACTCACACGCACAGCAAGAGGAAGGAGATCGCACGCGCAAGGAAGAAAGAGGGGTTTCGGCGCTAGGGCATGGGAAGGTAACGTTTAGAGGGAGTTATTAGGTTGGTGGATCGGTCCACCAACCGTAATTTAATGTGATCGAACGGATCACCGTTCGATCTGGGAGCGTCTAGACCGATCAGGCTCTGGCCTGATCGATCTGGCTCTGGCCTGATCGATCTGGCTCTGGCCTGATCGATCTGGCCTGGTCCTGATTGGTAAGGTGACCGATCAGGCAGGCTCCTGATCGATCGACTGATCGATCAGGACGCGAACAGTGGATTTTCGAAATTTTCTGTGAGCCTCCTGATCAGTCTGTGGACCGATCCACACAGTGAGCCAGATCGGTCTGTGGACCGATCCAGGCCAATACAGACAGTTTTGACAATTTTTCGCGAAGGAGCTAGATCGGTCCGTTGGACCGATCAGACCTACTCCTAATCGGTCCGGTGACCGATCAGGCTCCCTGAATTTTCCTGATACGATCTGAAATTTCAGTTTTAAACTTCCAAATGATTTCTGATAAGGTCTGATGAAAGTTTATCGATCTTGGAAGTGATCCCATGACTATAACTGATCCCTAAACAAGGATCAAAGGTCCTTATGGGTTTAATAATCACTTTGCTCCACCTAAGTGGAGTCAAACTCAATCAATAAACATCCACTCAATTTCAAACAAGTTTTGTATCCAAATAAGGTCTCCAATCAAGTTTCCTTGATTGGAATGTCCAAGTATGATCATGGAGCCAAGTACACATATGTTATGTATTGGTTTTCCCCATACTTGGTCACCGTAGTGATTATTATCTCGTCAACCTAATTTCTCAAGGGATGCAATGACATTTCGAGAAATTAAGTTGATCCTAGCATCTCACCCCATTTCTAGCAAACAAAAACGTTTTGTTAACCTTATAGTTTGTGTGAGATGTTCCCAAGTTACCCAATTGTTTTTCCCAACAATTCAAAATGATCATAAAGGGTTTTGAATGCATTTCAATCCTACGAAGCGCAACACATTCCCAATTCCCTTCTTAAGAAACTAAATTCATTTTCAGGAAGTGGTTTAGTGAAAATGTCCGCTAGATTTGATTTGGACTCGACATATGAGAGTACAACATCTCCCTTAGCAACATGATCTCTAATGAAGTGGTGACGCACTTCAATATGCTTAGTTCTAGAGTGATGGACTGGATTCTTTGTTAGGTTAATTGTGCTAATGTTGTCACATAACACTTGCACACCCTTGTAACTTAATCCATAGTCCTCTAGAGTATAATCATCCATAACAATTGCGATATGCTCTCTCCCATGGCAATATATTCTGCCTCGGTCGTGGAGAGAGCAACACAATGTTGCTTCCGACTTGACCAACTTACTAATGATGATCCTAAAAATTGGCAACCCCCACTTGTGCTTTTCCGATCCAACTTGCATCCAGCATAGTCGGAATCGGTGTAGCCAATTAGGTCGAATGATTCGGTACGGGGGTACCACAGATCAACACCAATTGTGCCCTTAAGGTATCTCAAAATTCTCTTGACAGCAATTAAGTGAGATTCCTTGGCACAAACTTGATACCTAGTACACATACCTACAACAAAAAGTATATCAGGTCGACTAGCTGTGAGGTATAGCAGACTACCTTTCATGCTTCGATATTGAGTCAAATCAACAGGTTTACCACTCTCATCATTGTCTAATCTTGTGTTTGTAACCATGGGAGTGGTTACCTCTTTTGAATCATTCATGTTAAATTTTCGAAGCATTTCTTGAGTATACTTCGATTGGTGCACATGGATTCCATCTCGAGTTTGATTGATTTCGAGTCTAAGGAAGAAAGTCAACTCTCCCACTAGACTCATTTCAAATTCACTCTCTATGTGTCCAATAAACTCATTTAAATAGCCCTTGTTGTTTGAGCCACAAATTATGTCATCGACATATACTTGGGCTACAAATATATTGTCACCATCTCTTCGTAGAAATAGTGTAGGGTCTAGTTGGCCTCTAACAAAGTCTTTTTCAATTAAAAATGTCGACAATCACTCATACCAAGCTCGGGGTGCTTGTTTAAGGCCGTAAAGCACCTTCTTGAGCTTGAATACGTGGTTTGAGAATTCGGTACTCTCAAACCCTGGAGGTTGTTCGACATAGACCTCTTCTCTTATTAAACCATTTAGAAAGGCCGATTTGACATCCATTTGATATAGCTTGAAGCCACAATGTGTCGCAAATGCAAGCATCAATCGGATGGACTTTAATCGTGCCACGGGAGCATAGGTCTCATCATAATCAAGGCCTTCAACTTGACTGTAGCCTTTGGCTACTAAACGTGCCTTGTTTCTTATGATTTCTCCCTTATGGTTCAATTTATTTTTGAAGACCCATTTGGTTCCAATAATGGTGGTCTTCTTGGGTCTACGGACTAAGTCCCACACTTGACTTCTTTCGAATTGACCTAGTTCATCTTGCATGACAATGATCCAATCGGGATCATTTAATGCTTCGTCAACTTTTCTAGGTTCAATTTCGGAAATTAGGGCAACTTCATTAGCCTCATTCCGGAAGAATGATCTAGTCCTAACCCCATGATGGATGTCTCCAATAATCTGGTCTTGGGGATGGCTAGAGGCTAACTTAGTTGTCCTAGGAGTTGGTGATGCTTCTTGAATGGTTTCACTAGACACCGGCTCAGCCTCAGGATCTGGCTGATCGATGGGTTGTCTAGGCTCACCGTCATCAGACTCATCACTATTATCAACAACATTTGGACTTTCATCCAAACCTAGTTGCCTGAGTTCGAATTGAGCTCCATCGACATCTTCTGGTTGATCATTTGCTTTTGGAATTTCTTCAAAGACAACATTAGAAGATTCTTCAACCAATCTAGATTTCTTGTTGTAGACTCGGTAGGCTTTGCTAACAAGGGAGTACCCGACTAGTATCCCTTCATCAGCCTTTGTCGTGAACTTTCCAACGTGGTCCTTGGTGTTTAGGATAAACACCTTACAACCAAACACCCTAAGATGTTTAATCGTAGGTGGTTTTCCAAACCAAAGTTCATGGGGAGTCTTTCCTAAGAATCTATGGATGAGGACTCGGTTTTGCACGTAGCAAGCTGTGTTTACAGCTTCAGCCCATAAGTAGCTCGGTAGTGAGTACTCATTAAGCATGCTTCGCGCAGCCTCTTGTAAGACCCGGTTCTTCCTCTCTACAACACCATTTTGTTGTGGTGTTCTAGGAGTGAGAACTCGTGTCTATACCCTCTATCTTGACAAAACTCTAAAAACGTTGGTTTTGAAATTCACCTCCATGATCACTTCTTATTGTCTTTAATTGTTGATGATTTTCATTTTCAACTCTTCTACAAAAAGAAATGAAAACATCTAAGGTTTGGTCCTTATATTTTAGAAAATATGTCCATGTATATCTAGTAAAATCATCAATGATAACAAAACAATATCTACTACCATTCAAGATATAATAGTGCTACAATCAAACAAGTCCATATGAAGTAAATCCAATGCGGTAGAAGTACTTACAGTGCTTTTACCTTTATGTGCAGATTTTGTTTGCTTACCCATTTGACATGCATCACAAAGTTTGTCCTTTTCATACTTGATGCTTGGTAAGCCACGAACTAATCCCTTGTTGGCTAACTTCCGGATATTCTTCATGTTCACGTGTGCTAGTCTCCGGTGCCAAAGGGTGGACTCATCTTCTCTTGACATGAGACACTTAGCAAAAGCATTAGTAGCACTTTTAAAGGAAACTTGGTAAATGTTATCTACTCTTGTTCCTACTAGTACCGTGTCAACATTGTCATGTTGTCTAACTAGACATTGACTTGATTGGAAATCAATTGTGTAACCCGCATCACACAATTGACTGACACTTAGGAGATTAAATGTCATCCCCTTGACTAGAAGGACATTCTTAATCCTAAGACATTCGGATATTTGAATGTCTCCTATTCCTATGACCTTAAGACTACCATTGTTACCAAATGAAACATTACCTCTACTTTTTCTTTGAAGTAGTAAACAATGATCTATCCCGGTCATGTGTTTGGAGCACCCACTATCAACGA
>JAGFNQ010005075.1:152194-209610 GCA_024364735.1 Boesenbergia rotunda | reverse complement strand
GTTCTTCATTTTTGTTGCCGATTTCTTTCCATCTGAAGGCGTGGCCAACTCGATCACCACCTTGGAGCAAGATCTGAATCCTTGGAAGAAGCTTTAATGGAATTTCTATCTCGGATTTGCATCAGAACAGGGGTTGAGTGAGGGTTTCATCAATTTCTGATTTCTGATCAAATTGATTGCGATTTTGTGTTGTTTTCTTCAATCGGAGCTATCTGGAGGGTCTCTGGAGCACTCTGATCATCAACCAATCTTCCTAGCACCCCTTCATCGCCGGATCAAAGAGATCGGATTGGATTTCTAGCTGCGTGCAATCTGGGAGCAGATCTGAAGTTGAAGACATTTTTCCATTAATTTGCGAGTTGAAGGGGTTCTTGGCTTGCCCTTGCGTGACGAACAAGGAGATCTTGAAACATGGGAAGGATCGAGGCTTAGTTTTCAACGCATTTCTTTTGTTTAGCTGTAATTTCGATCACTGCATTTTATTTTATTTCTTGTCTCGTATCAGTAGCTGTCAAATTCCTTTTCTGAATTGTTTCTGTCTTCAATTAGGTTTTAATTGTGCAAGTAGTATAGCTAGTGAGTTCGATCAGTGAACAATTGAATTTGAATTCAATTTATTTTCTGTTTTTCCTGTTTGCGTATCAAGTTTGCCATTGCATTATCAGCCTTGTTTCTGAAACTTTGTATCAGAAATTTGATCTTTCCGAATTGGCTTAGTAGGAGTTAGTTTTCAATTCAGCATCTTAATCAGTTAGGCTAACTTGTCAGTTGTCAAAAGAATTTAGTTTCAGCTTACTTTGTATTTAGGATCATTACTGAATTTGCTTGTTTTCTGCCATAATCAGCTTCAAATTCTGCAATTACTTCAGTTTCTGAATTTTGATTCAGTTGAACTCAGGGTTTCTGATTTGTTTCTTCCATAAGTAGCTTTCTATTTCTGTTCTGTTATTAGCTAAGTTGTTGTTTACTGAACATTTGCATTTAATCTCAGATCTGCTCCGAAATCAGTTTAATTCTGTGTATCCATTTATTTCTGCAAATTTCAGTTTTGTTCTGCAAAATTTGGTTATCAGCTGCTAAAGTTTGTGCTTTTGAATTCAGTTGATTTGTTTGCTCCTCTTAAGGTTTGTAGCTGTATTTCAGCAGTCAGGTTCTACCTTTCTGCCTTTCCTCTCTGCATTTGATTCATCTCTAAACATCAGTTAGGTTCTTAATTTTGTTCTGCAATTTTGTTTGCTTTGCATTCGATTTGTTTGCTGCACACTCACTTGCTTCACATCAGTTATAGTCCTATTTTCTGTATCAACTATCGACTCAACTGTAGTTTGTCATTTCTGATTTTGATTCAGCATTCGGTCCATGCTCTTAATTCATCCCTGCATTCTTGAAATTCTGCTTTACTGAATTTTACTTCTGCATCAGATTGTTCAGTCCTTCATTGTTGCTGCAGTTCTTTATTCATCTCAGCACATACTTAACTGTTAGCTTACTTTACAAGCTATGTTAGATCATTCACTTCTGAAGTACATGTATAGCTCTTGCACTTAGTATCATTTCGGCATATAGCTTCTTTTCTCCTTGCGTATCAAGTGTTCTCTTATTCATTTGCTTAGCATTTGTTTTGCATGTGAATTCAGATTTGTTTTCCAAAATTCGGTTAAGTTGCAATTGTTGATTAAGTTTTCCATTAATTGAATTCATTAGCTACCATTACCTTGGTTAGTTCCTTTAGTTAAGTTTACTCTCTTTGCATTGTGTTTTCATTTCTCATTACTAAACCAAACCCATTTCTTATTTGAAACCCAAAATTTTTTAACGACACTTAAACTCGAGCACAAATCGAACAACCTGAACTAGCCCTAGGAAAAATACGACCTGTGACCCCTTTACTACGCTTTTATTCTTTGATTGCAAAAAGGGTTTCCAGCTTATAAATATCTAAATTTGAGACCCACTTTCGTGACACCTATCTCGGGTCCATCAAATTTTTGGCGCCGTTGCCGGGGAATATACTAGTTGAGTTGTTTGATTTTTGCTTGTGTGCTCATTTCATATTTTTCTTGATCTATTTTTGCACTTACTGCTATATCTTGTCATCAGATTTTATTTGTTTCATCTTTCTATATACTTGTACTGCGATTTGTTTTTGATTTTATGACCAGGTCTACAGGTGGTGATCTTGAGGATTTTGACTCTGAGATTGAGAGGACTTTCAGAGCTAGGAGGAGCCAGCTCAGTGTTTCAGAGGGATTTGGCATTATTCCTACTCAGTCTATCTCAGCCTATTCAGTTGATCAGATGGCAGACCACCAGAAGACCATGAAAGAACTCGTAGCACCAGATGCTACATTTCAGTATTCCAGCATTTCTTATCCAGAGCTGGGTGGAGATTTTGAGCTTAGATCTGGACTCATCCACCTATTGCCTATGTTTCAAAGATTATCTGGAGAAGATCCAAATAGACACCTGCATGAGTTTCATGTTGTATGCTCCACTATGAAGCCTCAGGGTATTTCAGAAGAAGATATCAAGCTGAGAGCTTTTCCCTTCTCTTTGACTGGAGCAGCTAAGGACTGGTTTTACTATTTACCTACTGGGCATGTGTCTAGCTGGATTTCTATGAAGAAGGCATTCCTAGAGAAATATTTCCCAGCCTCCAGAACAGCAATTATCAGAAAAAGTATTTGTGGCATTCAGCAAGTGGTGGGGGAGACACATTATGATTACTGGGAGAGATTCAACAAGCTGTACTCCAGTTGCCCCCAGCATCAAATTAGTGAGCAGCTCTTCATCCAGTACTTTTATGAGGGATTATTACAGATGGATAGGATTATGATTGATGCTACAGCTGGAGGGGCCTTAGTCAACAAAACACCAAATCAAGCTAGGGAGCTCATTTCAAATATGGCAGAAAATTCTCAGCAGTTTGGAAGCAGAGCCTTGTCTACTAGAGGAGTTAGTGAAGTTCAGGTGGTTGCTAATGATCAGAAGGAAATTAAGAATGTATTGATGGAGCTCACATCAGCGGTTAAGCAAATGGGTCTCAATATTGCAAGTAAAAATTCAACTCTTTCGGTGCCTCCACAACCAAGTCAAGTGGTGATGAGTGTATGTGGCATTTGTTCTAGTCAAGAACACAATTCAGATTCATGTTCCAATCTCCAACAAGATGAGTCACTAGCGGCATTGGTTAGGGGACAATTTCAAGCCAGAAACAACCCTTATTCGTCTACTTATAACCCCGGTTGGAGGGATCATCCAAATCTGAGGTACGGGAATTCGTTTTACCAACAAGGCCCACAACAACAACCATTTCAGCAGCCCCAACAAACTTTACAGCAGCCACAGCAATTTCAATCACAAAATCAGCAAATTCAACCCCAAAATCAACATTTTCAGCCTACATTTCAGAATTTCCAGCAACCGTTTCAAGGGGTTCAACAAGGTTTCCAAGGGAATTTGAATTATCCACAGCAATATCAACCTTCACAGCAGCAATTCCAACAACCGCAGCAAAATTTCCAGCCTTGGAATCAAAGTTTTCAGCCCCAAAATCAAGGATTTCAGCCCAATCAATTTCAGCCCTCACCACAACAAGTTCCATTTCAAAATCAGAGTTTTCAAGGTTATAATTCTCAACAAAATTCCCCAACATTCCAGCCAAGTATTCAACCCTTCCAACAACAATATCAGCCCTTCTATCAACCCCAACAGTCCCAATTCCAACAAATGCAGCAAGGTAATATGTTTGCCACCATACAAAACCTCGAGAGGCAAATTGGGCAAATGGCTAGTGAAATAAATCAAAATAAAGCTCAGGGATCAGGCCAACTACCTTCTCAAGCTGTTCCTAACCCTAAGGGAAACGTTAGCGCAATTTATTTGAGGAGTGGGAAGGTTACTTCATCTCAAAATGGTCCAAGAGCTGAATTTTCTGAAAACAGGGCAACACCTTCATTTCCAGCCCAAAACAGCCCCGAAATCATTTCAAAATCAGTTGATTCCACCCCTAGCCTGTGCCCAACTCCCTCATCAAGCAATCCTGTAATTTTGGTGGAAAACGAAGCACAAATTAGTGGCGAAACAGATTTTACAGCAGCTCCAAAAAGTGGGATAGCAACTCAAAAATCAGCCCCTCCCATTTCGGTTCAAGAGGAGGAAAATTCTGTTCCTTTGCCCTTTCCTCAGCGGAGAACTCAAACTAAACGACAAGTGGAGGAGGAGAAAACCAAAGAGTACAATGAGCTGGTAAAACTTTTTAGCAAAGTAGAAATTAATGTACCCTTACTGACAATGATTAAACAGGTTCCTAAGTATGCAAAATTTCTGAAAGATCTTTGTGTTCACAAGAATAAGCTTAAGGAAAATGAGTTGGTCAGCATGGGGAAAAATGTTTCATCACTCATCCATTTCATACCTCAAAAATGTGAAGACCCTGGGATGTTTACTGTATCTTGTGAGATAGGGAGCACCACGCTACATGATGCCATGCTGGATTTAGGAGCTTCCATTAATGTCATGCCCAGGACAGTCTTCCAGATGCTTGGCATTGGTCCTTTACAGCCCACTGGAGTTGTGATTCAGCTAGCAGATAGAAGCCAGACCCGCCCGGCAGGAGTTATTGAAGATGTTTTGGTAAAAGTGAAGGAGTTGATTTTCCCTGCAGACTTCTACATTGTAGACATGGAGGGAGAGTATATTGCACGTAGATCCCCACTTATCCTTGGAAGGCCTTTTCTGAAGACTGCTAGAACAAAAATTGATGTATATGCTGGCACCCTTTCGATGGAGGTGGGAGACACAGTAGTCCAGTTTAGTATTTTTGATGCCATGAAGGACCCTAGGGGAGATCGCTCTATTATGAGCATAGACACCGCAGAGGAGACTGTTGAGGCACAGTTCATTACTGATGATGACGCATTTGACATAGTGGGAGGAGCTTTGATTTCAGAGGAAGCTGAGGAGATGAATGGAAAAGCATGTGACAGCCTTAATTTCAAAACTGAAGCTTTACCGGAGTTTTCTTGTTTTTTATTTTGTGATGATATTGCTATTGATAGTCCTAATCTTTTTAATAAGGTTGTTGCAGGTATTACTAAGGAGGCATGCACAGGAGATTATTCTACAGGTGTAGGGGATTGCACAGAGCCCCAGGGACCACCACCATTTCCAGAAAGTGTAGGGACTTGTATGATGGGAGCAAGTACCCAAGGATCACCTATTCCAGTTGAATGTCAACCAGAATTTGAACCTGAGATGGAGGTATTTCTTGTAGAACCAACAGACATTTTTCAACACGATCAGGTAAGTATTTCTTCTTTTCCTTTAGAAAATTTCAGGGAGATGTCTAGATTTGCATGTGAAGAATGTCTTGATACATCATTTGTGAAAGATAATTATGAAAATTCTTCAGAGGCATCCAGGCTTGATTTTATGCATTGCTATGATATTCTTGAGACAGATTATGCTAAAACTGATTGTGAAAATTTTTTAGAAGAGTCTGAAATTGAAGTTGTTTATTATGAAGAATCTCTTATTATTTCTTATGCTGAAATTAAATGTGAAAAACTTCTGGAGATACCTGAGATTGACTTTATTGACTGTGAAACATTTCTTGATATACCTCATGTAGAACATGCTTGTGAAAAATTTACTGAGGTACAAAAAATTGATTTTATTGGATGTGATATATTTTTAGATACATTTTATGTAGAGATTGATGATATTGCACTTCTTTCTTACCCCACACGCTTGAGAAAGGTTTTACATGTTTTTGCAGGGTCTCAGAGATTTCTTGAGTGGGTACTCCATTTAGATAGTCTTCAACCTCCTGGATGGTTTTCCAAAAAGAATAAAGAGGGAGGAGATGATCCTACTTTAATTCGAAGCACTCTACCTCTTAAATGGCTCTTGGACCTAAATCACTTTCGGCCACCTGAACAGTTTATTGCAAAGTCTAAGTGTGGGGGAGGTATGCATCATCAAATTGAACAAAGGAAGGGAACTCTCTCAATTATCCATACCCCTCCACTACCACGATGGAGATTATTTCTAGATAGACTCCGACCGCTAGAAATAAAGGGGAGTTTGTTCCTTCTTGCATTTTCTTTCATTGCATGTTTCATTCTTATGTTCTTTAGAAGTAGACTTTTCTTTTAAAAGAGTTCTTGCTAATAAATGCTTGAATAAAGTAGAATTAATAAATAGACATTGTAAATACCATTTTATGTCTTTTGGCACTTTTCCTTAATGAATAGGAATAAATGTATCCCTCTAGGTTGTCTTGATAACATTTTAGAGTCTTTTGAAAATAAATTAAATTTGGTTGTTAAAACTTTAGATTTGAGCTCATGGATGAAATCTTGGATGCTTGAGTACTACTTGGCCATGGATTTTTGATTGAGGACTTGAGATGAATTATTTGTACCTAGTGAGGGTTAGCCTTATTTTTGTGACACATACATGTGATTATACTCTAGAACTTGCTTAAGTTCTTTCAAAACCATATTTCAATGATTGGATCACACCTATAGAGGCTAATCAATTTGTTTACCTTTTCCATATCAATTCTTGGCAATAATCATGTTATTCTATTTTCCCTTCCAAATCTTCTACTCTTAACCATATTTTTACAGGGACTTGTTTGTTTGGGGATGTTCTTTGATGTTATTTTGCCCGAGACGGACAAAAGATTAAGTGTGGGGGAGTGACTAGTGTTTTGGAATCAATTCTCATCAAGAAAGTGCTTCATTTTGAAAAAAAAAGAAAAGTGGCCATTTGAGTTGAGCTTGGTGGCAAGAATAAGTGGGAATTTAGTTGTGAATTGGATGTGAAGTGGATCTAAAAAAATTCTGCAATGGAAACAAATGGCACGAAAAAAAAATAGAAAAATCTGTGCCATGAAGAAAAATTTGAAACCAATGGAGTTTGTAGCACAAATGGTTTGGATTAAGAATTGGGAAGTAGGAATTTATGGAAGCTAAAATCAGCAACAATTTGCTAAAGTTTGGATTGAAGTTGTAAGTTTGAATTTGAAGCAGAAAATCTGTGAAGAAATTTGAACCAAAGTGGAAACAAGTGAAGAGAGAAAAAAATCTGTGCAAAGAAAGTTTTGTACCAACTTGCAATTGAAATTGGGTTTCCGAGGCCATGAATCAAGGAATTATGTTCATAGATGTATCAAAAGTGAGGAGTACATCAGTTGATGGTCAGAACTGAAGGAAATGCAGCTGCTGGAATTTCAGATCAGACCTGGAAAAAAAATAGATTTGAAGAGGAAAAAGGCAGCTGTGGGAAAAAAAAGTGAAGCTGGAATCCGAAGCACACTGATTTCAGGAGCAAATCGACTGAGAAACAGCTGATACCAATCAGTTTGTTGGAGTTCCATTAGATACAAAAAATTCTGAAGCTGTAAAAGAAAATGCAGGAACTAATTGATTGCAACAACAAACAAAAGGTAGAGTAAAAACAAGAGATGCAACTCCTATGATGCTCACGGCACTAGAAAGGATTGGAGCTGGTTTTGATAAGGATTTGGGAGATAAGCACATCATGACTGAACAGAATGAAAAGAAAAAAAATCAAAAACAGCAGCTGACTTAAAAAAAGAAAACAGAAAAAAAAACAAAGAAGCAAAGTTGGCACACAATTGGAAACTTGGCACCATGAAATCAGTGAAGTTGCTCTCATCCGAATCAAAAGCTTTGCTCCATTATATTCTGAATTTACTAGAGAGAAAAAGAAAAGAAAATCAGAAAAGAAAAGAGAAAAAAAATCAAGATTGGCACGCAAGAGTGAAATTGGCACAAAGGAATTCATGAAGTATTTTCATCAAATTTTTGAAGAGCAATGCCAAAGCTTTACTCCATCACACTTTGGCTTCATTATGAGGACTGACAAGAGGATAAAATGCATCAAGAATATCCTTGAACATCCAAGTCTTCCACTTTATCAATTTTGCTATTTTCTTAGTTGTTACTTCATTTCTACCATTTCATATGTCTTTCACTTTTGAATAAACTTTTATAGATGTAGATTTGAATCATGAATAATGGTGGAGAGTAGATAACAAGCAAGCCTATGGTAGTGCAAAATGCATGTGTGTATGAGTGAGCTCCATTTTCATCATGTACTTAGAACTTAGGAAGAGAGCCACCAAAAATTTCCCTTGAAAGGCTAGTGAGTTAAATTCATCTCAATGAATCATGAAGGTTGAAATTGCTAAGTTGTTGATTTAAGGACAAGATATTAATCCATAGAGCTTAGATTTTTGAGAATTAACAACCCTAGGTAATTTCTTTTCAATTGCTTCTACATATGTTTGAGAAAAACTAGGGGATACATATTTAGTACTTTTCACGAGACGCTCAAGCTTAAGTGTAGAGGAGTTGATAAGTATCATTTTATTGATCATTTCATATGCTTAAATCCGTATTTGACCCATATTTTACTTGTATAATTGTGGATTTACCCTAGATTCTAGGATTTATATTCTTTTTGGACCTAATTGCAAATGTTGATATATTTGAGTTGTTTTGTCACTAAATTTTTGATATATTTTTGTAGGCTTCAAATGATCAGGGACCTAGGTCATGTTGGGTCAAAGTTGAGTCAGAAGTGGATTGGATCAAGTGTCAACTAATTTGGACTGTCCGATGCAAGAACGGTTAGATCTAGACCATCTGAGAACTTCTGATCAATCCGAGTTAGGATTAAGGTTAATCGAGCGATCAGATCAAGATCTGAAGGTTTCAGCCAAATCGTAGATCATCTGGCCGTTGGATCACAATCAGATAGATCTAAACCATCCATTCAAAGATCAAGGTGATCTGAACCATCCGTTGGAGATCTGGCAGATCCGAGATACCCCGAGGATGATCCTGACCTCAAAATCAAGATCTGGGAAGTTTGAGTCAAATCGGACGAAGATAAACCGTTGGATGGAAGTGAAATGATCTGGGCCGTTCACTGTTTTAACTACATAAACAGATTCCCCGGTTCAGATCTGCGTCGCGTCTTCGCAGCTCAGTTTACCGTTTCTTCATTTGTTCTTCGTTTTTGTTGCGATTTCTTCCATCTGAAGGCGTGGCCAACTCGATCACCACCTTGGAGCAAGATCTGAATCCTTGGAAGAAGCTTTAATGGAATTTCTATCTCGGATTTGCATCAGAACAGGGGTTGAGTGAGGGTTTCATCAATTTCTGATTTCTGATCAAATTGATTGCGATTTTGTGCTGTTTTCTTCAATCGGAGCTATCTGGAGGGTCTCTGGAGCACTCTGATCATCAACCAATCTTCCTAGCAGCCCTTCATCGCCGGATCAAAAAGATTGGATTGGATTTCCAGCTGCGTGCAATCTGGGAGCAGATCTGAAGTTGAAGACATTTTTCCATTGATTTGCGAGTTGAAGGGGTTCTTGGCTTACCCTTGCGTGATGAACAAGGAGATCTTGAAACATGGGAAGGATCGAGACTTAGTTTTCAACGCATTTCTTTTGTTTAGCTGTAATTTCGATCACTGCTTTTATTTCTGTTTCTGTCTCGTATCAGTAGCTGTCAAATTCCTTTTCTGAATTGTTTCTATCTTCAATTAGGTTTTAATTGTGCAAGTAGTTAGCTAGTGAGTTCGTTCAGTGAACAATTGAATTTGAATTCAATTTATTTTCTGTTTTTCTGTTTGCGTATCAAGTTGCCATTGCATATCAGCCTTGTTTCTGAACTTTGTATCAGAAATTTGATCTTTTCGAATTGCTTAGTAGGAGTTAGTTTTCAATTCAGCATCTTAATCAGTTAGGCTACTTGTCAGTTGTCAAAAGAATTTAGTTTCAGCTTACTTTGTATTAGGATCATTACTGAATTTGCTTGTTTCTGCCATAATCAGATTCAAATTCTGCAATTACTTCAGTTTCTGAATTTTGATTCAGTTGAACTCAGGGTTTCTGATTTGTTTCTTCCATAAGTAGCTTTCTATTTCTGTTCTGTTATTAGCTAAGTTGTTGTTTACTGAACATTTGCATTTAATCTCAGATCTGCTCCGAAATCAGTTTAATTCTGTGTATCCATTTATTTCTGCAAATTTCAGTTTTGTTCTGCAAAATTTGGTTATCAGCTGCTAAAGTTTGTGCTTTTGAATTCAGTTGATTTGTTTGCTCCTCTTAAGGTTTGTAGCTGTATTTCAGCAGTCAGGTTCTACCTTTCTGCCTTTCCTCTCTGCATTTGATTCATCTCTAAACATCAGATAGGTTCTGAATTTTGTTTTGCAATTTTGTTTGCATTGCATTCGATTTGTTTGCTGCACACTCACTTGCTTCACATCAGTTATAGTCCTGTTTTCTGTATCAAGTATCGACTCAACTGCAGTTTGTCATTTCTGAATTTGATTCAGCATTCGGTCCATGCTCTTAATTCATCCCTGCATTCTTAAAATTCTGCTTTACTGAATTTTACTTCTGCATTAGATTGTTCAGTCCTTCATTGTTGCTGCAGTTCTTTATTCATCTCAGCACATACTTAACTGTTAGCTTACTTTACAAGCTATGTTAGATCATTCACTTCTGAAGTACATGTATAGCTCTTGCACTTAGTATCATTTCGGCATATAGCTTCTTTTCTCCTTGCGTATCAAGTGTTCTCTTATTCATTTGCTTAGCATTTGTTTTGCATGTGAATTCAGATTTGTTTTCCAAAATTCGGTTAAGTTGCAATTGTTGATTAAGTTTTCCATTAATTGAATTCATTAGCTACCATTACCTTGGTTAGTTCCTTTAGTTAAGTTTACTCTCTTTGCATTGTGTTTTCATTTCTCAGTACTAAACCAAACCCATTTCTTATTTGAAACCCAAAAACTTTTAACGACACTTAAACTCGAGCACAAATCGAACAACCTGAACTAGCCCTAGGAAAAATACGACCTGTGGCCCCTTTACTACGCTTTTATTCTTTGATTGTAAAAAGGGTTTCCAGCTTATAAATATCTAAATTTGAGACCCACTTTCGTGGCACTTATCTCGGGTCCATCAGTGGGCGATCCCTTGATCGTCGGCAGATTAAGTCCCGAAAAATCCGGATAAAATGCAACCTCCTTCTCGGTGGAGTAACCTCTTCACAGCGTTTCAAAATGAATCAAGTATAAAGCACAGGAAACACAAGAAGGATCTTTCTTAGCACTTAGAACCACAGGAACACAAGCAAACTTCTCCCGAGCTCCACTCAATGCAGATCTCACGGAAGAACTCCCTTCTTCGTGTCTTCTCGCCGATGGACTCGCCAAGCTTCTTGCTTCTCTTCCAAGTGCTCAAGTAACAGAAGGTTACTTCAAAGATCATAGTTGCTTGCTCAAGAGATGATCAAAGTTGTCACGCAAGCAGAATAAGAGTTGTCGCCAAAAGCACAATATGTGATGTCGCAAGAACACAAGCTGTAACGTTTCTGAGACTTGTTCGCCAACAAGTGCTTAAGTCTCAACCCACTGATCGCCAGGTCACCACCTCAATGCAGCCTCCAGCTGCTCTCCTGCAACAGCCAGCTACCACTGAGCTCTCCTAGACTCCCTGAGCTTCCCTCAGCCAAGCCCCAGTCAGTAGCTCCAGCATTGCCAGCATCCGTTGCACCCTGAGATGGAAAACGGACAAACCTGCGATAGTGAAAACCTTCGTTTGACTTCCCTTGGATGATCCCTGAGTCACCTGCACACTTAGCAGCTCATTAGGGCAGCAAATCAACAGAAAAATCAAAGTATCAGAAGGTTAGACCAGATATCAGCAGTGTATCAGAAAAAGCAGATGCGAACAGACGTGATCAGAGCATCTGACAGTGCATTTTGAATTAAAGTGATCGGTCACCGGACCGATCAGGATGATCCTAGACCGATCAGGCTCCAGCCTGATCGGTCCCCAGTGAGAAAACTGGAATCGCAAGTTTATATGATCGGTCACCCTGACCGGTCACCAGATCGGTCACCAAATCGATCCAGAAATCTGCTTGCCACAATCTCGCCTAAAATACACGGCTGATCGGTCACCAGACCGATCAGGACACTCCCTGACCGATCAGGCTCCAGTCTGATCGGTCAGGGTGAGAAACCTCGCAACAGTTGATCGTTCAGATTGATCGATCAAGGTTTCTCCCTGATCGATCACCAGACCGATCAGGAGCCGAACAGTAGGTTTGCCAAAGTCACTGGAAGCTCCCTGATTGGTCACCAGACCGATCAGACATCGCTGGATCGGTCACCAGATCGATCCACGAGGGAACTTCGTGCCAACTTCCCTGATCGGTCACCAAACCGATCTGGGCAAGGCCAAACCCTCTCTAAGTCAAGAGAACTGGCTCTCAACCTCCCCTGACTCGTGCTCAGTCCCTCGGACCAAGACTCCGTGCCCAGTCTCATTCACCGGGACTTCAACCTAGCCCTCCAAGCTAGGACCTCGCTTCACTCACCAGGATTTCATCCTAGCTCTCCAAGCTAGGACTTGACTTCACTCACCAGGATTTCAACCTAGCCCTCTAAGCTAGGACCTGGCCCTCCAAGCCGGGATTTCATCCAACCTAGCCCTCCAAGCTAGGACCTGGCCCTCCAAGCCAGGGTTTCATCTACCTGGCCCTCCAAGCCAGGATTTCACACCTAGCCCTCCAAGCTAGGACTTTTTCCACACCTAGCCCTCCAAGCTAGGACTTTTCACACCTAACCCTCCAGGTTAGGATTTTTCCACACTAGCCCTCCAAGCTAGGACTTTTCACACCTAACCCTCCCGGTTAGGATTTTTCCACACCTAGCCCTCCAAGCTAGGATTTTTCCACACCTAACCCTCCAGGTTAGGACTTTTTCACACCTAGCCCTCCAAGCTAGGACTTTTCCTCAAACCTAGTCCCACTAGGTATGCCTAGTCCACGACCAGGACTTAATCATAATCATCTCATCAACCTAAACTAAAATCGGTGTCAACACCAAAATAACAATCAGGGTCAGACTGCATCAACATACTGTTCCCTCGATGGGGAACGCGTTCTCACCTACTCCTCTTAGGAGAGTTTACCTTTTGCCAACCGGCTCCTCTGGTTGGACTTTTGCCCAATCCACCTGACCAGGTCTTCGTGCCCAACTTCCGGTCAGGTCTTCTTGCCCAACTTCCAGTCAGGTCTTCGGTGCCCAGCCCCTTGCCAGGACTTCGTGCCCAGTCCTCGACCAGGACTTCTTTGCCCGACTTCCGGTCAGGTCTTCTTGCCCAGTCCTTGACCAGGACTTCTTTGCCCAGTCCTTTTCCAGGACTTCTTGCCTAGTGTACCTAGGACGTCTTCCTGTGCTCTCAGTGAACAAGTTAGATCACAATAACATCTTAACTTCTGAACCCTTTGCCATTATCAAAACCCAGGTTTGACTTAGGTGTTACCTGCACCAACAATCTCCCCCTTTTTGATTTATGGCAACACGGTTCAAAAAGTTAAGTTAATGAAGTAAGTAAACAAACTTAATTTCCTCCCCCTGGAAGAAATCTTCCCCTGAATTTTTCAAGAATACGTGGGGTTTTTGAAAACATTTCTAAGTCCTTGTCTTATCATAAAATGAAAAAGATTTTTCAGCTTTTCAACACTTTGAAAATTTTCAAAAGGGATTTTCAAGTTAGAAAAATTTTCCAAAATATTTTCGAGCACTTAGAAAATTTTTCAAACCATTTTGAAGTTAACACTTAGAAAATTTTCCAAACAAATTTGAAGTTAACACTTAGAACATTTTTCAAAACACTTCAAAAATTTTCCAAAAAGAGTTTTGAATTACTTTACTTTTTGAAAAAGGAGATAAAAGTTTTTGAAAAAAAATTTAATTTGGGAAAAAAATTTTAAAACCTTCTTTTCTCTCCTTTCCAATCTCTCCCCCTTTGCCATATATCAAAAAAAATATAGCAAAAAAATATTGAGTAAGGAAAGTAAAGTGTTGTATTGAATCAATTCTATGCATAAACTAGACCAAATCAATTTAAATTTTCTCTTTTGGGACCTGTCTAACCCAGTTAGCTACTTATTGACTGTTATAAATAGTAGCTTTTGTTGGTGCAAGTTGCATCAGTGATGTCCTCCTGTAAGTATTTTAATGTTTGACAATATACTTAAGTCAGTGATACATTGAACAAGAGAAGGGGAGTTAAGAGAGGAGTAACCAAAGTGGAAGAAAAGTCCTAGTTAACCTAGGCACTAAGACCTAGTGAGTGAAGCTGGACACTAAGTCCTGATCATGGATTGAGCACTAAATCCTGGCAAAGGGCTGGGCACCGAAGACCTGACCGAAAGTTGGGAACGAAGTCCTGGTCGAGGACTGGGCAAGAAGACCTGGCCGAGGGTTGGGCACCAAAGTCCTAGACTTAGGGTTTGGGCACGAAGTCTTGGTCTGAGGGACTGAGCAACTTAGCTGAGCGATGACTAAGGACAGAAGTAGAGACGGGTCGGGGTTCGGACATCTCAAGATCCGAGAGTGTCGGAGGCTAAGTAAAAGTCCACCCGAAGGACTGGGTGGCAACCGGCTCCTGAAAGGAGTAGGTGAAAGGCTCGGGGGTGGGAACTTGCGTCTGTTCGACCTAGGGTTTTGTGGAAATCTGAAGTCAGAACCAAGTCCTTAAGGCTAATATTGTGTGTATATTTGCTTTGTATTTGTGTATCTTGCAGGTACCAAGAACCGGAGACAAAGCAAGCAAAGGGCTGGAAACCAGCCAAGTCAGGTGCCCCCATCAATAGGGGCACCTAGATCAATGAACAAAAACCAGTTTTGGGCTGGAAGCTGTGAAGCCAGGTGCCCAATAGGATCCAGGCACCCAGGTCAAAGAAGGAAAAACCAGTTTCGTAAAGAAGGCAGAATAAGCTTCCATTCAAGCGCCCGGGATGATACAGGCGCCCAAGTTGAAAGCTGTATTTGCTGTTTCGAGTTCGAAGCAGAGATAAGCTTTCATTCAGGCACTTGGGAGGTCCGGGGCACCCTGGTCAGAGGTTTTATCAGCCGCGATGAGTTCGACACTGGGATAAAGTTTGACCAAGTCTATAGGGGCGCCCCCATCATCACAGGCGCCCATATGAAGCCTATAAAAGGGGCCTCGACCCCTCAGCTTCAAACATAACTTTCCGGAACGATTCTGAGCTTTCTGACTGACAACGAAGTGCTAAAGACGAGGTTCTGCGTCCGGGAGGCTCCAGAAGGAAGTGCGAGGCACTTCGGAGGTCCAGATCGGCCGAGTCTTCGACCTTAATCATTTTGGGTTTGCTTTAATTATTCTGCAGTTAATTTTCTATATTTATGCTTGTAATTATCAACTGTAAGACGAGTTTTCTCCGCCTCCGGAAATTCCGGAAAGGAGACCAATAGTGGACTCACGCTGAGTACATAGGCCTTGGATGTACTGACCCTGGGGGGTCGGGAACCAAGTAAATAAATCCCGCGTGTCTGCTGTGCTCTTTTATTTTTCTGTTTTACTTTTCCGCTGTGCTACTAACGCTTTGATTAGAACGAACCGACAAGTTTTTCTACGAAGTTTCCGTGATAAGTTTTCGGTCGATATTCACCCCCCTCTATCGACGACACCGGTCCTACCAGTGATATCAGAGCCAGACTGCTCTTCACCAGACTAACCGCCGACGGAGCAATGACACCAAGAGTTGAGGGGGAGCCCAGGGGTAAATCAGGTACATTTTTTTTAATGTCTATTTTTAAATTACATATTATATGCTTCACGTGCAGGGAGAGAGGGCGCTATAAAAATCAGTGCCCTACTCATAAGACTCGTTCTTCACCGGTGGTAAAGGAGGCACCAGCGCCAGGAGTCCGGAGGAACAAGGACCACATCAGATGCTTCAAATGCGAGAAATACGGACATTACAAAAACAAGTGTCCGACAAAGGTACGTAAAATTTATGTTCCGAAAATTTTTAAATTTCCTGTACTTTCTTATGTAAATTATTTAGATAATTTTAATGAAAAATTAAATTGTGTAAATAGGCAAATTAATGTTTTGCATGATCAACTAGATAATGTAGACAATAATAAACTATCAAAAATTAACTTTTTAATTATCAATATCAATAAATTAATCTGTAAAATTAATTCTGATAATTTTACTTTTATTAATTCTGAAAATAGATCTGATAATTTTACTGTTATTAATTCTGAAATTAGATATGATAAAATTACTGAAATTAATACTGAAAACTCTGACAATTTTAATTCGGATAATACAGAATTTAAATTTGAAAATCCTTTAGATAATTATGAATTCAAATTTGAAAATCCTTTGTATAAATCTGATCTTAAATTTGAAAATTCTTTAGATAATTATGAGTTCAAATTTGAAAATCTTAAGGATAATTCTAAAGATAACTCTGAAATTAGTGAAGATATTTCTGGAGATAATCCTGAAATTAATGAAAATAATTCTGAGGATAGTGGAGATAATGTCTCTTTAGATTATAATTTAATTATTCCCTTGGATAATCCTGAAATATTAACTAGTGGCCCATATTACTCCTCCTACTTTGAGGATATTGAAAGATATCTAATATTGAGGAGGAGATGAAATTTTTTGAGATTAAGGCCATAGTCAATAAAAATTACAAAGATTCAAATAAACGAGAATTATTAGAAAAGCTTAAAAAGATAAATAAAGAAGAAAAAGTAAGGGAATCATATATTTTCGAAATAATGAAGATCATGAAATTAAACCCACAACTTTTGACCAACCTAGAAATCTTGGAAATTAAATCAAGATAAATCTTAAAAACTTTGATTAAATTTTAATTAATTTTTAAGCCTTAACATAATCCTTTAGTTTTAATATCAATTAATTCTTAACTTTAATTAATCCTTAATTTATTTAAAGGTTAATTAATTCAAAATTAATTAATTAAATCTTAATTAAATCAAATTCAAATTAATTCGAAATTAATTAATTAAATTTTAATTAAATCAAATTCAAATTAAATTCTAATTAATTCAATTAAATCTTAATTAAATCAAATTCAAATTAAATCAAATTCAAATTAATTCAATTAAATCTTAATTAAATCAAATTCAAATTAAATTCAAATTAATTCAATTAAATCTTAATTAAATCAAATTCAAATTAATTCAATTACATCTTAATCAAATTCAAATTAATTCAAATTAATTCAATTAAATCTTAATTAAATCAAATTCAAATTAATTCTTAATTAATTTAATTAATCCTTAATTAACTCAATTCCTATTAATTCTTAAATAACTTAAACTCGAACTAAATAAAATTTTACCCAAACTGTAACAATTAAAATTAATAACATTATGTATGTCAAAGTGGGTTGGCATATTCGCGGGTTCACACGACATGTATCAAATCAGGAATTTGATACATTTTTAGAAACTTAATTAAAATGTCTATTGACTTGTTTGACTCATGCATAACTGTCATGTCATGCATTTGTAATTTTTTAATATATGTCATGTCATTCATATTTAAACTTACGCATGATGTAGAACAGTTATAGGAAAAAGAATAATTGAAACTTGATCAACCTAGTATTAGGTGGAGGTGAGATGATAGTACGTTATGGAAACCTTTTTGGTAGAACTAGCCGAAGCTACCGATCCAAAACCTAAACTAGTTTGACCAAAATCTTTCAAGAAGTAAGTTGAAGATGAATTTTCTATAAAAGACTTTGTCAAGGAAAGGGTTGATGATTCAATAAAGCTACGGCCAAAGAAGGTCTTGTGCCTCACCAAGACCTGGAAGCCAATTACTGAAAATCAAATTCACTTTACTATTGTCAAATTTGAATCTAACACAAGTTTCAATTAAATCTTAGATTTAATAATAAATTAAGAAAAATGATTCAAGCATCTCACAATACACCTATAAGACAACCATGCTTGCTGTATTGAGACATCTAAAATGGGTGAGATGTTAAGGACTAATTAATTGAAAAATATTTTTCAAAATTGTTTTTCAAAATGGTTAGAATATTTTTCTAAAAATATATTTTCAAAATAGTGCTTCAACATAATAATGTTTGTATGGAATTCATGCTTGTCTGATTGATTATATGTTATATGTTTTCAAAATTATATCCTTTTAAAAAATTGTTTGACTCACATAATTAGACACAAGTCTCTTAGGACAACACTAAAGTTCCTTAAGACACTTAGATAGAGTCAAACGGTGTCGGATACAGGGGGAGTATTTTTTTAAAAAATTGTCCTTGAAAAACCACCGTCTTTTAAAATGATATTCGAAAATTGTGCTTTAAATACTATTACTTACGTTTTTCAAAAACTATGTCTGATAAATTACCTTCATTTCAAAATATGCTTCGAAATTTCAAAATACATTCTAAAATTGTGCTATGTCTTGTTTGATTTTGATAAACCCTAAAGACACAGAGGAAGGTCCACTTCATGATCTACAAGGACTCCTAGGATGTGTCAGATTTAGGGAGAGTTGAGTCAAACTTCTGAAAAGTTTTTTTGTTTTGAAATTATTAATTCTTTTTTATCTGAACCAAATTCTAAAGACTCAGAGGATGAGTACTTGTGGTTAACAAGCTTCCCAGGACTGGGTCAAGTTTAGGGGAAGGGCAAATTAAAAGAATTATTGAATATTTCAAATGTTTCCATGCACGGTATTTTCAAATCCTCTTGAAAACATAAGCATCCTTTCAAATACTATCATTTTAATAATTTTCTTTAAAAATATAATTATTTTCAAAAATCTATCTGGTTTTAATCAATTTGAAATAATATTTTTCTTGAGTTTGGAAAATTTTCCAGGACACTTAGGAAAATATCCTTGTAGTCAACAAGGGTTCCTAGGATTATGTCAGACTGGAAGATAGACTAAGTCAAGTAAAATATTGTGTTTTAAAAATAAATATTTTTCAAAAGTACTTGAAATTTTTAAAAAAATATACTTGCACATATTTTCAAAAGTACTTATGCTTACTTGAATTTGGAGAATTTTCCAGGACACTTAGAAAAATGTCCTTGTAGTCAACAATCCATCATGATCCACAATCTTGAGATCCAATCCAAGTCTTCATGATGATGGAGGAACATCAGAGATGATGTGGAGTTGCCGAAGGTCATCGGAATGGAGTGGTAGAGCCTAGGAATTGTAACGCCCGTTTTTTTTTTTCATAAAGCGGCGTTACGTTAACATACTTAAGGCATGTAGACATCATAAGGCAGCGGAATAACTTTAACTTATACATACATGCCCTACTACCATTCCTAACATAATGACATGGAAACTCGGCATATTGACTTCATACTTAAACATCATATCATGTCATACTTAACATCACATCATAGAGTTCCATAAGTCATTATTCAAGCATATAAGTGACCAAAGTAAAGTTCTAGCATAAACGATAAACATATGATTCCCTGGGCCAAGTCACTACCACACACATGCGTTCTTGCCCTCCTGCTGCTTCCATCATTGTCCCCTTGAATGATCTGCGGTATAAGGAAATAAGACTATAAGCACACAGGCTTAGTAAGACTCTTTCCTACTCACAAAAACCATTCATCATCTCATAATGAGCACCTGAAACATTTACATGCTTGGTGCTCTACTTAGAACATAACATCTTGAATCACTTATCATATACATAGCATGGCATGAACATAAACATAAGTGAACATTCCTAACATGGCATGAGACATGGCATAATCATAAACATCGTAACATTCTAAGCATGGCATACTACGTGACATGAACATAAGCATGATAACATTCTAAACATGGCATACTATATGGCATAAGCATAAACATAATCAACGTTCCTAGCATGGCATAATTCATGGTAAACATGGCATACCACATAGCATAATTCATGGTATAAACATAACATCCTAAACATTCTTGACATGTCATAATACATGGTATAAACATGTCCATAAAATGTGAAACAACCTGTATGACCTAAACATAAGCATACTTCCTATCATAGCATATGAACATCTTCTTAACATAATCATGACATAGATCATTTATTTTCATGCATCTTTCTTAACATGAAGCGTAAGCATAAAATCTTATTAGCATAGCATAATGCATAACATGAATGAATGCATGAGTGGAATGCATATACATAAGGATGCTTAACTTTTAAAAACATACTTTTAAATGCTTAAACATAATCATCATATCATTGGGGTCCCCGTCTTGTACCACATACATACATCATAAGCGCGCATCCCTAGCAAGTCCGAGGTAGCGAGCCCCGACCTACTAGGGTAAGGACAGCATAGTCGGTAGTCCCCGAACCGAGTCGTTCTTAAGGAGCCCATCCCTGTTGCACAGCTCCGGTAGTGCCAGAACCGTGGACAGCATAGTCGGTAGTCCAGAACCGGGGCGTTCTTAAGGTGCCCATCCCTTGGACCCATACTTCAGTCCGGTACAAGCCCATTCATAAAGTAAAATACTTTACATGCTTCATCATTTATAAGACATTCATGGCATCTTTAACATAGCATAACTTGTTACGGCTCGGCCCGTCTACCGGCCCATTTACCGGTCCTCACGACCGTCGTACCGTCGACCGTCGACCGTGCCGTTTAGCATATTTATGCCTTAAAGACATAAGCATCATCTTTCATTCATAACATGACATGCATCTTCTTTCGTAAACATGGTATGCATCATCATTCATAAAACATGGCATTCATCTTCCTACATAAACATGGCATTCATTTTCCTACATAAACATGACATTCATCTTCCTACATAAACGTGGCATGCATACCTACACATCATTCCTATTCCTAGTACTTGCATGATCATAACATAGAAGGTACGCATTGCATTGAACTTGACATGTTTTCATAGATATTTATCCTACTACATAGAGCTTGTATAATCATGATACATAAGGTAACCATTGCATTTCTTGCCTAAGCATGATATCTATCTTAAGCATACGTGGTAGGATTTCCATAGAATTCTACCTACCATTCAAATACATGGCATAAAACCTAAGACATACATAATAATCCCTATTAAGCATGACATCCAATCATAAACATAAAACATAAAACATAGTGCTTAAACATTAGGGTTATGGTGAACATGATCTCTACCACATGCTTGATCCTATACATATAAATACTTTATGGTAAGCATGAACCATCATTCTTTGAACCCTAACTCCACCCCAAACCCTAGATACATGGCTTGGCCGAAACCTATAGGTGGAGTTCCATCAATTCCATAAACATGTACAATAGCATAAGGTAAAGGAACAACCATACATCATCTATGAGACCATAGGAAGTCATTGGGGCTCATGATTAGGGTTAACCCTAACCTTTAGTCCACCTTCCTAGGGCTGGCCGAAACTTATAAGGCCATGGGGGCATGGAAAAATTCCATTAAAATCCCCAACCACTCATTAACCATCAATTATATCTTACCATAGGGCACTTGGGGCCCTTACTTGAAATAAATCCTAACTTTTACCCTATTAACCCATCTTGGCCGAAACTCATAGGGTCTCTAGGCCATGTGAAAATTCACATAAATCACCCTCCATCTCCCTTATATCATGATAATACATAAAACATATACTTGAAGTTTAAGACCCAACCCTACCCATGGGTCCTTGAAGTTGGCCGAAACTTATAGGGTCTCTAGGGTACCCCAAAAATTCTCAAAAATTATATTAAATCTCTAAACATCATAAGGGCACATTAGACAACATGATTTTGATTTTTATCATCATTATAGACCAAGAACCCATGGGGCCGAAACCTATAAGGTTAGGTTCATGGGTTTCCTTTGGTTTTTCCAACATAAACATCACTTACAAAACTTTCCTATCATTTTAATCTTTAAGAAAAGCCATTATACCACAGGTGAGGGAGTCTTACCTTGGTTGATCTTGATTATAAACCTTAGATTTGAGAGAAGGATGGAAATCTTGTTGCCTCTTGACCACCCTTAGCCCTTGTACTCTTGTGAAGACCTTAGATCTTGGAGATGGAGCCTTGGTGAAAGTTTTTCCAAGGGAGAACTCCTCCTTGGGGTTTCGGCTAGAATGAGGAGGGAGGAGGGGAGCAAATGCAATTGATGGAAGGAAGAAAGAAACTCCCAAACCCCCCTCTTTATCACCCATTAAGGAGGTAAATGAAGAGTCTCTCCATGACCCTTCATCTTCTTCTAAGCCTTAACCAATCTCCATTTCATTTCCTTATAACATTCCCTTGCTAGATGAGTTGGTTAAAGCATACATGGTTGTACAAGAGGTCCAAGGTTCAATCCTTGGCCCATGCACCTTATTTTTATTTTATTTTTCCTTCTTATTTTCTATTATTTTCCCCAAAATTCCGAAAATTCTCTAAAAATTCCCTCATAATTATGTTAATATTTCTCATTAAAACCCCCTTTATATTTATATAAATTTCTACCTAAAATTCTCCAATAATTATGGTACTAAAAAGCCCATATAAGGCCCATTAGTACTTAACTTCTCAATTTAAATGAGAAAATGTGGATTTCTAGGCTAAATTTTATATAAATATTTCTAGGTCCCTCGGAAAATTATCTAGACATGCTCAATATTTTAAGAAAATATTAAGAAAATTTTCCGGGTCGTTACAGGAATGATCCCCCTTGATGGGGAAAATTCCTCCCTTGGAAAGGGGAGAAAACCCTTTTTATAGGCGAGGTCCGCCGACCTCACATGGCTCACACGACACGGGTCGTGTGGTGTGGCATGACCTGGTCGTGCCACACACAGCTAGGTCGACATGACCGAAGCAAGGCCTGACCATGCCACATTTGGTAGGATTGGCACGACTGAAGCAAGGTCGTGCTGACTGACATGGGCTAGCCATGCTGACTTGCATGACCTAGCTGTGCCACATTTGACAAGATTGGCACGGGTGAAGTAAGGCCGTGTTGGCTGGCACGACTCAAATTGGGAAATGAGGCACTACCTTGGCATAGCTATGCTTGGTAAACATGGGTACAGCTAGATTTTGAGGCACATGTCGTGCTGTGGGCCACGACCCCGTCTTTGTGGCGCACATAGTCATGACTGAAGGCACGACATTAGCTGGAAAATTGCATGAGCTGTGCCATGGGGCACGACCCCGGCGTGTAGGTTGCTGGGGGGGGGGTTGTGTCTCTTGGTCAACGCCTCGTCTTGATGGTCTCTGACTCTGATTTGCTCATTTTCTCGTTCATTTGGTGCTAAAACGCTCCTTGAAAGTGAAAACAGAGAAAGAGCAGATCTCCGAACAAGAAATAGAGAATATGCTAATAAAAGCTAAGAAAAGGAACATAACAAGATAAATATAAATCAAGCAAATCAAGTGAATGAGCGTGAAAACAAGGATAAAAAGTTATCAAATCTACGCTCATCATCCAACGCCTCCTGATAGGAGGTCGTGACCAAAGCTTCCATCCTCACATGAATGTAACCGGTCAACTCCTGAATGAATCAGAACATGCTCTCACTCTCCATTGCCACTAACTGAGGGCAAAACTCGGCTAGTTCATTAAACTCTGTATTATACTGCATAACGGTGCCATCTCCCTGCTAAAAATTTAAAAACTCTTGGTGTTGTGCCATTCAATTGTTAGTAATATGAGAGAAGTGTCCTAAGACAATCGCCTTATGATTGCAATCATTTACTTTAATAAATGAATATTCACTATTTGAGTATACATGTTCATGTATTTGATTGAGATCTTGAACTCATTTACTGAATGTCCGCAATACAATTCACAGCATGAGAGAATTTGTGATGAATTCACAACTAGTGATTATCTCTACATGTGCAATTGTGAAGTATTGAAATTGTCCCTAGTCGATGAATTGATAAATATAGACACTATCAATTCTGTTGAGACTAGCATGGGTTATTCTCTAATCAGCTGATTCTCACTGGCTGGTGACATTGGGATGTCCGGAGATAAACATGGATGCTAGTTAAGGGAACTAGTTCATTGGAGTGACTAGCTGTAAGACTTCATATAGTAATCTACATATAGATATGTCAATGAAAGTTCTTACTACAGCTTAAGTGCGATGTTCCTTTGACTTGCGGTGTTCAAGTCATCTTGGTCATGGAGACTTATACTTTGACATCTTAAGCAAGCATCTCTAAGGAGGTGTGGACCCAGGATGGTTGGGTATAAGCCGAAGTGCCCGAAGATGTTTGAACAGCCTACAAAGGATTCACCACTCCTTGCGAGGAGATGTATACCCAAGGCCTATCGTCGGATTGTTACTCGAAGCCTCTAGCCAGAGCACAACATGTTCCGAGTATGAATCTCTAGGAAACATGAGAGTAATTAGAATCCGTTGGACGAGAAAGATATTACTTGGGCTAGGTGTGACGTAGTCAGCCTAGTGGGGACTGACACACATAGACCGTGTCCTGAACCAAGTGGGTATAAGATGGTGAAGCGAATGAGGCACGACTCATTATAGCTGCTGAAGGGTTTCAGAATTATTTCTGAGGTCAACCGTTGATCTTTCGATTAATTGGGGGTCATGATATACTACTAGGTGCCACTCATGATCATTCTATAATTGGTTGATTATAGACGGCCAACATAAATCGAAAGCCTATTTAGTCACACGCACTACGAGTAATCCGAGGGATTTAAAACGAGTTAAAAATTAGATTTTTCGATCAAGAGAAATAAGTCGAATCTGAATTAATCAGAGGCGCATCGGAAGCTTAAAATGGCTAAGTCTTTTGAAGGCTTATTGGACGAATTAAATGAGTTTAATTCGCGAGGAGACGGCTTGGATTTGGCCGGCCAAAGAGGGTCCCCACCCTCTTTGGTTTGGCCGGCCATAACAAGGAGGGAAACCAATTTATTTGGTTTGAATTATAAAATAAATCAAGCGCGATTTGTTTTATAAAATTATGGATAAATAAATTTTTATAAAGAAATTTATATAAAGAAATTTATATAAAGAGATTTATTTTTATGGAAATTAAAATAAACCTTGGATTGGTTTATTTTATTTTATAAAATCAATTATGAATTGATTTTTCTATGATAAGAAAAATTTATATAATAAATTTCTTGTGAAAATTTATTCCATAATAAAAGGGGAGATGTGTTTGTTTTATTATAAATTTAGTTATAATAAAACAAGGCATAACGGAATAATTCATAGGAAAATTTATAAGATAAATTTCTTATGAAAATTTATTCCGTTAAAGGGGAGACTTGGCAATGGAGAAGCTACTATATAAAGGAACCAAGGCAAGGCTTGAATTCCAATCAAGAGATAAAGAAGCAAGCTCTCTCTCTCTCTCCTTCTCTCACTCTCCCTCCTCTAGGGCCGGCGCCCTCTTCATCCTCTAGGGCCGGTGCACCTCCTAGGGTTGCCGTGAGCCTCCTCCACCAAGAAGGTGTCAAAGAAGAAGAAGAAGCGGGTCGCAACTCCTTCCTTTTCTCGGATCTTGATTCCGTTACTTGGTGGTTAGTCTTCCATCTCCCTCTCTTGATATTCTTGTCGTGCCTTTGGAGAATCTAGTAGTTCTTGTCGGCACGAAACTCGTGGCTTTGCGAAGTCATCCCGAAGAAAACTCGGCGTGGACGCGAATAGAGGCGGAGCTTCCAAGGGACGCTACGGTTGGATCTCGTCCCTTTCTTCGAGTTACGCAAGGTACTAATTAAATTAGTTTACTTTTCTGCAAAATTTTAATTTATTATCATGTCTCCACAACTTAAGGTTGCATGCTAGATACGTGGTTAAAATAATTTAAGAAATTATTTATGCTAAACCTTCCGCTGCACGTAATTAAACTTTAAAATTACGAACTCGTATCCATGTCAACATGCACCCGGTCCTAACAGTGGTATCAAAGCCGGTTAGTGTTCAACATAATCATATAATTGTTTTGCGGAAAACTTTGTCATGATCTCAATTTTGGAAAATTTTCCAATTATGGAAACTTTCCAATTATGATAAATTTTAGATTTAGGAATTTCAAAGTTTGGAAATCCTCATGAAATTTCGTAAACTTTTGAAATATCCTAGTTTCTGAAATTTATGATAATTGTGAAAACTTCCCATCTTTAGAAACTTTCCAATATTGGAAATTTCCTATTTTAGAAATTTTCCAATTTTGGAAATATGTAAGTTTTCTTTGTACCAGAAACTTACAAATATTCTGAAAACCTATTATGAAATCTCGCAATTTTGGGCACTTTCTTTCAAGAAAGTTTAGACAAATTTATGGATCATTAATTGACAATTAAAATTCGAATTGGTTTTAAATTATTAACAAAATTCTTTATTTTGGATTGAGCCTCGGGGAGCCGTCCAATTTAAAGTTAGTTGTTGTAATTTAATTTCCCATTTTGAATAAAATTGTCATGTTTAATTTGGTTACGCCTCGGGGAGCGGACCAAATTGGATTTACGACAAATTTTTTTCTTTGGGTATCTGAGCCTCGGGGAGCCACCCTTAGAAAACAATTTGTTGTAATTAATTAATCCATAAATAAAATATGTGATCAAATCTTGGAAATTTAGGATAATTTCCTTATTTGATTTAAGAGGTGATGCTCTTACATATTGTTGTCTCCAAAATTAATTAGGAAAATGGTTTCCTATAGAGTTTTCTTAAATAAGATTTTCATGAAAATAATATGTGGTTGAATTAAGGGAATTTGTCTCTTAATTTAATAAGATTTGATTTAGAGAAATCAAAGTCTTAAACATATTATTTCCGAAATTGATTATGACAATTTAGGAAATTGTTTCCCAAAATAATTCCTTGAATAAAGTATGAAATTGGGATTAGGAAATCCGGTTCCCAATCCAATTAATGAGACTTGATAAATTAAGTCACATACATACTTTATCAAGGAAATCGTTAGTCATGACATAATTATATGTCATGAATGTGCTTTGAAAAGAAAGGATGAGACCCAAAACCCCTTACAAAATATTAAGGCTAACACTTTCCATTAATATGGTTAGAACCGGAGTTTTGTTTCTCGTTTTGGTTGATGGACACATCCATGCCCGGCTTGAACCTCAACATGTTCAAACCATGAAATTAGTTTATGAATAATATAGTTGAAGTCAGAGGTCAATCCTTAGTTTTGGTTGTTGGACACATCCAAGGCTGACTAAACGGTTGAATGAGCTCCAACCATATTAAAACTATTTCTTGATTAATGGGTCAGCCTTAAGCTTGGAGCATCGATTTGTTGTGCACACAGCCAAGGTCGATGTAAAGAGAGGTGCAGTTGGGTGCTATGTATATTGTTGCATACTTGTTAATGAGTTAACAACCCAATGATTTATACAAACATTTAATTAGTTGATAGCATAAAGTGATAGTTACATATATGTGATATGTAATCGGTATAATTACCTACCTTCATAGCTAAGAATAACTTGATAGCCACAACCATGGTTGTTCTTATCTATGGTTGGATATCAACCTATTTGGAGATGTTCCTACGATCTCCCGAATTGATAAAAAGGGTTATTCAATTCAAAAAATTAAATAGGATTTAATTAATGTATGTTGATGCATTCTTTATCATTCTTCTCACATAAGCTCAATTTGTATTTCTAGGATAATCACTCGATCATGTCTTCTCTAAATTTACGTTCCATTTTGGACACCAATAAATTGACTGGGTCAAACTTCATGGACTGGCTTCGAAACCTGAGGATAGTCCTCAAGGCAGAGAAGCTTGCTTATGTCCTTGAAGATCAACTTCCCAACCATCCTCCAGAAGATGCAACTCCAGACCAGTTAGTGGCCTATCAGAAACATGTGACCGATTCTGAACTTGCGAGTTGCATCATGCTAGCCTCTATGGTACTTGAGCTGCAAAAGCAGCATGAGCATATGGATGCTTACACCATCATCTTCCATCTTCATGAGTTATTTGAAGAGCAGGCGAGATCCGAAAGGTTCGAAGTCTCCAGACTCCTCTTCACCTCTAGGATGCAGGAAGGCACTTCTGCCTCACAGTTTGTGTTAAAGATGTTGGGGTACATTGAGCGACTGAGCACACTCGGTTTTGTAATGGATCATGAACTAAGTATTGACTTAATTCTGCATTGTTTGCCCAAAAGTTATTCACAATTTGTGATGAACTATCGGATGAACAAGCTGGAGACTACCATTCCTGAGTTACTCAACCTGCTGAAGACTATAGAGCCTTCTGTAAAGCAGGATCAGAAGACGGTACTGTTAGTTGGTTCCTCAAAGAAAGGTTCTAAAAGGAAGGCCAAAGAACAGAATAAAGGAAAGAAGAAAAAGGCCAAAAAGACTAAAAAGACACTTGCCATCATTGTGGCAAGGAGGGTCACTGGCGAAGAAACTGTAAGGTTTATCTTGAGTCTTTGAAGAAGAAGACATCCGATGCCCCATCCTCTTCAGGTATCTTCGTTATTGAATGTCACTCTATTTTCTCAGATACCTGGGTACTTGATACTGGGTGTAGCTCACATATATGTAATGACATACAGGGGCTAAGGAATAGAAGAAGACTCGTCAAGGGAGAAACGAATCTGCGAGTTGGAAATGGAGCAAAGATTGCTGCTGTTGCCATCGGAACATATTTGCTAAAGCTCCCTACTGGACGTGTCTTAGAATTGGATAATTGTTATTTTGTTCCTTCGTTAATAAAGAACATTGTATCTATTTCATGTTTGAATGAAAAAGGTTATCATTTAACTTTTAGTAACAATTGTTGTTACATAACATTAAATGGCGTTCTTTATGGGACCGGAACTTTGTGCAATGGTATCTACACGTTAGATTTATCCGGTGACGTTTTCAATATCGAAGTCAGCAACAAACGTGCTCGAATAGATAATCGAATAGACTCCTACACATGGCATTGTCGTCTTGGCCATGTAAGTAAGAAACGCATGACCAAATTACACCGATGTGGAATTCTGGAATCATTTGAACCCGGTTCATTTGATACATGCGAATCATGCTTAAAAGGCAAGATGGCCAAATTACCCTTTTCCGGAAAAGGTAATTCAGTGGGAGAATTGCTTGGTCTAATACATACTGATGTATGTGGACCAATGTCAACTCTTGCACAAGGAGGCTATAGCTACTTCATCACCTTTATCGATGATCACTCACGATTCAGGTATGTGTTCTTGATGAAACACAAATCTGAAGCTTTTGAGAAATTCAAAGAGTTTAGAAATGAAGTAGAGAAACAGCTTGGCAAAAGTATTAAGATACTTTGATCCGATCGGGGTGGTGAATACTTGAGTCAAGAGTTTCAAGATTATCTTAGGGACAATGGGATATTGTCTCAATGGACTCCGCCGTATACACCACAGCATAATGGTGTATCTTGTAACGACCCGGAAAATTCTCTTAATATTTTCTTAAAATATTAAGCATGTTTAAATAATTTTCCAAGGGACCTAGAAATATTAAGGAGAACTTTGGCCTAGAAAATCCATGTTTTCTCATTTAAATTGAGAAAACTAAGTACTAATGGGCTTTATGTGGGCTTTTTAGTACCATGATTATAGGTGGATTTCGGTAATAATTAGTATAAATATAAATAGGATTTAATTAGGCATATTAGCATGATTATGGGTAAGTCTTAGCCTAATTTTTCTATTTTAATGGAGAAATTAGGTACTAATGAGCTTTAAATGGGCTCCAAAAATGGGGATTAATTAGGTAAAATTAATATAAATTAGGTAAAATTAATATAAATATAAAAGAATTTTATTTAGGAATATTAGCATAATTATGGGTGATTTTTGGAGAATTTTCGAAATAAAAGGGAACTTTCAAAAATTAGAGGAAAAGGTTTAAATAAAATGAAAAATAAAATAAAAATAAAGGTGCATAGGCCAAGGATTGAACCTTGGACCTCTTGTACAACCATGAATGCTTTAACCAACTCACCTAGCAAGGAATACTTATGAGTAAATGAAGTGGAGGTTGGTTAAGAAGTAGAAGGAGATGAAGGGTCATGGAGAGACTCTTCATTTGCCTCTTTAAAGGAGCTATAAAGAGGGGGTTTGGGGGGTTACTTCTCTTCACCATCAAGTGCATTTGCTCCCCTCCTCCCTCCTCATTCTAGCCGAAATTCTAAGGAAGAGTTCCCCTTGGAAATGTTTCCACCAAGGCTCCATCTCCCAAGATCTAAAGTTCTTACAAGGATCCAAGGACTAGGTGTGGTCAAGAGACATCAAGTCTTCTTCCTTCTCTCCATCCAAGGTCTAAAAATTTAGAAACCCCAAGGTAAGACTCCCTCACCTGTGGTATAATAGTTTCCTATGATTTTTATGATTTTTAGTATGATATAGTGGTTGGTTTTCGAATTGGATGTTGAAAGGAAAGAAAACCAAGACCCTCATGCTTAAGGGTTTCGGCCACCATGTTTTTAAGATCTAAAATTATGCTAAAAATCTGTATAATGTTATTTAATGTTCCCTTATGATGTTTAGAAGTTAATTATAATTTTTAGGAATTTTTGGAGTACCCTAGGATACCCTAGGGTTTCGGCCAACATGAAAGAAACAAAAACTAAGAACCCTGAGTTTAAGGGTTTCGGCCACCATGTTTTAAAGGTCTATAATTATGATAAAAATCATGATAATGTTATTTAATGTTCCCTTATGATGTTTAGAAGTTAATTATAATTTTTTGGAATTTTTGGAGTAACCTAGGACACCCTAGGGTTTCGGCCAACATGAAAGAAACAAAAACTAAGAACCCTGAGTTTAAGGGTTTCGGCCACCATGTTTTAAAGGTCTATAATTATGATAAAAAACATGATAATGTTATTTAATGTTCCCTTATGATGTTTAGAAGTTAAGTATAATTTTTGGGAATTTTTGGAGTACCCTAGGACACCCTAGGGTTTCGGCCAACATGAAAGAAACAAAAACTAAGAACCCTGAGTTTAAGGGTTTCGGCCACCATATTTTAAAGGTCTATAATTATGCTAAAAATCATGATAATGTTATTTAATGTTCCCTTATGATGTGTAGAGGTTAAGTATAATTTTTGAGAATTTTTGGAGTACCCTAGAGGCCCCATATTGTTCGGCCAACCCCAAGGACCCAAGGGTTAGGGTTGAGTCTTTAACTTCAAGCATATGTTTATGTGTTGCCATGATATAAGGATGATGGATGGTGATTATGTGAATTTTCACATGGCCTTGGGACTCCACAAGTTTCGGCCAAGAAGGGTTAATAGGGTAAAAGTTAAGATTTAGTTCAAGTAAGGGTCCCAATGGCCCTATGGTAAGATGTGATTTGTGTTTTATGAATGATATGCCATGTTTATGAATGATATGCTATGTTTATGAATGATATGCCATGTTTATGCATGATATGCCGTGTTTATGAATGATATGCCATGTTATGAATGATATGCCATGTTTATGAAGGATATGCCATGTTTATGAATGATATGCCATGTTTACGAATGATATGTCATGTTTACGAATGATAAGGATATGCTATGTTTATGAATGATATGCCATGTTTAAGAACGATATGTCATGTTTTAGGATAATATGAATGTATGTCATGCTCTATGAATGATGTGTACATATGCCATGTCTAAGAATGAAAATGATGAATGACAAGTATGATGAATGAAAGATGATGCTTATGTCTTTAAGGCATAAATATGCTAAACGGCACGGTCAATGGTCGACGGTACGACGGTCGTGAGGACCGGTAAATGGGCCGGTAGACGGGCCGGGCCGTAACAAGTTATGCTATGATGAAGATGCCATGAATGTTTTATGAATGATGAAGCATGAAAAGTATTTTACTTTATGTATGGGCTTGTACCGGACCGAAATATGGGTCCAAGGGATGAGCACCTTAAGAACGCCCCGGTTTTGGACTACCGAAGTTGTCCACGGTTCTGGCACTACCGAAGCTGTGCAACAGGGATGGGCACCTTAAGAACGCCTCGGTTCGGGGACTACCGACTATGCTGTCCTTACCCTAGTAGGTTGGGGCTCGCGACCTCGGACTTGCTAGGGATGCGCGCTATGATGTATGTATGTGGTACAAGCCGGGGACCCCAAATGATGTTATGATGATTATGTTTAAGAAATGAAAAGTATGTTTTTAAAGATTAAGCATCCTTATGATATATATGCATTGCCCATGCATTCATTATGAAAAAGTATGTTTATGAAAAGTATGTTCATGAAAAGTATGATTTTAAACTAAGCATCCATATATGTATATGCATTCCACTCATGCCTCCATTCATGTTATGCATTATGCTATGATGATAAGATTTTATGCTTACGCTTCATGTTAAGAAATATGCATGAGAACAAATGATCTATGTCATGATAATGTTAAGAAGATGCTCATATGTTATGATAGGAAGAATGTTCATTATGTTTATGTTCATGCCAAGTATTATGCCATGCTTAGAATGCTACTATGTTTATGTTCATGCCGAGTATTATGCCATGCTTAGAATGCTACTATGTTTATGTTCATGCCAAGTGTTATGCCATGCTTAGAATGCTACTATGTTTATGTTCATGCCAAGTATTATGCCATGCTTAGAATGCTACTATGTTTATGTTCATGTCATGCTATGTATACGATAAGTGATTTAAGATGTTATGTCCTAAGTAGAGCACCAAGTATGTTAATGTTTTCATGTGCTCATTATGAGATGATGAATGATGAATGGTTTTGTGAGTAGGAAAGAGTCTTTCTAAGCCTGTGTGCTTATAGTCTTATTTCCTTATACCGCAGATCATTCAAGGGGACAATGATGGAAGCAGTAGGAGGGCAAGAACGCATGTGTGTAGTAGTGACTTGGCCCAGGAAACTCTATGTTTACTGTTTATGTTAGAACTTCACCTTGGTTACTTATATGTCTGAATAATGACCTATGGAACCTTGTGATATGATGTTACGTATGACATGAGATGATATGATGCTTAAGTTCAAAGTTAATATGCTAAGGTTCCTAGGTCATTAAGTTAAGAATGGTAACAGGGCATGTATAAGTTAAAGTTATTCCGCTGCCTTATGATGTCTACATGCCCTAAGCATGTTAACGTAACGCCGCTTATGAAGAAAAAAAAAAAGCGGGCGTTACATATCTGTGAGGCGTAACCGAACCTTGATGGACATGGTTAGATCCATGATGAATCATGCAACTCTTCCAAAATCCTTTTGGGGCTATGCACTTAAGACAACTGTTTACTTGCTAAACAGAGTCCCGACCAATGTAGTCTCTACTACTCCATATGAGACATGGAATAGTAAGAAACCTCACTTAACTCACCTTAAGATATGGGGTTGTCCTGCTTATGTGAAGCGGACTGTATCAGACAAATTGGATGCTAAGTCTGATAAATTTCTATTTATTGGATACCCTAAGGAAACAAAGGGTTACCAATTCTATCATCCCTTGGAGCAAAAGGTGTTTGTTTCAAGGCATGCTGTATTTCTGGAAAAAGAATTTCTTTTACAAGAAAACAGTTAGAGTGACATTGAACTTGATGAAGTTCAAGAAACTCCAATAGACATTACAGAGACACCTAGTCTAGACCCACAACCGATAACTCATAGTGATGAGCTATCAGTTGAACCTAAAACAACACCACCTCTTCGTAGGTCTGATAGGACACGCAATATTCCAGAGAGATACATATTTCTCATAAGTGAATCGAACGACGACGAACCTATCAGTTATGAAGATGTTTTAAAAAGTTCAGAAAGGGACAAATGGCTTGAAGCCATGAAATCGGAAATGGATTCCATGTACGAAAATCAAGTATGGGACTTGGTTAACCCACCTGAAGGGATTAAGCCCATAGGGTGTAAGTGGGTTTTCAAGAAGAAAACCGACATGGAAGGTAATGTTGTTACCTTTAAGGCTAGATTAGTGGCAAAAGGATATCGTCAGAAACAAGGAATTGATTATGACGAAACCTATTCGCCAGTAGCTATGCTTAAATCCATTCGGATGCTCCTAGCCATAGCAGCTCATTATGATTATGAGATATGGCAAATGGATGTGAAAACAGCTTTCCTTAATAGAAACCTGCTTGAGGATGTATACATGATACAACCTGAAGGTTTCACATCGGTTGATAAAACCAAAATATGCAAGCTTCGATGATCCATATATGGACTGAAGCAAGCATCCAGGAGCTGGAACATCCGTTTTGATGAGACAATCATAGAGTTTAATTTCTCACAAAATCCTGACGAACCCTGTGTGTACAAGAAGGTTAGTGGGAGTGCAGTCGTATTCCTAGTGCTATATGTCGATGACATATTGCTTATAGGAAACGATATATCAGTCTTACAATCAGTTAAAATTTGGTTGTCCAAAACTTTCTCCATGAAAGACCTGGGAGAAGCAACCTATATCCTTGGGATTAGAATCTATAGAGATAGATCAAAACGGTTGCTTGGTCTTTCGCAGTCTACATATATAGACCGAGTGCTAAAAAGGTTTAGCATGTCGGAATCCAAGAAAGTTTACCTTCCCATCAGGCATGGGATCAACCTTTCAAAGTCTATGTGTCCGCGCACAGAAGACGAGAGGATTTGCATGAATAAGATTCCTTATGCATCCGCGATAGGATCTATCATGTATGCCATGTTATGTACTAGGCCCGATGTATCGTATGCTCTGAGCGTCAAGAGCAGATACCAGTCTGATCCAGGAATGGATCATTGGGCGGCTATCAAAATAATCCTTAAGTACTTAAGAAAAACTAAGGATGTGTTCCTAATATATGGAGAAGGAGATATGGTAATACGTGGGTATACAGATGCCAGTTTCCAGACAGATAAGGATGACTCCAAATCTCAGTCTGGATACGTATTTACTTTGAATGGAGGCGCAATAAGTTGGAAAAGTTCCAAGCAAGACACTGTAGCGGATTCTACCATGGAAGCGGAATATATCGCAGCTTCGGAAGCAGCAAAAGAAGCAGTCTGGATCAAGAAGTTTGTCTCAGAACTTGGTGTGGTTCCAACCATTGATGAAGCAATACCGGTTTACTGCGACAACAATGGAGCTATTGCACAAGCAAAGGAACCAAGGTCTCATCAGCGATCCAAACACGTGCTTCGCCGCTATCATCTGATCAGAGAGATTATAAGTAGGAATGACATACAAATTGAGAAGATTCCCACTGAAAGGAATTTAGCGGATCCTTTAACTAAGGCCTTGCCTCAAAGCAAGTTTGAGGGTCATGTTAGAGCCTGTGGTATTGGATACCGTAGCGATTGACATTAGGCCAAGTGGGAGTTTGTTAGTAATATGAGAGAAGTGTCCTAAGGCAATCGCCTTATGATTGCAATCATTTACTTTAATAAATGAATATTCACTATTTGAGTATACATGTTCATGTATTTGATTGAGATCTTGAACTCATTTACTGAATGTCCGCAATATAATTCACAGCATGAGAGAATTTGTGATGAATTCACAACTAGTGATTATCCCTACATGTGCAATTGTGAAGTATTGAAATTGTCCCTAGTCGATGAATTGATAAATACGGACACTATCAATTCTATTGAGACTAGCATGGGTTATTCTCTAATCAGCTGATTCTCACTGGCTGGTGAGATTGGGATGTCCGGAGATAAACATGGATGCTAGTTAAGGGAACTAGTTCATTGGAGTGACTAGCTGTAAGACTTCATATGGTAATCTACATATAGATATGTCAATGAAAGTTCTTACTACAGCTTAAGTGCGATGTTCCTTTGACTTGCGGTGTTCAAGTCATCTTGGTCATGGAGACTTATACTTTGACATCTTAAGCAAGCATCTCTAAGGAGGTGTGAACCCAGGATGGTTGGGTATAAGCCGAAGTGCCCGAAGATGTTTGAACAGCCTACAAAGGATTCACCACTCCTTGCGAGGAGATGTATACCCAAGGCCTATCGTCGGATTGTTACTCGAAGCCTCTGGCCAGAGCACAATATGTTCCGAGTATGAATCTCTAGGAAACATGAGAGTAATTAGAATTCGTTGGACGAGAAAGACATTACTTGGGCTAGGTGTGACGTAGTCAGCCTAGTGGGGACTGACACACATAGACCGTGTCCTGAACCAAGTGGGTATAAGATGGTGAAGCGAATGAGGCACGACTCATTATAGTTGCTGAAGGGTTTCAGAATTATTTCTGAGGTCAACCGTTGATCTTTCGATTAATTGGGGGTCATGATGTACTACTAGGTGCCACTCATGATCATTCTATAATTGGTTGATTATAGACGACCAACATAAATCGAAAGCCTATTTAGTCACACGCACTACGAGTAATCCGAGGGATTTAAAACGAGTTGAAAATTGGATTTTTCTATCAAGAGAAATAAGTCGAATCTGAATTAATCAGAGGCGCATCGGAAGCTTAAAATGGCTAAGTCTTTTGAAGGCTTATTGGACGAATTAAATGAGTTTAATTCGCGAGGAGACGGCTTGGATTTGGCCGGCCAAAGAGGGTCCCCACCCTCTTTGGTTTGGCCGCCACAACAAGGAGGGAAACCAATTTATTTGGTTTGAATTATAAAATAAATCAAGCGCGATTTGTTTTATAAAATTATGGATAAAGAAATTTATATAAAGAAATTTATATAAAGAGATTTATTTTCATGGAAATTAAAATAAACCTTGGATTGGTTTATTTTATTTTATAAAATCAATTATGAATTGATTTTTTCATGATAAGAAAAATTTATATAATAAATTTCTTGTGAAAATTTATTCCATAATAAAAGGGGAGATGTGTTTGTTTTATTATAAATTTAGTTATAATAAAACAAGGCATAACGGAATAATTCATAGGAAAATTTATAAGATAAATTTCTTATGAAAATTTATTCCGTTAAAGGGGAGACTTGGCAATGGAGAGGCTACTATATAAAGGAACCAAGGCAAGGCTTGAATTCCAATCAAGAGATAAAGAAGCAAGCTCTCTCTCTCTCTCCTTCTCTCACTCTCCCTCCTCTAGGGCCGGCGCCCTCTTCATCCTCTAGGGCCGGCGCACCTCCTAGGGTTGCCGTGAGCCTCCTCCACCAAGAAGGTGCCAAAGAAGAAGAAGAAGCGGGTCGCAACTCCTTCCTTTCCCCGGATCTTGATTCCGTTACTTGGTGGTTAGTCTTCCATCTCCCTCTCTTGATATTCTTGTCGTGCCTTTGGAGAATCTAGTAGTTCTTGTCGGCACGAAACTCGTGGCTTTGCGAAGTCATCCCGAAGAGAACTCGGCGTGGACGCGAATAGAGGCGGAGCTTCCAAGGGACGCTACGGTTGGATCTCGTCCCTTTCTTCGAGTTACGCGAGGTACTAAGTAAATTAGTTTACTTTTCTGCAAAATTTTAATTTATGATCATGTCTCCACAACTTGAGGTTGCATGCTAGATACATGGTTAAAATAATTTAAGAAATTATTTATGCTAAACCTTCCGCTGCACGTAATTAAACTTTAAAATTACGAACCCGTATCCATGTCAACATGCACCCGGTCCCAACATCAATATGCAACAGGGAAGTACTGGTTCTCAAATGCCTCACAGAATGCCGCCCAGATGATATTCTGCTCACCAATCAGAGTACTCTGCATAGACCACCAAGTGACGACCTCATCACGCAGATGATAGGGTGCTAACTCTACCTTCTCTCAGTCCATTCATGCCAAATATCGAAAAGTGCCCTCTAGTGTCTCAATCTAAGAGTGGGCTACACATGGATCTGGTCATCCATGAAAAAGAGTAAATCGACCCTTCATGGATTTAGCCAACGCTGGGATCCGTACTCTAGCCATAGTCTAGCCCGCAGGGGCAGTAGGTACCATAGATGATACTGTTGAAGGGGCAGTAGGTACCGTGGAATATATAGGTTGTAGTGCTAAAAATATCGATTGTACGATTAGGGGTATTGACTGTACTACTGAAGATACTACCAATACTGATGTAAATATTGGTGGTGTCTTTGAAGTGTTGACGGTAATGATGGTAGTGCTAGGGTATGTACCACTGGAGGTACTGCTGGTAGCACTGTGGTGGGTGCAACTGGGGGTACCACTAGCAATACCGTCAAAAATAGTGGGGGAACCCTCAAAGGCTAGGATCCCTGCCCACCCAAAGTCTCCTAAGGAATCTTTCCTCGAATGCGGAGATTCGTCTTAGGCTATCTCACCGAGACTCTGCCTCCAGACTACTAGTCACAGCCCTAACAAACTCCCTAGTCGTCCTACGTGGTCACCACAGACCATGTCTAGCTACATGGAGAAGTTAGCTCAATATGACGAGACATACTTGATAAGATATAACCAAATATCACTAAAAGTGTAAGTCTACCAAACATTACCTGTAGGATCGAGATAGAGCGATAGAGGGGGGTGAATATTGCTTAGAAAAACTTTCAGATTTGATCGAGTACGCAGCAGAAAATAGAACACAACACACTTAACACAAGTTCTTTTTTACTTGCTTCGGAATCTTGACCGGCTCTTAATACAAGGCCCATAATCCTTGATCGTTTGTTTGGGCAATCACTAATAAACAGAAGAATGAACAGATTACAATATCAAGTGTGTAATTGAAATAATACAAATATATCAACTCCTTTGAAGAGTTGAAGACTTTGGCTCGGAGAGTCAGACGGCGTTTTGGCATTTGTCGAGGCTTTGATCGCGCAACACACAAAAGAGCAGAATGATTGCAGAGTTAGAATTGATGTTCTAGGGTGCTGCCTCGATCCCTTTATATAGTAGCCTTTCAGGTGCCCTAGTCGCAGCGTCTCGGGCGGCAACTCTATCAGCTGCGCAGTCAAACTCTATCTTGGCTCAGGCACCCTAATCCCTTTTAGGCGCCTGAGTGCCGACGTGGCTCCTTCACTCATCACTCGCCACGCAAACTTGATTGTTGCACCAGCTCAACCACCCACTGCCAGCTCCCAGGCGCCTGAGTCTCATTTAGGCACCCTAGTCCAACTGGTACAACTTCTCAGCTGCAACAAGGGTTAGTTCCATACAATAATATAAATAGAATTTAATGCAAGTATGGATTACAGTCAGTGCTGTCTTGGTCCTGACTTTTAGGTTTCACCTGAAACCCTAGGTCGGATCGATGCTTACTGTTTTCTTTTGGGGAACGCATCCTCACCCACTCCTCTTAGGAGAGTTTACCTTTTGCTAATCAGCTCTTCCGGTTGGACTTTTGCTCGGCCTCCGAAAATCAAGAACTTGACGACGCTCGACCTCGACCCGTCTCGACTACTGTCCACGATTTTCGCTCAGCAAAGTCTTCTTCTCAGTCGCCCGGACCAAGACTTCATGCTTAGCTTCACTCACCAAGTCTTCGTTGCCCGATCCCTGACCAGGACTTCTTGTTCAACCCTGCAGGTCAAGACTTCTTACCTAGCTCACCTAGGACTTTCCTGCAAGCTTCACAAATTCATCAGTACACACAAATCAACTTAACTTGAACCCTTTGCCACTTATCAAAACAAGGTTCGATCTGGTGCTTTCGGCACTAACAATCTCCCTCTTTTTGATTATGACAACCCAGTTCAAAGTTAAGCACAAAAAACAACAGGTTTAAATAGGGAAATAAAAAAAATATTTTGAACTCTCCCCCTTAACCAGTTATCTTCCCCTTGACCAAATATATTTTTCAAAAATTGGACTTAGTCTTTTATAATTTAAATAGTTCAGAGACTATGTTATTTTTTTGAAAAGTTGAAAATACTTTAAGCTTTTTGAAATAATTTTAGCTTTCTTCTAAAAAAGCTTAAGTACTTTAAAAATCTTTCGAAAATAATTAATTGCTTTAACATAATACTAAGTATAGAAATGATTTTTCAAGAATGCAAAAGTTTTTGAGCGACCAAGTTAAAATTTTTGAAATCACCAAAAGTATAGAAGTCAATTTTTGACGAGCAATTTCTTTTAAAAAAAACTTCAAAAATTCACTCTGTAAAACATTTTGTAAAAAAAATTCTTAAAACTTTCTAGCATTTTGAAAAAAAATTCCAACACTTTGAAAATATTTTGAATCCTTTAAGCTCTTTCTTTCTGGGTATCAGAATTTTCTAACACTTGGAAAACATTTCGAAAACACTTTGGAAAATATTTTGACAAAAAAACTTTGAACTCTTTCTTTTTCTCCCCCTTTGCCATATATCAAAATCATGTAGTCTAAGGGTAAGAAATGTATCAGAGCAAAAAATAAGACTAAGTAAGAAAAGCTAAGTGTATCAGAGCAATTAAGTTTAAGCAAATCATAAGAAAAAAAATAAGTTTCGGTTAAATCTAGACACCTTCATTTTGAGTTCAAGCATGAAATTGTAAAAAACAATTAAAACATTTTCACTTGGATAAGAAAGTGTTGGTCCTTGGATGGCTATAGAGGGGGGGTGAATGTAGCCAGACACAAAACTCTTACTCTCTTTGAACACTTCTGCACTAGGTTAGCAGCAGCGGAAATAAAACAAACAGAGAAACAAACTTAACAGTAATGCGGAAACGGAGAATACAAACCACAGACGCTAACACCGCGATGTACAAGGTTCGGGGATAACTTGCCCCTACTCCTTGGCGTGCCCGTGAGGTGGGCGATCCCTTGATCGTCGGCAGATCAAGCCCCAGGTGACCCCGGATATAACAGCGCCTCCTTCTCGGTGGAGAAACCTCTCCACAATTGCCTCAAGATGATATGAGATTAAGTGCACTCGACAATGAGAATGATCGCTCACAAAGATGTAACAAGAACGCTCAAGCACAAAGCAACAGAGAGCACAAAAACACAGCCCAGCCAAACTCCTCAAGTTTTCTGTCTGTTCATCCTTGTCGCTCCTCTGCTTCCAGCTTTGTCTTAAGCCTCTGCTCCCATCACCAGGCTCTCCATCAGCATCCACTGAAGCCACAGCCTGACCCCCTGACTCCCTGAGCACACAGTCCACTAAAGACCTCTCCAACTGAGCCTCTGTCAGTTGCCAGCCGCGCGCCAGAAGCCGTTGAGACCTGAAACGAGTAAACAGACAAACCTGCTCAATGGAAAGTCCCCATTTGACTCTCCTCCATTGTTTGAATCATCCCTGTAAAGTCTGCACACTCCAACAGAAGCTTATCGAATGCATATCAAACAATATCACACAATATCAGCAGGTAGCAGAGAAAATGCAGACGCGATCAAAAGTCTGACAGTGATTTCAAATTAAAGTTATAGCTACTGATCGGTCACCAGACCGATCAGAGAGGACCCTGATCGGTCACCGGACCGATTAGCGTTAGCCCTGACCGATCAGGCTCCAGCCTGATCGGTCCACAGTGAGAAACTGGAAATCGCGAACTCCTTGTGATCGATCACCCTGACCGATCACAGGTCGTGGATCGGTCACCCGACCGATCCACCCCTTTGCTGAGTGTTTCTACAACTTCGTAGGCCAAACCCACTGATCGGTCACCTGATCGATCAGGTTGTGCCCTGATCGATCTGGTGACCGATCAGGTCACCCCCTGACCGATCAGGAGCCCTCCTGATCGGTCCAGGTGAGAAACCTTGCGACAATTTGATCGGTCATGAGGACCGATCAAGATTCTCTGATCGTTCACCAGAACGATCTAAAGCCACACCAAAGCCGAACCAAAAGCTTCTGTTCTCTCCCTGATCGGTCACCAGACCAATCAGGAGTCGAACAAAAGCCAAACAATGTTTCTGTTCTCTCCCTGATCGGTCACCAGACCGATCAGACTTCTCTGGATCGGTCACCAGACCGATCCACGACAGGGAGTTCGTGCCAACTCCCTGATCGGTCACCAGACCGATCCAGCCAAGGCCAACTCCACCATAAGTCAAGAGAACAGGCTTCCTAGCCTTCTCTGACTCGTGCTCAGTCCTCCGGACCAAGACACCACTTCACTCACTGGGACTTCGTTCAACCTAGCTTCCCAAGCTAGGACCTGGCTTCACTCACCAGGGTTTCAGTCAACCTAGCTTCCCAAGCTAGGATTTGGCTTCACTCACCAGGGTTTCATCCAACCTAGCTTCCCAAGCTAGGACCTGACTTCACTCACCAGGGTTTTAGTCAACCTAGCTTCCCAAGCTAGGACCTGGCTTCACTCACCAGGATTTCACCTAGTCCCACTAGGTGTGCCTAGTCCCACTAGGTCTTTTCCCATGCCAGCGTACGATCTCCCCGATCCACCTGGACTTCACCTAGTCCCACTAGGTCTTTTCCCATGCCAGCGTGCGATCTCCTGATCCACCTGGACTTCACCTAGTCCCACTAGGTGTGCCTAGTCTCACTAGGTCTTTTCCCATGACAGCGTGCGATCTCCCGATCCACCTGGACTTCATCCGAATTCATTCAACCAAACTTAAATCGTTGTCAACACCAAAATAACAATCGGGCCAGACTGCATCAACAGAAAGAACAGAAAAGAAATCCTTTCAGACACCTGTCTGACTTATTAGTTAGTTGTTGACTATAATAAGCAGCAATTTTCAGTTGGGTCAGTCAAGTCAAGTATATTCAATAAATCAGCTAAGTTAGCCAGAATACTTGACTTGATTAATATGAATTGCATTTATAGTATCCCTAACTTGTTTCGATGCACTGAATTAAAGCATCTTAAGTTTAGAGCAATAGTCCTAAGCATCACAACTCAGTCTAGATTGTCAATCAAGTTAGTCCTAATGTGCTTGTGAGATGCTAGTTGCTAGAACTATAGGAGCATGCATACTAGGGTTAAGCCTAAACTAAGTCTGTGTCGAAGAAAAATTCTAGTTTTGAAAGGGGTAGTTTATAAAATAAAAATAAAACTATGTTTCAAAAAATACATTGAATTTTGAAAGTAAAGTTTTGAAAACAGTATTTGAAACCCTTTTAAAAACAAAAAAAACTAACAAGATGAGTAAATCCAATAAAAAGAAAATCTACTCTACTAAGCACATTCCAAGCTGCCTTCTTAATGAACTAAACTCAAACTCAGGTAAGGGTTTAGTAAAAATATCTGCTAGGTTAGATTTTGAGTCAACATGTTGAAGGACAATTTCACCCCTAGCAACGTGGTCCCTAACAAAGTGATGTTTCACTTCTATATGTTTAGTTCTAGAGTGATGAATTGGATTTTTGGTAAGGTTTATAGAACTAATGTTGTCAATGTATACCTTGGTTGGGCACAGTCTAAGTTGAAGCCCCTAAGGGTATGCAACATCCACAAGAGTTGAGCTACATATTCCCGAAAGACAACATTCTATACTTCAGTTGTAGATAAGGCAACATAGTGTTGCTTTCTACTGCACCAATTGACTAGACTCTGACCTAGTAATTAACAACTTTCACTTGTACTTTTTCTATCTAATTTACAGCTTGCATAATCTGAGTTAGAAAATCCTAGCAACTCAAAGTTTGAAGTTCTAGGGTACCAAATACTTACATTTAAAGTGCCATTAATATATCTAAGGATTCCTTAACTGCAGTTAAGTGGGATTCCTTAGTACAGGTTTGGTATCTGACACAAATACCTACTGTAAAAAGCATATCAGGTCTACTAGCAGTTAGGTTAAGTAGGCTCTCTATATCACTTCTATAATGTTTTAAGTCAACTGGCTTACCTTTAGGATTATTTTCTATCTTAGCATTTGTGGTCATAGGGGTACTTAGGTCTTTTAAGTTTTCTATCTTGAATTTCTTAATTAATTCTCTAGCATATTTTGATTGGTGAATATTATTTTCATCCCTAGTTTGTTTAATTTGTAGTCCTAAAAAGAAGGTCAGTTCACCGACTAGACTCATTTCAAATTCATTTTCCATGATTTTAATGAATTTTTTAAAAAAAATAGTGTTGGCTGATCCAAAGATTATGTCATCTACATAAATAATGATGTCTTTTTTTAAGGTCTTAACAAATAGAGTTGAGTCAATTTGGCCTTGATTAAAACCTTTAGAAACTAGATATGTGGATAATCTTTCATATCACGCCCTAGGTGCTTGTTTTAACCCATAAAGAGCTTTCCTAAGTCTGAATACATGGTTAGGATAGTCTAAGTCCTCAAAACCTGAGGGTTGTCTTACATATACTTCTTTTTTTATAAACTCATTTAGGAAGACTGATTTAACATCCATTTGGTACTGTTTGAATCCTCTATGTTCTGATTGACTCAAGTCTAGCTACATGGGTAAAGTTTCATCATAGTCTAGTCCCTCAATCCGACTAAAGTTTTTGGCTACTAAGCGGCCTTTGTTTCTAACTATTTCACCTTGCTCATTTAATTTATTTCTAAATACCCACTTAGTGTCTATAATAGAGTTATCTTCAGGTTTAGGTACTATGTCCCAGACTTGGTTTCTATCGAACTGGACTAGTTCTTCCTGCATAGCTATGATCCAGTCAGGGTCAAGTAAGACCTCTTCTATAGTCTTAGGTTTAATCTTTGAAATTAGTGCAACCTGACTTAGGTTTCTATAGGATGACCTTGTTTTTACCCCTAAAGTTGGATCACCTATAATTTAATCAACTGGGTGATTTAATCTGGGTTCCTTAGGTCTCCTAGAACTTGGTTTAGCCTCAGGTCCGGCTGGTAGGTTTTGGGTTGGTTCATGAACCGGTTCAGTAGGTGAAATCAAATTTGATTTAGGGACTGATTGAGTAGATAAACTTAAACTTGGTTCAGGGACCAGTTCAGTAGGTGAGTCTAAGACTAGTTTAGTGGGTAAGTCAGTAAGTTCGTCTGGTCTAGACTCATCGTTTGTTGAGTTAGTTAGGTTGGGTTGATTTGAATTAGATTGCAAATTTGGATTAAATTGGTTTTCTTCATCAAACACTATATTAGTGGTTTCTTCAATCTTAAGAGTTTGTTTGTTATATACTATGTAGGCTCGACTTGTGGTTAAGTATCCTAAAAATATTCCAAGGGAGATTTTGGATTGAAATTTACCTAAGTGGTCTTTTGTGTTTAAAATATGAACTTTACATCCAAAGACCCTTAGATAATGTAGGTTGGGTGGTTTATTATAATAGATTTCATAGGGGGTCTTATTATGTCTTTTATTGATCAGAATTCTATTTTGAATATAGCAGGCAATGCTAACTGCTTCTGCCCAAAAGTGGTTAGTTAAGTTATATTCATTAAGCATGGTTCTAGCTGCTTCTTGGAGGGTTCTATTTCGTCTTTCAACTAGACCATTTTGTTGGGGAGTCCTAGGGCAGGACAATTCACGAAAGTATCCATTATTATTGCAAAATTCAGTAAACTTTAGATTTTCGAATTCGCCCCTGTGATCACTTCGAATTCTTTTATTTTTGATATCCTTTTTGTAACATGCAATAATTTTCATGAATTATTAGGAATTTTTCTGAATTTTCTGGCAATTTTTCGAAATAAAAAAAAAAGAAAAAGAAAAAGAAAAGGGTCAAGTGGAGGTTTGATCTCGCGACCACGTGGCAAGCCAATCCTTAAGCGGGCTTGATTAGCCGGAAGGTTGGGTATCAAGCACAGAAAAGGATAGACCGAAATTATGTTATAGGTAAGTAAGCCCTTTTCATGAAGAGGTGTTTCAACTTCCGCTTAAGTTGCGTTAAATCCCCTTTTAGGGATTGGAGTCGGCGCAAACAGGGGGAAGAGAGGCTACGAAAACAGGGAGAAAACAAGGGGTTTCTTCCTCCTTCTTCTTCCTCTTGAGTAGAGAACCTAGGGTTTTCTTTCCTAGGGCCAAGGAGTGAAGTTTCTCGCAAGGAAGAGGAAAGGAGTCCTATGCTAGGATTTTTCTATATACTTAGTGAGTTTTCTTTAAGCAAAGGGGGGTAAGTAGATCACTCACTGCAATAGAAGTAGTTTCGTCATGAATTTCTCGTTGTAGAACTATGTTTTGTGATCTAAGTGCATGCTTTAAGACTATTTTAAATTGTGTGTTTAAGTTTCTCAAGAAGACATATTTCTTATTATAGAACTTAAACTTGAGTAGGTTTTGTGTATGTGAATCTAAGCATGATAAGACCAAGTTCTTGAAAAGCCCCAAAAATGAGTTTTGGGTTAAGGGCACGCAAGGTGCTCGATGAAAGTTCCAAGTAAGAAAGGTAAAGGTTTGTAGTGCCAGTTTTATGAAAAAAAAAGATAGCTTGATAAGTATAAACATTATCAGTAAGAAAGTATTTTACTTTTGTAAAGTGACATGTACCGGGCAAATGAGAGGCCCACAGGAAGTTAGAAAGAAGCTCTAATAGGGTGCAGTGGCTAGCTACCCCGAAACCTATTAGGGATGCACGCATTGGTACATTGATACCAGGTACAATGTCAAGGCCTAGAAAGTTGATTATTATTTTGAAGTATATGAGTATATGTAAATGTTTTCAGTTAAGTACATGTTTTGTTATGTATGTTAACGTTGTTATGTTACAAGCATGTTAGAAAGCAAGAGCAAGGAAATTAGTGTTTTAAAGTATGGAAACGTAAATGTTTGCAAGTGTTTTAATGCAAGTAAATGTTTTCAAGCATGAATTGAGCATGATAATTATATGAAAGTTCCCATGTGCAAGTATTTCCAAGTGCATGTATTTTGAAGCGAGCATCCTTTGAAAAGAGCATGTTTATCATTGATCGCATAGATTTGTGAGTTAGGATTTACTTACTAAGCAAATCGCTTATTAGTTGCATTTCCTTCTATTGCAAATAAAGGTAAAGAAAAAGCATAAGCTAAGGAGGCGAACGGGAGTTGCATTGATGCTCAGTGGCGGCGGAACCGTGGGAGAGATCTTTGGGTTAAGTCTTATAGAAACTTGTGGTTGGTGTTTTGGATTGATAGAACATAGTGATTTTGTTTAAACTTTGCATAGAGACAAAGTTAAGTACAAATTATAGTATAGATTTCATATGTTTTGATAGTTTATTAAATTCCGCAGAGATCCAAATTGCAAGTTAATGGGTTTGTTTTGGGTTGCTAAGATGTTTATAAAACTAGTATAGATTTGGAGTTATTTTTCTATATGCTTTGGAAGTGTATGAATTATGGACCCTTGAAAGGGTTTCCCAGGTTTGAAACTGCAGCTTTCAGGCGTGCCAGTTGACTGGTTCAGATACAGTCGACTGCCATATGGAACAGAACCCTTCTGTTCGATGCACCAGTCGACTGCCAAGACACCAGTCGACTGGTGCTGCGTACAGAAAGCTTCTGTGGCTGACACCAGTCGACTGGCCTTCTAGCAATCGACTAGTGTCGCGCACAGAAAGCTTCTGTGGCTGACACCAGTTGACTGGCCCTCTAGCAGTCGACTGGTGCCATTGGAAAAAAAATTCAGAGCAAGTTAAGGGATGTTAAGTAGTTGTAAACTAAGGCTAAGGATAAGGTAAAGTTAAGGTTAAGTAAAAGTGACGTCCGCCTTAAGGAAGAGAAGGCGGGTCGTCACAGAGTGGTATCAGAGCAAGGTTCCCACCCTTCCGCCACACTGACATCAAGCATCAATCCTGCCGCCTGCCAAGTAAGAAGTTCATATGTTGTAGTTTTGTATGCTTTTCATTATTGACTGCTAGTATCAGTAAGTGCATGATGATAAGGAAGTATGTTAGTATTATTATATGCTAATATGTGCATGGAGATAATGAAGTAAGTTAGTAAGAGATAATGAGCTTTTATTTTCTTTACACTATAGAGTAAGAGAATGGCAAGAGGACGTCCCAGAATTGTCCAAAATGAGGAGCAAGCTCCTAGAGAACAAGAGTTAACAGAGTCGGTACCACCATCAGACCTTCAAGGAGTGGTGGCCCAGCTTCAGAGGCAACTTGCTGAACAGCAGCAAGTCATTGCCACCTTGATGGCTAATCAGCAGGCCACCCCTGCTACCCCTCCAGTGGCACCAGTGGCGCAAGTAGTGGCACCAGTGGCGACAGAGGTTCCCTCAGTACCTCTGGCAAGAGAAGTAAGACAAGAGGCATATCTGATCCAGTGGCAGAGACTGAAGCCCGAGAATTTTTCTGGCACAAGTGAACCATGGGATGCTCAGGCATGGTTCAAAACGGTGGAAAGTATAATGGAGCTACTGGACTGGCCTGAGATGGAGAAGATAAAGTGCACATCCTTCTGCCTTACCGGAGACGCCAGGATGTGGTGGGAAAGAGTGAAGGCTAAGAGAAATGTGAGTCAGATGACCTGGGCTGACTTCGAAGCAGAGTTCTTGGAGGAGTACTTTCATATGAAGGTAACGAACAAACACTACGATGAATTCACGGAGTTCCGTCAAGGAGAATTGTCTGTAGATGAAGCCGTGAAGAAGTTTAATTGACTAGCTCGCTTGTGCCCGGAGTTAGTTAGCACTGAAAAGGAAAGGGTCAGGTTAATGCTCAAGATGCTGAGGCCTCAGATAGCTCTGAATGTGGCCGGCGGTGGTAATAGACCGCATACTTCGGAAGAACTAGTAAGTAGTGCTTTGATCACTGAGCACTACTTAAATAGTATAAAGGCCACACGTGTGCAACAACAACAGGCATCAGCCCAGAAGTCCCAAGGAAATCCTCAAAACCAACAAAATTGGAAGGGAAATTCAGGCAAGAGGAAGCAGTGGGACCAGAAGTCTTCTGAGGGCAATAAAGGGGGCTCATCAAGCAAGCAGCTCAAGTATTCCCCTTGCCCAAAATGTGGGAAGATGCATCCTGGAGTATGTCGTCAGGGCATGAGCGGATGCCATATTTGCGGAGCAGAAGGACATATGATGAAGGCTTGACCTAACCGGTCGAGTATTGGCAGATGTTATATCTGTGGAGTAGTAGGGCACCTGGCCAAGGCTTGTCTTAAAGTAAAGCCGCCTCCACCACAGCTCCTTCAGTACGGGGGTGGATCAGCCCAGTGCACCAGATGCAGCCAGCAATGGAGGGACCCTATTTCAGTCAAGTGAGAATGGAAGCCCCACCAGCCACGACCAATGTCAGGATTTTCGCCATCACCAAGGAAGAGGCGGCAAATCTCCTACTATGGTCACAGGTCGAATACTCATCTCATCCCAATATGCTGTTGTGTTATTCGATACTGGGGCAACCCATTCCTTTGTATCCATGTTTTTCTCTAAGAAGCTAGGGATCCCACCAGAAAGATTGAGTCAGGAGTTCTTAACAACTTTACCGTCGGGGGAAGTAATGGCCTCTACTGAGAGGCTGAGGGCAGTACCAATCTGGATTTCCAACCGAGAGCTCTATAGTGACTTGGTAGTCATTGAGATGAAGGATTACGATGTCATTTTAGGGATGGACTTCTTAAGCAAGTACAATGCTTCTATAGACTGCTGCAAGAGAAAAGTCAAGTTCACACCAGAAGCAGAACCTCCATTCGAGTTTATTGGAGACCCAAAGAGAAAGACAAAAAGGTTCTTATCTACCTTACAAGCTCAGAGAATGTTAGAGAAGGGGTGTTCTGATTTTCTAGCTCATATAGTAGATGCAAGTCAAAGAGAAGGATTAAAGAAAGAGGAAGTGAGGGTAGTCTGTGACTATCCGGAGGTGTTTCCTGACGAGTTATCAGGACTCCCTCCCAATCGAGAAATTGAATTTGAAATTGAGTTGGTTCCCGGAACCAACCCAATTTCGAAGGCACCTTATCGTATGGCACCAGCAGAACTGAAAGAGCTGCAAGAACAGTTACAAGAGCTGCTCGACAAGGGTTTCATCCGCCCTAGTCATTCACCTTGGGGAGCTCCTGTGTTGTTCGTCAAGAAGAAAGATGGATCCATGCGAATGTGCATAGATTATCGAGCCTTGAATAAGGTAACCATCAAGAACATATATCTCTTGCCAAAGTATAGATGATTTATTCGATCAGTTGAAGGGAGCCACGGTGTTGTTCAAAATAGATCTGCGATCAAGTTACCATCAACTCAAAGTGAAGAAGAGTGATGTGCCAAGGACTACTTTTAATACAAGATATGGGCACTACGAGTTTGTGGTCATGCCCTTTGGAGTGACAAACGCCCCTGCGACGTTTATGGATCTACTGAATCGAGTGTTCAAGGATTTTCTTAACAAGTTCGTCATTGTCTTCATCGATGATATCCTAGTGTATTCAAAGACTCAGGAAGAACATGGCGAACACCTGAAGATAGTGTTGCAGACCTTACATCAGAGGGAGCTGTACGCCAAATTCTCAAAGTGTGAGTTTTGGCTTGACCAGGTGGCCTTTCTAGGCCACATCATTTCCAAAGAAGGCATTATGGTAGACCCAGCCAAGATTGAAGCAGTTAGTAACTGGAGTCGACCAACGAATGCTAGTGAGATCAGACGTTTTCTGGGTTTAGCAGGGTACTACAGGAGGTTTGTAGGAGACTTTTCAAAGATAGCTTCTCCACTTACAGCCCTTACCAGAAAGAATAAGAAGTATGAGTGGACTGAAGACTGTGAGCAGAGTTTCCTTGAGTTGAAGAAGAGACTAACAAGCGCTCCTATTCTTACAGTACCCGAAGGTGATAAGAGCTTTGATATATACAGTGATGCATCAAAGCTAGGACTTGGAGCCGTACTTATGCAAGAAGGCAAAGTCATAGCTTATGCTTCCAGGCAACTCAAGGATTATAAAAAGAATTACCCCACTCATGATCTAAAGTTGGCAGCTGACTTAGCTTCACCAAATACTGCTCAGGAAGATAACTCTGAAACCCTAACTGAACCCTTTAATGACTTAACAATTGAACCAAATTCTGAATCAGTTGAACCAACCAATGAACCCAGAATTGAACCTATTGGACCAGCTGGACCTGAAGCTGAGCCAAGTACTAGACAAACCAAGAAACCCAGACTTAGTCACCCAACTGATCAAATTGTAGGTGATCCAACCTTAGGAGTCAGAACTAGAGCCTCCTATAGAAATCTTAGTCAAATAGCCATGATTTCAAAGATTGAACCTAAGACTATTGAGGAAGCCCTACCTGATCCTGACTGGATCTTAGCCATGCAAGAAGAGTTAGCCCAATTTGAGAGAAACCAAGTCTGGGAGTTAGTACCTAAACCTAAGGGAAAATCCGTAATTGACACTAAGTGGGTATTTAGGAATAAGTTAAACGACCAAGGTGAAATAGTCCGAAATAAAGCCCGCCTAGTAGCTAAGGGATTCAGCCAAGTAGAAGGATTGGATTATGATGAAACCTTTGCCCCTGTAGCTAGACTTGAGTCGATTAGGATGTTACTAGCCTTTGCATCCCATAAAGGATTTAAATTATACCAAATGGATGTAAAGTCGGCCTTCTTAAATGGGCTTATTAAGGAAGAAGTTTATGTAGGACAACCCCCAGGATTTGAGGATATAGAAAAACCCGATCATGTCTACAAACTTAGTAAAGCCCTTTATGGACTAAAACAAGCTCCCAGGGCTTGGTATGAAAGATTATCCAATTACCTGATCTCTAAAGAATTCAAACAAGGTCAAATTGACCCAACCTTGTTTGTTAAAATTTTAGAAAAAGATATATTTGTTGCCCAAATTTACGTAGATGATATAATATTTGGATCAACTAATTCTAAATTTCTAAAAGAATTTGTAACAATTATGGAAAGTGAATTTGAAATGAGTTTAGTTGGGGAACTAAACTTTTTCTTAGGGTTACAAATCAAACAAACTAAAGATGGAAATTATGTACATCAATCAAAATATGCTAAAGAACTAATTAAGAAATTTAAAATGGATAACTCTAAAAGTATAAGTACCCCAATGGCCACAAATGTAAAAATAGATAGTGACCCTGAGGGTAAACCAGTAGACCTAAAACTTTACAGAAGTATGATAGGAAGTCTACTATACCTTACAGCCAGCAGACCTGATATACTCTTTTCAGTAGGGATGTGTGCTAGGTATCAAACATGTGCTAAGGAAACTCACTTAGCAGCCCTAAAAAGAGTCTTAAGATACATTAAGGGCACCCTAAATGTAGGGATTTGGTACCCTAGGACTTCATCCTTTAAGTTATCAGGATATTCTGATTCTGACTATGCTGGTTGTAAATTAGATAGAAAAAGTACAAGTGGAAGCTGTCAACTTTTAGGAAATAGCTTAGTAAGTTGGTGCAGTAGAAAGCAACACTGTGTTGCTTTATCAACAACCGAAGCTGAATATGTAGCCTTAGGAGAGTGTGTAGCTCAACTCCTATGGATGATGCATACTCTTAAGGACTTTCAACTAGACTACAATCAGACCCAAGTCAACATTGACAATATTAGCTCAATTAACTTGACCAAAAACCCAATACAACACTCTAGAACCAAACACATAGAAGTAAAACATCACTTTGTAAGAGATCACGTAGCTAGGGGTGAAATAGTCCTTAAGCATGTAGACTCCAAGTCCAACCTAGCAGACATATTCACTAAATCCCTACCTGAATCTGAGTTTAGCTCACTAAGAAGGCAGTTAGGGTTATGCTTAGTAGAATAGAATCATTTGGTTTTTGGATTTTCAATTTTAAATTGAACTTAAAATGTCTTTTAAAATGTTTTTTGTTAAAAATATTACTTTAACTTTAAAAAGTTTTTTTACTTAGTTTTATTTCAAAAACTACCCCCTTCAAAACTAGGGCCTCTTTTCGAAATGGAATTAGCCTAGGCTCTAACCCTAGAATTGCATGCACCTATAGACTTAGAAGCCAGCATCTCACAAACACCTTAGGATACTTTTGATTGATAACCTAGAAAGGGTTGAGATGCTTAGGTCTTTGCCTCAATTCAAGATGCTTTAAGTCAGTGCATCGGCAGCAATTGGGGCACTAAATGAACAGCAATCAGGTCAAGTGTCAAGTTTAGACAATCTAACTTGAACAATGCACTTAACTTGACTAACTCTAGCAAAAGCTACTGTTTATAACAGTTAGTAAGTAGCTAAATGGGTTAGACAGGTCCCTAAAAAATTTAACCAGACTTAGGTCTTGCTTTGATTCAGTACAGCACATGCTTTATTATTGCAAATATCCTTTTGTGCATTTTGTTTGATATATGTCAAAGGGGGAGAGTTGGAAAGGAAACAGGGAACAAAAATGTTTTTCCAAATTTCTATTTTTTTGCTCTGAATTGCTATTAAGTTTTTTTTAAATTATTCTCTGAAAAGCTTTTTCTAAAGTCTGAAATTTTTTTTCAAACCCTGAAAAATTTTCTAAATCAAAAAATTTTTTTCCCAAGTCTCAATTTTTTAAAACTGAAAAAGTCTAAAGAGTTTTCCTAAAACTCAAAATTTGCTAAAATGTGAAAACTTCTTCAAACTTAGAATATTTTTTGAAAAACTCAGGCAATACTTAAAAAGTTTTTCGATAATAAAATTTTTCTAAGTATTTAAAGTAAAATCACCTACTTTTGAAAAACCTAGGGGGAGATTACTTCCAGGGGGAGGGAATCCAACTTAGGATTTCAATTTCAGCATTCTTTTTCCCTTAACTTTTTGAACTAGGTTGCCATATATCAAAAAGGGGGAGATTGTTGGTGCAGTATGCACCCAAGTCAAACCTGTGTTTTGATATTGGCAAAAAGGTTCAAAAGTTAAGGGTTAATGGTTGTCTAACGAGTTTCTTGAGTGTACAGGAAAAGCCCTAGTGAAGGAATGCTAGGCACTGGCGAAGGACTGCCAGAATGGAAAAGCCCTAGCGAAGGAATGCTAGGCACTGGCGAAGGACTGCCAGAATGGACAAAGCCCTAGCGAAGGATTGCTAGGCACTGGCGAAGGACTGCCAGAAGAAAAGACCTAGCGAAGGGCTGCTAGGCACCAAGCGAAGGGCAGCTTGGTAACTCAAGACCTGGCGAAGGACTGCTGGGCAAAAGTCCAACTGGAGGATCCGGTTGGCACCAGGTAAAACTCTCCCGAGAGGAGTAGGTGAGGACGCGTTCCCCTCGAGGGAACATTAGGCGTCGGTTCGACCTAGGGCTCCATTTTGGAGACCCAAAGTCAGAACCAAGACAGCTAAGGCTGTGAAAAATCAACTTAGTATTTGCTATTTTGGACTAACCCTGGATGCAGGACCGAAGGACTGTGTTTCTGCAGCTCAGAGGGCCTCAAAGGAGTGAGGCCGCAGCTGAGCAGGGCGCCCCGGATGTGTCGGGCGCCCCAGAGTCAACCCAAAGTCAGCAGAGAAGTAAACCTCCGACAGCACCGCGTTGGGGGGCGCCCCGCGCATGTCGGGCGCCCCTCTTGTCGCGGGCGCCGCGCAAATCGGGCACCGCGCAGATCGGGCGCCCCGCGTGTCTCGGGCGCCCACTGTGCCACGCCACTGAAGGCGGCTGCAGCTCACCCTCGCGAAGCCTCGGTGATAAAGCTTTGACCGGTCAACCCGGGCGCCCCGCCCGCATCGGGCGCCCCAGTCAACTGTGATCCCGAAGTCGAAGCGATCAGTCACGACCGAGGGCTCGCCGGATCAGAGCCACGTGGAGGGCGCCCCGAGCATGTCGGGCGCCCCCTGCCCTATATAAAGAGGGCCTCGACCCTCTTCAAAGAACAACGATTTGCTTCGACAATTCTACGCTCTTCTGCTTCCACGACACGCTCCAGAAAGCTGCCAACTCAAGCCGACGACGTCCCGCTGCTCCAGAACTTCAATCTTCACCGGACGTCGGTAACAAGAGTTGTATTTAAAGTTTACTATTCTGCTTTATTGTAAAATCTATTTGTAAACTTTGCGAACTTATAGAATTGCCCGCAGAAAACGGTCAACGACCGTGGGCCTTGGAGTAGGAGTCGACCCAGGCTCCGAACCAAGTAAACCTGCTGTGTTTGCGTTGTTTTACTCTCTTTTATTTCCGCTGCGCACCCGCTCTTTTAAATCCGAACGAATTGCGACATTCACCCCCCCTCTCTCGCATTTCTCGATCCAACAAGTGGTATCAGAGCGGGGAAGTCAAACTTGGTGCAACCACCAGTTTGAATATTTTTCGATTCTTTTTCTCTCTCATTTTTTTAAACAAAAAAATCTTCGTTCGAGTTTTTATCTCAAGGTTGGTGCAACACCCCTTGAAATCTGTGTTTGATTATTTCTTCCCGCACTACTAATCCAAGACCAAGTCTTGGAAATATTTTTGTTGTTTACTTTTATTTCAGTAACAAATGTCTATCCAAGAGGGATACAGCACCGCTAGACCTCCACTCTTTAGTGGAGAAGACTTTTCCTATTGGAAAAGTCGCATGGAGGTCCACCTGAAAACTCAGGTGGACATGTGGATCATTATCCAGTCCGGTCTGGAGATCCCACGAAATACAGAAGGAATTCCACAAAGCTACTGGGAGTGGGACAACACTCTCAAACGCAAAATTGAAGCAGACGCCAAAGCAACCCAGACTCTACAATGTGGACTAACAAAAGAAGAGCTGAACCGCGTAGGCCCCTTCAACAGTGCAAAGGAGTTATGGGCTAAACTAATCGAGCTCCATGAAGGAACCTCAGACACGAGGATCAGCAAAAGGGACCTGCTACTAAACAAGCTCTTCACCATCAAAATGGCAGATAACGAGACAGCAGCCCAGCTCCACGCAAGAATTCAAGAGGTAATGAATGGTCTTCACGCAATAGGTCACCAGGTTCAAAACCGTGATCTGATAAGGTACGCCCTAAACGCATTCCCTAGAACTACCTTGTGGGCATCTATGGTAGATGCATACAAGGTCTCTAGGGATCTTTCAAAAATTAAGCTAGATGAGTTATTTTCTGAACTTGAACTGCATGAACAGACTAACTCCAATTTGGTCGAGAAAAGTATAGCTTTTTTTGCAGGGAAAACAGGGAAAATGACCAAGAAGAAAATTCAAGTTGAACCTGAATCTACCTCAGATTCAGAAGATCAAGAAGAAGATCAATCAGAACTGGTCCGGCTAGCTCGGAGCTACTACAAAAAGTTGAAAAACCAAACTAACACACGGAGAACAAGCCGGAGAAAGGACGGACAAGATGAACCGGCAACTGACAAACAAAAGCCCAACGTAACCTGCTACGAATGCAAGAAGAAGGGCCACTACAAGACTGAATGTCCAAGTCTAAAGGAGTCCAGAAAGACCAGAAAGAAGAAGGCACTCCAAGCAACCTGGGATGAGTCTTCCTCAGAAGAAGAAGAAGAAGCACCTCAGTCCAATCTTCTAGCCCTGACCGCTTCGGATCAAATCGAGACTGACTCAGACTCGGACCGGGACGACGGCAAACTGACTTTCTCCGACGACGGCGAAATAAAGGTAACGGGTTTTTCAAAATCGCAATTAAATTCTCTTATTTCCTATCTATCCCGAGATTTGGCGAAAGCCAAACTCCGAATCGAGTCCCTCCGACAGGAAGTAAAACTCCTGAAAGAGGGAGCTGATTCTAATTCCTTAACTGAGAAAATTCAGGAAGAAACCCCTGATCAAGTTGAGAAACTTGAATCAGAGAATTTCTCCTTGAAAACTCAAGTCAAGGATTTAAGAACAGCTTTAGAACGATTCACTTCTGGTTCCAAGAATCTTGATATGATTCTGGGAAAACAGAAGTCTGTTCTAAACCGATCCGGACTTGGCTATAGAACCAAATCTCGGCAAAGATCTTACTTTGCTGTACTGAACCAGTCAAGACCTAAGGTTCAGGCATGGGTGCCAAAACTGTGCCTGACTAAACCAACTGGTTCAAATCAATTTTGGATCCCCAAGGACAAGATTCACATCTTGCCTAACCCATATAGAGGCTATAGTCCAGGGGGAGCCAAAATCAAAACAATTTTTATAATTAGATATTTTTTTTAATTATTGATTGCTTGTTTATTTAATTTCTTGCAAATTGCCATGCTTAGATTTAAGGAATCTTAGATTTAAGGACGAAATTATTTGAAACTTGAAAACATAGTATTGGGTGGAGGTGAGATGATAGTACGTTAGGGAAGCCAATTTGGCGGAACTAGCCGAAGCTACCGATCCAAGATCCAAGCTAGTTAGACCAGAAAATGACCTAATTTAATTTGAAAATGAAATTTCATTAAAAGGCTTTGTCAAGGAAAGGGTGGATGATCCCATAAGGCTTCGGCCAAAGAAGGCCTAGTGCCTCGCCAAGACTGGAAGCCAATTTCTGAAATTCAAATTCAAGTTAACTTTTGTCAAATTCGAATCTAACTCAAATTTCAAATAATTATAGATTCTAATCTGTTTTTCAAAACCTCTACTTCTCAAAATTATTATCTTTTTTGAAAAACACTTAATCTGTTTTCAAAACTTTCTGTTTTTTTCAAAAATAAATAACTTTTCAAAATAAATGAAAATTCCTTTCAAAATTAATTTTTACCTTCAAACCTGTCTCACAAAAACCTTAAGGTTAACGTGATTGAAAACCCTAGACTGGGGTGAGACAGACTAGGAAGTGAAACTCAATTTAAGCTATCTCTAACTTAAATTGGATCCAAATCATCAAAAATTCTTTATGTGTAGGAACATAAAGATTTGGACCAATGGATGTTAGATAGCGGGTGCTCCAGACATATGACTGGGGACAAATTGAAGTTA